>CM068381.1:6437930-7037930 GCA_034770075.1 Aralia elata
TTAAGGTTGTGGTGACCTGGGATTTTTAATTATTGATGTAACCCGGAATGGGAGATGATTAATTAGTTTTATTTTAATTGCTTAATTATGGGTAGTTAGATGTGAATGAATGGAGATAGTAGAACACCAAATCAGGGGAAAATTAGTACCAGAAGATTTGGGGGTGTCGCAGGTTGTGGTATCAGAAGCTGTAGGTTATGAACCTTTAGGTGGGGAAAAACCCTTAGGGTCGTAGCTTTTTAGCAGAAAGAGAATATTAGTGGTTGTAAAACTCTTATACGAGAGTTCTAAGGATAAATGAATTACGGAAAAAATTCATAAAAAGACAACAAAATGATTATGTGCTATGTGCTTAATTGATAATACACTAATGTGCTCGCGGTAAGTTGTAGTACTAAGAGTATTGTCAATTTAGTACTTAACAAACTTAAACTTTTGTTGTCAGGATGACTGATAGAAGGAGGGAGAGCCCAGCCAGACTAGGTGAGGGAGGATTGAGCCCGAGCTATTCACGTGGTTCATGAGCAGCTAGTTCAGAGGCGCTATCTCCATTGTGTTACAGTTACAGGTCACGAGTGATGAGCCTGAGACTGATCCTTGAGGAGGACCCTGGTTGAGGAGGATCCTGAGGAGGACCCTGAAGAGGTTGAGGGAGGAGGAGGAAGACCCTGAGGGGATTATCATAATCTACTTTGGGTGTTCGATAGCTTTAACGAGCAGGGGGAATGTTTATGATCGCAACATAGAAGTTGCAGGACAGGTAGTGGAAGGAGTTAGAGAGGCAAGCTGGCGGAGCGACAGTCAGATTTGGAGCAGAAGAGCCGTGAGGATTGTGGCGCTAGACATACGTCATGGAGAACGTGGAGTGGAAGATGGTTCATGTCGCGAGTGAATAAGGCGGGAGTTAAGTTAGAGGAACAAGCTGCAGAACGTCAAACCCACTCTAGAGCCGAAGGGCTGCTGAGATCCAAGACCTTTCTTCACGTCTTGCAGAGGTGCTGGAGCAGCGGCTCGCACAGTGCTGAGTATCGACGGGGATGTTGATTGCCTAGGAATTAGATTGTACGCGCTGAGTTGAAAGATGAGTACAGCAAAGCGGGCGAGGCGCGGAGACAGCTTGGCAGAGGGAGGCTGATCGTGCAGGATCGTGATAGTTGAGTGTGCACTGCGGTCAAACGCAGGCCCACGATTAGTCTTGAGATGGAGTTTTATATTTTTCATAACTACCATTAAGGACAGGAGGCTCAAGAATCGAGCTAAATCTTCATCCAGATGAGATGGATCGTAGGATGATGACACGCATTATGGTCAGGAACGCCAGGAAGCTGTTTTACGTCGTGGGAAGTTATCATAGATTATGAATTAGTTATGTTATTATGAAATTTATGAGTTAATAAGAAGATTAAACCCAGTAATTTCCTGGGATAGCATACTAGATGAAATCCTGGAACTTGGTGATTTCAGGATAGATGATTTGATGTAAAACCCTACGATGTTATCCTTATTATGTTTATACATGCAGTTACTGCACAAAAATGTGAACGTTTATCAGATGTGGTAATGTAATTAAGTGTTAGTTCATAAATGTATTAAGTTAAGACTTAAACTGTATATGAGTAATTGAGCACTCGTTAACTCCGAGAATTCTTAAAAGTACACCTTGCCTCCAAGAAGACAACCATACCAGTCAACAGACCCCCGAGGGATCTACTAACAACGAAGACGCCAACGCTAAATCCCATGCAGCAGTTTGGTTAAATTTGTTATACGGGAGCCTTTGCGAACCAACCCCAAGCGCAGGCTGACCTTTAAAGACTTCCGGCTGACGGGACCTCCAGAATTTCAGGTATCCATGAATCCGATTATTGAAGCTCCCACCATGGATTATGGAGATGGAGCACGAGTTCGATGTCGCCAGATTCGGTGAAGACCAGAAGCAAACGGCATTTGCAACATTCATGCTGAAAATCAGACGCCAGCTACTGGTGGCAGGCAAACAAAACTCGTGGATGGTCCGGTTATAACATACCCGTTGAGAGCGGTTTAACGAAATATTTTTCTAGACATACTTCACAGTAAGCGCGCAGAGAACCAGATGGACGTGCTAGTTCCTCGAGCTGAAGCAAATGGTACAAAGACGGTACCTGAATATGCTGCAAAGTTCAAAGAGCTGGCAAGGTTTGCGCCATATCAGGTATCAACCAAGGATTGCGGAAGGCTAGGAGATTTGAGCAGGAAAGAAACCTCTGGTTTTCATATCGTAGAGTTTCGTTGTTTCAACTAAGTTTCCTTTGCGGCAGTGCTATACAAAGGCAATCATCGCTGAAGGAGGCAGTGTGATGCTCTGTCAAAATACAACCAGGAGCAGAAGACAAAGAAGCAAGAGAATGACAAACCAAGCAAGTGGTAACCATGGGGGCAGTAATACAGCAAAGGAAGTTGGGAATGATTTGTAAACTCCTGTGGGAAGTCAGCAGGGAAATCAGAAGAAGAAGATAGAGGTGTTGCAGCAACTGTGGGAAGAGCCATAATGGTGCTTGTTTGAAAGGGTAAGCGGGTATAGAGCTTCAACAGAGGACAAGTAGGGTCATCTTTCACCAAATTTCCCCCTAATCCGAAAAGAACGGAGCATGTTTCATTTGCGGGTCGAAGGATCACGTTGCCTGAAGAGTGACCTAAGAAATCAGCTACAGGAGGAGATGGTGCAGGAGTAAAAGGGTTAGCAGCGTGGGGAGGTCATCTGCTTAATTCACCTGACCGACACAGGCCCCAAACCGACCTCACCGCTCGAACGTTCAACATGACGGCTGCAGGACGCTGTGCAGTCAAAGGATGTGGATGTCAGGTATCATTCCAGTCAATTAATATTAATGCTTATGTCTTGTTTGACTGGGTTGCTACCTTGCTCATTTAAATCCGATGATATTGCTAAGAACTTAGAATTACCCCAGGAAGCACTAGATTACCCCTATGAAAATAGAGATTGCGTATTAGGGAAATAATTCCTGTTTTAAACAATATCCACACGGAAAGTCAAATAGATATTACAGGGTCAGATAACGACCGGTACAACTTGATCCCAATTCGGACTTGGGGAGGTTTGACGTTATATTGGGTCATGGAGATTGGTTTGGACCTAATCATGGGGCAGTCAATTGACTGTCAAAAGAAGTGGTAATAAACCTTATGACTTCGTCAAAGGTTGTTTTTTATGGTAGCAAATTCGCCTAGACAAGCGAGTTGTGTTTGACGATGATGGCAGGCCAGGAAAAGGATGTTATGGCAAGGCTTGCTGTGTAGGGTATCTAGCCTACATAGTTGATATGCGGAAAGGAAGGTGCAAAGTTGGAAGAGATACCAGAGTTGGTTTAGATGATTTCGTGGACGTGTTTCCTGAAGGATTTACCAGGATTACCGCCAGCTAGGGAAATCGAGTTTTTTTCGTGATTGATTTAGCACCGGGAACGGGCCCCATATATTGAAGGCCCCGTATCGAATGGCTCCAGTGGAATTAGAAGGAGGTTGATGGCGCAACTACAGGAGTTGCTAGATAAAAAGTATATTCCATACCAAGCGTTTCGCGTGGGGAGCGCCGGTATTATTTGTTAAGGAAGAAGGATGGACTCAATGCGTCTTTGCATTGATTATAGAGGATTGAAACAAGGTCACGAATATCCAAAAACCCAAGTATCCGTTGCCAAGGATACGATGACCTGTTTGATCAACTCTAAAGGGGGGCAAGGTACTTTTCCAAAGAATAGATTTACGAAGTGTGGTACCAACAAGTTGAAGGTGAGACAGGAGGATTATACCCAAAGTACGGCAATTCGAACTAGATATGGTCCACTATGCAGTTTTTGGTTATGTCATTTGGTTTAAACGAAATGCGCCTGCAGCATTCATGGACTTAATGGAATAGGGTGTTCAAACCCATTTTCTGGATAAAAATTCGTAGTGGTGTTTATAGACGACATCCCTCGTATATTCCCCAAAACTCAGGAAGAAACACGTTCGAGCATTTGAGGGGTGGACATTAGTGGCGTTTAAGGAAAGAGAAATTGTATGCAAAATTTTCGGAAGTGCGAAATTTTGGTATGGAACGTGTGCCCCAATTTCTTGGGCATGTGATTTGATAAGGACCGGAATTATCGGTAGACCCATCAAAAAGTCGCAAGCTGGTGATACACTGGGATCAGCCGAAAACTCCGTCAGAAGTGAGGGAGTTTCCTAGGTTTGGCAGGATATTATAGGCCGTTTTATTACAAGATTGTCTCGAGAATCGCCACTCCGTTAACGAATTTAACAAGGAAAATCAGTGAAGGTTTGTTTGGACGGAGGAGAAGTGCGAAGAGAGTTTCCCCAAGAACCTAAAGAAGCGACTAAGTTCCGGCACCCTGTATTGTTTCTTTGCCAGATGGATCCGGGAAAATATTGTGGTGTATAAGCGAGCCATAATGCATAAGGGACTTGGTTGTGTGTTGATGCAGAATGGAAAGGTTTATTGGCATATGCATTCGCGCCAACTAAGCAAGACTATGAAAAAGGGTATCCGACCCATGACTTAGAGTTTAGCGAGCTTGTGTAATGTTTGCATCTGAAAAATCTGGCGGGGGGGACATATCTCTATGGGGAGAAGTGTGAAATGATGACACAGACCATAAAAGTCTGAAGTATATTTAACGTTACACAGAAAGATTTGAATATGCGGCAAAGGATGATGGATAGAGTTAAATCAAGGGGACTATGCATTGTTGAAAATCCTATTACCATCCGGGAAAAAGCCCAATGTGGTTGCAGCCCGCTTTGAGCAGAAAGAGGGTCGGGGAGAAATTGTTTTTGTTTAACCGCTCAGGAGAAGCTCGTGGGAGGAACATGGCTACAGTATGGAAATTAGAAGTAAAGAAATCAGATGACGTCCGACGAAAAATCTTATTTCAGATAGAAACCCAACCAACTCTTGGGTGGAAAAAAGTGAAGGTTAAGCGCCAATCTCAAAGTATGCAGGAATGTGCTTGAGATACGGAAAAGATTGCATTGAGGGCGGAAAAGCTTAATTACAAAGTTGACACTGAAGGACTGCTTAGATTCGAAGGCCGAATTTGGTGGTTCGCGCAGAAACTAAAGATCAGAGAAGAGATTTTGACCGGAAGCCCATACGTTCACCAGATTTTCGGTTCACCAGGAAGTTACGAATGATTTGTACCAAGAATCTTCGCCAAACATTTCTGGTGGCCAAACATGAAAAGATGAGGGTTTGTGAGTGTGTTGCGAAGTGCTAACCTGTCGCGAGTAAAAAGCTGAGAACATCAACGAACCAAGTGGTTTTGCTACAGCCTTTGGATTGAATACCAGAATGGAAATGGGAGCATATCACGATGGATTTCGTGGATAGGTCTTCAGCTACATCAGAAGGGATATGACGCGATATGGGTCATCGTGGATTCGGTACTGAGACGGAAAATCAGCGCATCTTTTTATTACAATTTCAATCAAAAGTCAGATTCACTTTAGATCAGCTGGCGAAAGTTATATATCAAAGAAAAATTATCTCGAGGGCACGGTTGTGTCTCCAGTGTTAATCAATAGGTGTCAGGACAGGGATCCGCGGTTCACCATTCAAAAGTTTTGGAGGACGTCTGCAAACTTGTTTGGGGGACACAGTTGGCGAATGAGAACAGCCTATCAATCCTCAAACCGATGGGCTAGAGTGACAAGAACAATTCAAACCGTTGGAGGACATGATCGAGGAGAAGGTGTGTTCATGGATTTCAAGGGCAACTGGGATGATTCATTTACTTTTGGTCGAATTTTCTTACAACAACAGTCATCACCCGCAGTATCGGGCATGCCCACCTCATACGAAGCGTTGGTACCGGAAGGGAAATTAGAACCTCCGTTTTATGCTGGGATGAGGTTGGTGAACGTCGACTATTAGGACCGAGTGGATGCAACAAACTGATGAGATTGTTCAAATAATAAGAGACCAGACTGATAGCCGCTCAAGACAGGCAGAAAAAAGTTATGCTGACCCAACACCGAACAAAAAATCGCGAATTTGAGGTCTGGCAGCTTCGGTGTTTCTCAAAGTTAATCTCCTCGGAAAGGGAAAATCAGATTTGGAGAAGAAGGGTAAACTAAGTCCGCCGATTCATGGACGGACCTTTGAAGTGCTGAAAGGGTAGGGTGAGGTAGCTTTTATGCGGGTAGCTTTACCTCCTGGAGTTAGGCCACGATTCACAATTGTTTTCACATATCGGTGCTACCGACCGTATAAGTCTGATTATTAAAACATGTCATAGAGTTATGAACCGATACAGTTTGAGCAAGGATTTGTTTATTAAAGAGGGATCTTTGTTCCTTGTACAAATTAGTGGGACAGGAAAAGACACACGTAGTCCTTTTAGAAGTGGTAAAGTGGATACCTTCTGTAAATGGTAATATGGCAGGAACCCACAATGCTGGAAGAAGCATCGTGGGAACTCGAAGAGCAAATGATGCCCAGAATTACCCTCAATTGTTTTGTTTAATTATATATATTGCGATTCTTTTTTTTTTTTTTTTTTTTCCCACCACCCCCCCCCCCCCCCCCCCCCTTTTTTTTTTTTTTTTTTTTTTGGGGACAGAATCCTTTGTAAGGAGGGGGAGAATGTTAAAAACCGGACGGATTTATAATTGCGTTGTGATTCTGGGGACAGAATCCTTTATTTAAGGAGGAAAAGATTGTAACGAATGCAATTTTTATGATTGAATAAAAAAATATATAGTGAGTGATATAAATATTTTTATTAATTGATTGAGTTAAATGTGGGCAATAGTTGAATTTAATACTGTGAAATATTATTTAACTGTGAATTGGGATGTTTATACTAATTTAATTTAATGATTAAATTAGATGATGAAAAGGTTTATTTGAATAAATAATTTATTTGAATAAGAGAATTTATTTGGTATTATTGTTATTTGTTAAATGAAATTATTATTTGAGTTAATTATATTTAATTGAATTTATTTAATAATAAGTTCAATTGAATTAAATGTGTGACATTTTAAACTATATGTTATATTGGTTTATTAAAATAAATGAAAGGAGTTTTAATTTAGTTTTACAAACAAGGTCTTATGATCTTTGTTTGGAAATAATGGGTTATTTTAATTGTGTTTTACCAAACAAGACATAAGAATAATAGGTTATCCTTAATTGTAATTGCCAAACATAGCCTTATGGCTTTTGAATTTTATAACTGATGAATTAAATTAGATTTTTACGTCATTATTTGATTTAATTGTCAGTTTTTTATTTTCTTAATTCTATCAGTTTATTTTTTTTAAGTTGCGTCTGTTGTTAAAAGAAAAGAGAAGAACAGAGAGAAAAAGAAAAGAAAGAAGAACATCAGAGTTTGAGAGAAAAGAGCGAGCAGAGAGTTTGAGAATTTGAGAATTGAGAAGAAAGAATTGAGAAAGAACTTGTAATTTTAAAAGAATTCATCAAGTTCCTAAAGTAATTGAAGGTATAATTTCTTTTTCCTTTTGGTTTTATTCTTTGTATATAGTTTTAGTTACTGTATGTAAATTCAATTGTTAGAATATATGAACTATTTGATTATAGTTGTTGTAATTGGTAATAATCTTGTGTTAGATAGATTATATGATGATTAACAATTAATTTAGAGGTATTAATCCATGAAAACATGCTTTAGAATTGAGTTTTTAGTTTTTACAGAGTTTACTTTATGAATTGTATATATGTATGAAAATTGATGCTCTAATTGGTTATTAATCGGTAAATTGATAATTGTTTATGATTATTTGATGAAAAACATGAATAATGCAAGAAGAATGGGTTTCAGTTGATTGAAAAATGAATTTACAGAGTTTTGTTTTATGAAAATGGCAAAAACATGGTTTATTTTATAAAACAGTGAATTTTTTGGTTTTAAATTGATTGATTATGTGTTTTCTATTGCCTTTAGATTAGTTAGAAACATGTTGGGTAAATGTTTTATATCATATATGGTGATTTGGGTATATCTAATTTGTTTTCTGGATGGTAGAATTCGGAAAATTTTGGCCAAATTTGGCCTAAGTTTTCACTGGTTCGCGAGCTGGGGAAGACGACAGTCAAGTCTATCGCCCCGGCGATAGAAATGAACTGGTTTCTTCGCCCCAGCGACAGAGTCGCCCCGGCGACGAAATTGTTAAGCTTTTTCTCGCCCCGGCGAGAAACGTTACTGTTTAAAAAAAAAAAAAAATTTAATTTATTATTTTTTTTCTGGGAAATTATGATGCATAATTAAACTTATATTAATGTGACTAATGTACTACCAAGATGGTTGCTACTTAGCATTTGTTGTCTAAAGTATGCTAAATGAGATACTATAATTAGGTAAAAGGAACCTAAAGTGATTATAAATTTTGTAACTAATTTATGTTACCATCTTATAATTAATTGTATAGGTTGATTTAAGGATCGTGAATTATTTAATTTGTAATCTACGCTTGAGGCAAGTTTCTTCTTATCTCAACTTATTACTTTTGCGTTGAGCAAGTTTTCTTTCTTTAAACTTGTTAAATATTATAGCAAGTTTTTATTTCTTAAGCTTGTTATTATTTCAAACAAGTTTACTCCCTTTGAGTGAATTAATTAACCTTAGCTTATTGTTATTCAAGCAAGGCTGATATCATGTTGAGTAATTATATTTTGTTTCAGATATTATTTATTCAGTCTTTGATTATCATTACAAACTTCGAATACCAAACTTTACTAAAGAACTAGACTAGCAAACCATTATTGATTCAGCTAGTCCTTAGTTGATGAGCGTTTCAAAAAACTTAGATTATCTAAACTTGTTCCAAGCCAAGTTCTTTTTGGTACGGACTCTTATTATAAACTGAGATGAACAACCCTAACATAGGGATTATTACGCTTAGCGTTAAAATGTTTGTGCACCAATACATTGTACAAAAGGATGATCCCCCTGAGTACGAGATGAAGGTCCATTTATAGTCTTTAAGACTGTTAAAGGTTACGGTAAAAAAAAAAATACTTGTTAACCTAGGACATAGTTCGAGGTCTTGAGACCCTCAGATATATTCAAACTTTGATTACTTATTGATTAACTTCAAAAAAATCATTGCTTCTCATTTGAACTCGATTTCAATTAAAAGTTATTGTTATCATTCTTGTGGGCAATTGTTTGCTCACTCTTGCATTAAATATTTCAGCTAAGCCCGAGAAGCAGGACGAGCCGTCCACCAGTAAGGGCAAGGGCAAGATGCAGAAATAGTTCTAGATTTATTAATTAATTGATGAACATTTGTACCAGACTTGTTTTAGATTTTTTTTTTATATATTCCGCATTTGATGTATTAAGGTTGTGGTGACCTGGGATTTAATTATTGATGTAACCCGGTTTGGGAGATGATTAATTAAGTTTATTTTAATTGCTTAATTATGGGTAGTTAGATGTGAATGAATGGGATAGTGAACACCAAATCAGGGGGAAATTAAGTACCCAGATTTGGGGGTGTCACAGGTTGGTATCAGAGCTGTAGGTTATGAACCTTTAGGTGGGGAAAACCTTAGGGTAGTAGCCTTTTAGAAGATAGAGAATATAGTGGTGATAAACTCTTATCGAGTTCTAAGGAATGAATTACGGAAATTCATAAAAGACAACAAAATGATTATGTGCTATGTGCTTATTTGATAATAAACTTATGTGCTCGCGAGTACTATCGAGTATTGTCAATTAGTAATTAAAACTTAAAACTATGTTGTCAGGATGACTGATAGAGGAGAGCCCAGCCAGACTAGGGAGGAGGAGCCCCGAGATATTCACGTGGTTCATGAGCAGCTAGTGCAGAGGGAGCTATCTCCATTGGTTACAGTTACAGGTCACGAGTATGAGCCTGAGACTGATCCTGAGGAGGACCCTGAGGAGGATCCTGAGGAGGACCCTGAAGAGGTTGAGGAGGAGGAGGAAGACCCTGAGGGGATATCATTATCTACTTTGGGTGTTCAGATGTTACGAGCAGGTGTATGATCGCAACATAGAGTTGCAGGACAGAGTGGAAGAGTTAGAGAGGCAGCTGGCGGAGCGACAGTCTGATTTGGAGCAGAAGAGCAGTGAGATTGTGGAGCTAGACATACGTCTTGGAGACGTGGAGTGGAAGTTGGTTCATGTAGAGAGTGATAAGGAGGAGTTAGAGGAACAAGCTGCAGAACGTCAAACCACTCTAGAGCAGAAGGATGCTGAGATCCAAGACCTTTCTTCACGTCTTGCAGAGGCTGAGCAGAGGCTAGCACAGTCTGAGTATCGACGCGGACAGTTGATAGCCAGGAATGAGATTGTACGAGATGAGTTGAAAGAGGAGTCAGCTAAGCGGGCGAGAGCGGAGACAGCTTGGCTGAGGGAGGCTGATCGTGCAGATCGTGTTGAGTGTGAAATGCGGTCAAAGAAGGCCAAGATTGATGAGATGGAGTATATTTTTCATACTAACCATAGACAGAGCTCAAGATCGAGCTAATCGTCATCCAGATGTGATGGATCGTAGGATGATGACACGCATTATGGAGCAGGAACGCCAGGAAGCTGTACGTCGTGGGATGTCATCATAGATTATGATTAGTTATGTTATTATGAAATTTATGAGTTAATAAGTTGATTAATCCCAGTTTATTTAATGGGATAGAATAATGATGTAATCCTGGAACTTGGTGATTTCAGGATAGATGATTTGATGTAAATAACTACGATGTTATCTCTATTATGTTTTTAAGCAGTTAATGAATAAAATGTGAAAGTTTATCAGATGTGTTATGTATTTAAGTGTTGTTCATAAAATGTTTAAGTTAAGACTTAAATGTTTGAGTAATTGAGCAATAGTTTAATAACGAGAATTCTTAACAGTAAAATGCCTCCAAGAAGACAACCAACACGTCAACAGACCCCCGAGGGATCTACTAACAACGAAGAAGCCAACGCTAATCCCATGCAGCAGTTGGTAAATTTGTTAACGGGAGCCTTTGCGAACCAACCCCAAGCGCAGGTCACGACCTTCAAAGACTTCAAGGCTGTCGGACCTCCAGAATTTCAGGGCTCCATGAATCCGATTGAAGCTCAAACATGGATTATGGAGATGGAGAAAGTGTTCGATGTCGCCAGAGTCGGTGAAGACCAGAAAACGGCATTTGCGACATTCATGCTGAAATCAGAAGCCAGCTACTGGTGGCAGGCAAACAAAACTCGTGGTGGTCAGGGTATAATACCGTGGGAGCGGTTTAAAGAAATATTTTTCGAGACATACTTCCCAGTAAGCGCGCAGAACCAGATGGAAGTGCAGTTCCTAGAGCTGAAGCAAGGTACTATGACGGTACCTGAATATGCTGCAAAAGTTCAATGAGCTGGCAAGGTTTGCGCCATATCAGGTTAACACGGATGAGCGGAAGGCTAGGAGATTTGAGCAGGGACTGAAACCCTGGTTATATAGTAGAGTTTCGTTGTTTCAACTAAGTTCATTTGCGGCAGTGCTAGAAAAGGCAATCATCGCTGAAGGAGGCAGTGATGCTCTGTCAAAGTACAACCAGGAGCAGAAGAAAAAGAAGAATGAGAATGAAAACAAAGCAAGTGGTAGCCATGGGGGCAGTAATCAGAAAAGGAAGTGGAATGATAGTAACTCTGTGGGAAGTCAGCAGGGTAATCAGAAGAAGAAGATAGAGGTGTGCAGCAACTGTGGGAAGAGCCATATGGGTGCTTGTTTGAAGGGTAAGCGGGTGTGCTTCAACTGTGGACAAGAGGGCCATATTTCACCAAATTGCCCTAAATCCGAAGAAAGGAGCATGTTTCATTTGCGGGTCGAAGGATCACTTGGCCAGAGAGTGCCCTAAGAAAACAGCTACAGGAGGAGCTGGTGCAGGAAAAGGGAGCAGCGGTGGAGGTAATCTGACTATCACCGGACCGACACAGCCCAACCGAACCTACCGCTCGAACGTTCAACATGACGGTGCAGGACGCTGTGCAGTCAAAGGATGTGGTGTCAGGTATCATTCCAGTCAATAATATTAATGCTTATGTATTGTTTGACTCGGGTGCTACTTGCTCATTTATATCCGATGATTTTGCTAAGAACTTAGAATTACCCCAGGAAGAACTAGATTACCCTATGAACATAGAGATTGCGAATAGGGAAATAATTCCTGTTAAACTTATCCACAAGGATTGTCAAATAGATATTAAGGGTCAGATAACGACGGTAAACTTGATCCCAATTCGACTTGGGGAGTTTGACGTTATATTGGGTATGGATTGGTTGACTAATCATGGGGCAGTCATTGACTGTCAAAAGAAGTGTATAAACCTTATGACTCCGTCAAAGGTTGTATTTTATGGTAGCAAATCGCCTAGACAAGCGAGTTGTCTGACGATGATGCAGGCCAGAAAGATGTTGAGGCAAGGCTGTGTAGGGTATCTAGCCTACATAGTTGATATGCGAAAGGAAGGTGCAAAGTTGGAAGAGATACCAGTGGTTAGAGATTTCGTGGACGTGTTTCCTGAAGATTTACCAGGATTACCGCCAGATAGGGAAATCGAGTTTGTGATTGATTTAGCACCGGGAACGGCCCCTATATCGAAGGCCCCGTATCGAATGGCTCCAGTGGAATTAAAGGAGTTGATGGCGCAACTACAGGAGTTGCTAGATAAAAAGTATATTCAACCAAGCGTTTCGCCGTGGGGAGCGCCGGTATTATTTGTTAAGAAGAAGGATGGATCAATGCGTCTTTGCATTGATTATAGAGAATTGAACAAGGTCACGATCAAAAACAAGTATCCGTTGCCAAGGATCGATGACCTGTTTGATCAACTAAAGGGGGCAAGGTACTTTTCAAAGATAGATTTACGAAGTGGGTACCATCAGTTGAAGGTGAGACAGGAGGATATACCAAAGACGGCATTTCGAACTAGATATGGTCACTATGAGTTTTTGGTTATGTCATTTGGTTTAACGAATGCGCCTGCAGCATTCATGGACTTAATGAATAGGGTGTTCAAACCATTTCTGGATAAATTCGTAGTGGTGTTTATAGACGACATCCTCGTATATTCCAAAACTCAGGAAGAACACGTCGAGCATTTGAGGGTGACATTAGAGGCGTTAAGGAAAGAGAAATTGTATGCAAAATTTTCGAAGTGCGAATTTTGGTTGGAACGTGTGCAATTTCTTGGGCATGTGATTGATAAGGACGGAATATCGGTAGACCCATCAAAAGTCGAAGCTGTGATAAACTGGGATCAGCCGAAAACACCGTCAGAAGTGAGGAGTTTCCTAGGTTTGGCAGGATATTATAGGCGTTTTATTCAAGATTTCTCGAGAATCGCCACTCCGTTAACGAATTTAACAAGAAAATCAGTGAAGTTTGTTTGGACGGAGAAGTGCGAAGAGAGTTTCCAAGAACTAAAGAAGAGACTAAGTTCGGCACCTGTATTGTCTTTGCCAGATGATACGGGAAATTTTGTGGTGTTATAGCGACGCATCGCATAAGGGACTTGGTTGTGTGTTGATGCAGAATGGAAAGGTTATTGCATATGCATCGCGCCAACTAAAAGACTATGAAAAAGGGTATCCGACCCATGACTTAGAGTTAGCAGCTGTGGTGTTTGCTCTGAAAATCTGGCGACACTATCTCTATGGGGAGAAGTGTGAAATATACACAGACCATAAAAGTCTGAAGTATATTTTTACACAGAAAGATTTGAATATGCGGCAAAGGAGATGGATAGAGTTAATCAAGGACTATGATTGTGAAATCCTATACCATCCGGGAAAAGCCAATGTGGTTGCAGACGCTTTGAGCAGAAAGGGTCGGGAGAAATTGTTTTTGTTAACCGCTCAGGAGAAGCTCGTGGAGGAAATGGCTAAGTTGGAATTAGAAGTAAAGAATCAGATGACGTCGACCGAAAAATTATTTCAGATAGAAACCCAACCAACTCTGGTGGAAAAAGTGAAGGAAGCGCAACTCAAAGATGAGGAATGTGCTGAGATACGGAAAAGATTGCTTGAGGGCGAAAAGCTTAAATACAAAGTTGACACTGAAGGACTGCTTAGATTCGAAGGCCGAATTTGGGTTCCGGCAGAACTAAAGATCAGAGAAGAGATTTTGACCGAAGCCCATAGTTCAAGATTTTCGGTTCACCCAGGAAGTACGAAGATGTACCAAGATCTTCGCCAACATTTCTGGTGGCCAAACATGAAAAGAGAGGTTGCTGAGTGTGTTGCGAAGTGCCTAACCTGTCAGCGAGTAAAAAGCAGAACATCAACGACCAAGTGGTTTGCTACAGCCTTTGGAGATACCAGAATGGAAATGGGAGCATATCACGATGGATTTCGTGGTAGGTCTTCCAGCTACTCAGAAGGGATATGACGCGATATGGGTCATCGTGGATCGACTGACGAAATCAGCGCACTTTTTACCAATCAAAGTCAGATTCACTTTAGATCAGCTGGCGAAGTTATATATCAAAGAAATTATCTCGAGGCACGGTGTTCCAGTATCAATAGTGTCAGACAGGGATCCGCGGTTCACATCAAAGTTTTGGAGGAGTCTGCAAACTTGTTTGGGGACACAGTTGCGAATGAGTACAGCCTATCATCCTCAAACCGATGGCCAGAGTGAAAGAACAATTCAAACGTTGGAGGACATGCTGAGAGCGTGTGTCATGGATTTCAAGGGCAACTGGGATGATCATTTACCTTTGGTCGAATTTTCTTACAACAACAGTCATCACGCCAGTATCGGCATGCCACCCTACGAAGCGTTGTACGGAAGGAAATGCAGAACTCCGTTATGCTGGGATGAGGTTGGTGAACGTCGACTATTAGGACCCGAGCTGGTGCAACAAACTGCTGAGATTGTTCAAATAATAAGAGCCAGACTGATAGCCGCTCAAGACAGGCAGAAAAAGTATGCTGACCAACACCGACAAAATCGCGAATTTGAGGTCGGCAGCTTCGTGTTTCTCAAAGTATCTCCCTGGAAAGGGAAAATCAGATTTGGAAAGAAGGGTAAACTAAGTCCGCGATTCATTGGACCCTTTGAAGTGCTGAAACGGGTGGGTGAGGTAGCTTATGCGGTAGCTTTACCTCCTGAGTTAGGCCACATTCACAATGTTTTCCACATATCGGTGCTAACGAACCGTATAAGTCTGATTATAAACATGTCATAGAGTATGAACCGATACAGTTTGAGCAAGATTTGTCTTATAAAGAGGTTTCTTGTACAAATAGTGGACAGGAAAGAACAAGTCCTTAGAATTTAAGTGATACCTTCTGTAAAGGTAATATGGAAGGAACCACAATGCTGAAGAAGCAACGTGGGAACTCGAAGAGCAAAATGATGCAGAATTACCCTCAATTGTTTGTTTAATTATATATATTGCGATTCTGGGGACAGAATCTTTGTAAGGGGGGGAGAATGTAACGGACGATTTAATTGCGTTGTGATTCTGGGGACAGAATCCTTTTAAGGAGGAAAAGATGTAACGAATGCAATTTTTATGATTGAATAAAAATATTTATTGAGTTATATAAATATTTTTATTAATTTATTGAGTTAAATGTGGGTATTTGTTGAATTTAATAATGTTAAATATTATTTAAATGTGATTTGTTATGTTTATTCTAATTTAATATTTAATGATTAAATTAGATGATGAAAAGGTTTATTTGAATAAATAATTTATTTGAATAAGAGAATTTATTTGGTATTATTGTTATTTGTTAAATGAAATTATTATTTGAGTTAATTATATTTAATTGAATTTATTTAATAATAAGTTCAATTGAATTAAATGTGTGACATTTTAAACTATATGTTATATTGGTTTATTAAAATAAATGAAAGGAGTTTTAATTTAGTTTTACCAAACAAGGTCTTATGATCTTTGTTTGGAAATAATGGGTTATTTTAATTGTGTTTTACCAAACAAGACATAAGAATAATAGGTTATCCTTAATTGTAATTGCCAAACATAGCCTTATGGCTTTTGAATTTTATAACTGATGAATTAAATTAGATTTCTACGTTATTATTTGATTTAATTGTCAGTTTTTATTTTCTTAATTCTATCAGTTTATTTTTTTAAGTTGCGTCTGTTGTAAAAGAAAAGAGAAGAACAGAGAGAAAAAGAAAAGAAAGAAGAACATCAGAGTTTGAGAGAAAAGAGAGAGCAGAGTTTGAGAATTTGAGAATTGAGAAGAAAGAATTGAGAAAGAACTTGTAATTTTAAAAGAATTCATCAAGTTCCTAAAGTAATTGAAGGTATAATTTCTTTTTCCTTTTGGTTTTATTCTTCTGTATATAGTTTTAGTTACTGTATGTAAATTCAATTGTTAGAATATATGAACTATTTGATTATAGTTGTTGTAATTGGTAATAATCATGTGTTAGATGATTATATGATGATTAACAATTAATTTAGAGGTATTAATCCATGAAAACATGCTTTAGAATTGAGTTTTTTAGTTTTTACAGAGTTTACTTTATGAATTGTATATATGTATGAAAATTGATGCTCTAATTGGTTATTAATCGGTAAATTGATAATTGTTTATGATTATTTGATGAAAAAACATGAATAATGCAAGAAGAATGGGTTCAGTTGATTGAAAAATGAATTTACAGAGTTTTGTTTTATGAAAATGGCAAAAACATGGTTATTTTATAAAACAGTGAATTTTTGGTTTTAAATTGATTGATTATGTGTTTTATAATGCTTAGATTAGTTAGAAACATGTTGGGTAAATGTTTTATATCATATATGGTGTTTGGGTATATCTAATTTGTTTTCTGGATGGTAGAATTCGGAAAATTTTGGCCAAATTTGGCCTAAGTTTTCACTGGTTCGCGAGCTGGGGAAGACGACAGTCAAGTCTATCGCCCCGGCGATAGAAATGAACTGGTTTCTTCGCCCCAGCGATAGAGTCGCCCCGGCGACGAAATTGTTAAGCTTTTTCTCGCCCCGGCGAGAAACGCTACTGTTTAAAAAAAAAAAAATTAATTTATTATTTTCTTTTCTGGGAAATTATGATGCATAATTAAACTTATATTAATGTGACTAATGTACTACCAAGATGGTTGCTACTTAGCATTTGTTGTCTAAAGTATGCTAAATGAGATACTATAATTAGGTAAAAGGAACCTAAAGTGATTATAAATTTTGTAACTAATTTATGTTACCATCTTATAATTAATTGTATAGGTTGATTTAAGGATCGTGAATTATTTAATTTGTAATCTACGCTTGAGGCAAGTTTCCTTATCTCAACTTATTACTTTTGCGTTGAGCAAGTTTTCTTTCTTTAAACTTGTTAAACTATTATAGCAAGTTTTTCTATTTCTTAAGCTTGTTATTATTTCAACAAGTTTACTTCCTTTGAGTGAATTAATTAACCTTAGCTTATTGTTATTCAAGCAAGGCTGATATCATGTTGAGTAATTATATTTTGTTTCAGATATTATTTATTCAGTCTTTGATTATCATTCAAACTTCGAATACAAACTTTACTAAAGAACTAGACTAGCAAACCATTATTGATTCAGCTAGTCCTTAGTTGATGAGCGTTTTCAAAAACTTAGATTATCTAAACTTGTTCCAAGCCAAGTTCTTTTTGGTACGGATTCTTATTATAAACTGAGATGAACAACCCTAACATAGGGGATTATTACGCTTAGCGTTAAAATGTTTGTGCACAATACATTGTACAAAGGGCTGATCCCCCTGAGTACGAGATGAAGGTCCATTTATAGTCTTTAAGACTGTTAAAGGTTACGGTAAAAAAAAAATACTTGTTAACCTAGGACATAGTTCGAGGTCTTGAGACCCTCAGATATATTCAAACTTTGATTACTTATTGATTAACTTCAAAAAAATCATTGCTTCTCATTTGAACTCTATTTCGATTAAAAGTTATTGTTATCATTCTTGTGGGCAATTGTTTGCTCACTCTTGCATTAAATATTTCAGCTAAGCCCGAGAAGCAGGACGAGCCGTCCACCAGTAAGGGCAAGGGCAAGATGCAGAAATAGTTCTAGATTTATTAGTTAATTGATGAACATTTGTACCAGACTTGTTTTAGATTTTTTTTTTATATTCCGCATTTGATGTATTAAGGTTGTGGTGACCTGGGATTTTAATTATTGATGTAACCCGGTTTGGGAGATGATTAATTAAGTTTATTTTAATTGCTTAATTATGGGTAGTTAGATGTGAATGAATGGGATAGTGAACACCAAATCAGGGGAAAATTAAGTACCCAGATTTGGGGGTGTCGCAGGTTGGTATCAGAGCTGTAGGTTATGAACCTTTAGGTGGGGAAAACCTTAGGGTAGTAGCCTTTTAGAAGATAGAGAATATAGTGGTGATAAACTCTTATCGAGTTCTAAGGAATGAATTAAGGAAATTCATAAAAGACAACAAAATGATTATGTGCTATGTGCTTATTTGATAATAAACTTATGTGCTCGCGAGTACTATCGAGTATTGTCAATTAGTAATTAAAACTTAAAACTTTGTTGTCAGGATGACTGATAGAGGAGAGCCCAGCCAGACTAGGGAGGAGGAGCCCCGAGATATTCACGTGGTTCATGAGCAGCTAGTGCAGAGGGAGCTATCTCCATTGGTTACAGTTACAGGTCACGAGTATGAGCCTGAGACTGATCCTGAGGAGGACCCTGAGGAGGATCCTGAGGAGGACCCTGAAGAGGTTGAGGAGGAGGAGGAAGACCCTGAGGGGATATCATTATCTACTTTGGGTGTTCAGATGTACGAGCAGATGTATGATCGCAACATAGAGTTGCAGGACAGAGTGGAAGAGTTAGAGAGGCAGCTGGCGGAGCGACAGTCTGATTTGGAGCAGAAGAGCAGTGAGATTGTGGAGCTAGACATACGTCTTGGAGACGTGGAGTGGAAGTTGGTTCATGTAGAGAGTGATAAGGAGGAGTTAGAGGAACAAGCTGCAGAACGTCAAACCACTCTAGAGCAGAAGGATGCTGAGATCCAAGACCTTTCTTCACGTCTTGCAGAGGCTGAGCAGAGGCTAGCACAGTCTGAGTATCGACGCGGACAGTTGATAGCCAGGAATGAGATTGTACGAGATGAGTTGAAAGAGGAGTCAGCTAAGCGGGCGAGAGCGAGAGCGGAGACAGCTTGGCTGAGGGAGGCTGATCGTGCAGATCGTGTTGAGTGTGAAATGCGGTCAAAGAAGGCCAAGATTGATGAGATGGAGTATATTTTTCATACTACCATAGACAGAGCTCAAGATCGAGCTAATCGTCATCCAGATGTGATGGATCGTAGGATGATGACACGCATTATGGAGCAGGAACGCCAGGAAGCTGTACGTCGTGGGATGTCATCATAGATTATGATTAGTTATGTTATTATGAAATTTATGAGTTAATAAGTTGATTAATCCCAGTTTATTTAATGGGATAGAATAATGATGTAATCCTGGAACTTGGTGATTTCAGGATAGATGATTTGATGTAAATAACTACGATGTTATCTCTATTATGTTTTTAAGCAGTTAATGAATAAAATGTGAAAGTTTATCAGATGTGTTATGTATTTAAGTGTTGTTCATAAATGTTTAAGTTAAGACTTAAATGTTTGAGTAATTGAGCAATAGTTTAATAACGAGAATTCTTAACAGTAAAATGCCTCCAAGAAGACAACCAACACGTCAACAGACCCCCGAGGGATCTACTAACAACGAAGAAGCCAACGCTAATCCCATGCAGCAGTTGGTAAATTTGTTAACGGGAGCCTTTGCGAACCAACCCCAAGCGCAGGCCACGACCTTTAAAGACTTCAAGGCTGTCGGACCTCCAGAATTTCAGGGCTCCATGAATCCGATTGAAGCTCAAACATGGATTATGGAGATGGAGAAAGTGTTCGATGTCGCCAGAGTCGGTGAAGACCAGAAAACGGCATTTGCAACATTCATGCTGAAATCAGAAGCCAGCTACTGGTGGCAGGCAAACAAAACTCGTGGTGGTCAGGGTATAATACCGTGAGAGCGGTTTAAAGAAATATTTTTCGAGACATACTTCCCAGTAAGCGCGCAGAACCAGATGGAAGTGCAGTTCCTAGAGCTGAAGCAAGGTACTATGACGGTACCTGAATATGCTGCAAAGTTCAATGAGCTGGCAAGGTTTGCGCCATATCAGGTTAACACGGATGAGCGGAAGGCTAGGAGATTTGAGCAGGGACTGAAACCCTGGTTATATAGTAGAGTTTCGTTGTTTCAACTAAGTTCATTTGCGGCAGTGCTAGAAAAGGCAATCATCGCTGAAGGAGGCAGTGATGCTCTGTCAAAGTACAACCAGGAGCAGAAGAAAAAGAAGAATGAGAATGAAAACAAAGCAAGTGGTAGCCATGGGGGCAGTAATCAGAAAAGGAAGTGGAATGATAGTAACTCTGTGGGAAGTCAGCAGGGTAATCAGAAGAAGAAGATAGAGGTGTGCAGCAACTGTGGGAAGAGCCATATGGGTGCTTGTTTGAAGGGTAAGCGGGTGTGCTTCAACTGTGGACAAGAGGGCCATATTTCACCAAATTTCCCTAATCCGAAGAAAGGAGCATGTTTCATTTGCGGGTCGAAGGATCACTTTGCCAGAGAGTGCCCTAAGAAAACAGCTACAGGAGGAGCTGGTGCAGGAAAAGGGAGCAGCGGTGGAGGTAATCTGACTATCACCGGACCGACACAGCCCAACCGACCTACCGCTCGAACGTTCAACATGACGGTGCAGGACGCTGTGCAGTCAAAGGATGTGGTGTCAGGTATCATTCCAGTCAATAATATTAATGCTTATGTATTGTTTGACTCGGGTGCTACTTGCTCATTTATATCCGATGATTTTGCTAAGAACTTAGAATTACCCCAGGAAGAACTAGATTACCCTATGAACATAGAGATTGCGAATAGGGAAATAATTCCTGTTAAACTTATCCACAAGGATTGTCAAATAGATATTAAGGGTCAGATAACGACGGTAAACTTGATCCCAATTCGACTTGGGGAGTTTGACGTTATATTGGGTATGGATTGGTTGACTAATCATGGGGCAGTCATTGACTGTCAAAAGAAGTGTATAAACCTTATGACTCCGTCAAAGGTTGTATTTTATGGTAGCAAATCGCCTAGACAAGCGAGTTGTCTGACGATGATGCAGGCCAGAAAGATGTTAAGGCAAGGCTGTGTAGGGTATCTAGCCTACATAGTTGATATGCGAAAGGAAGGTGCAAAGTTGGAAGAGATACCAGTGGTTAGAGATTTCGTGGACGTGTTTCCTGAAGATTTACCAGGATTACCGCCAGATAGGGAAATCGAGTTTGTGATTGATTTAGCACCGGGAACGGCCCCTATATCGAAGGCCCCGTATCGAATGGCTCCAGTGGAATTAAAGGAGTTGATGGCGCAACTACAGGAGTTGCTAGATAAAAAGTATATTCAACCAAGCGTTTCGCCGTGGGGAGCGCCGGTATTATTTGTTAAGAAGAAGGATGGATCAATGCGTCTTTGCATTGATTATAGAGAATTGAACAAGGTCACGATCAAAAACAAGTATCCGTTGCCAAGGATCGATGACCTGTTTGATCAACTAAAGGGGGCAAGGTACTTTTCAAAGATAGATTTACGAAGTGGGTACCATCAGTTGAAGGTGAGACAGGAGGATATACCAAAGACGGCATTTCGAACTAGATATGGTCACTATGAGTTTTTGGTTATGTCATTTGGTTTAACGAATGCGCCTGCAGCATTCATGGACTTAATGAATAGGGTGTTCAAACCATTTCTGGATAAATTCGTAGTGGTGTTTATAGACGACATCCTCGTATATTCCAAAACTCAGGAAGAACACGTCGAGCATTTGAGGGTGACATTAGAGGCGTTAAGGAAAGAGAAATTGTATGCAAAATTTTCGAAGTGCGAATTTTGGTTGGAACGTGTGCAATTTCTTGGGCATGTGATTGATAAGGACGGAATATCGGTAGACCCATCAAAAGTCGAAGCTGTGATAAACTGGGATCAGCCGAAAACACCGTCAGAAGTGAGGAGTTTCCTAGGTTTGGCAGGATATTATAGGCGTTTTATTCAAGATTTCTCGAGAATCGCCACTACCCCGTTAACGAATTTAACAAGAAAATCAGTGAAGTTTGTTTGGACGGAGAAGTGCGAAGAGAGTTTCCAAGAACTAAAGAAGAGACTAAGTTCGGCACCTGTATTGTCTTTGCCAGATGATACGGGAAATTTTGTGGTGTATAGCGACGCATCGCATAAGGGACTTGGTTGTGTGTTGATGCAGAATGGAAAGGTTATTGCATATGCATCGCGCCAACTAAAAGACTATGAAAAAGGGTATCCGACCCATGACTTAGAGTTAGCAGCTGTGGTGTTTGCTCTGAAAATCTGGCGACACTATCTCTATGGGGAGAAGTGTGAAATATACACAGACCATAAAAGTCTGAAGTATATTTTTACACAGAAAGATTTGAATATGCGGCAAAGGAGATGGATAGAGTTAATCAAGGACTATGATTGTGAAATCCTATACCATCCGGGAAAAGCCAATGTGGTTGCAGACGCTTTGAGCAGAAAGGGTCGGGAGAAATTGTTTTTGTTAACCGCTCAGGAGAAGCTCGTGGAGGAAATGGCTAAGTTGGAATTAGAAGTAAAGAATCAGATGACGTCGACCGAAAAATTATTTCAGATAGAAACCCAACCAACTCTGGTGGAAAAAGTGAAGGAAGCGCAACTCAAAGATGAGGAATGTGCTGAGATACGGAAAAGATTGCTTGAGGGCGAAAAGCTTAAATACAAAGTTGACACTGAAGGACTGCTTAGATTCGAAGGCCGAATTTGGGTTCCGGCAGAACTAAAGATCAGAGAAGAGATTTTGACCGAAGCCCATAGTTCAAGATTTTCGGTTCACCCAGGAAGTACGAAGATGTACCAAGATCTTCGCCAACATTTCTGGTGGCCAAACATGAAAAGAGAGGTTGCTGAGTGTGTTGCGAAGTGCCTAACCTGTCAGCGAGTAAAAGCAGAACATCAACGACCAAGTGGTTTGCTACAGCCTTTGGAGATACCAGAATGGAAATGGGAGCATATCACGATGGATTTCGTGGTAGGTCTTCCAGCTACTCAGAAGGGATATGACGCGATATGGGTCATCGTGGATCGACTGACGAAATCAGCGCACTTTTTACCAATCAAAGTCAGATTCACTTTAGATCAGCTGGCGAAGTTATATATCAAAGAAATTATCTCGAGGCACGGTGTTCCAGTATCAATAGTGTCAGACAGGGATCCGCGGTTCACATCAAAGTTTTGGAGGAGTCTGCAAACTTGTTTGGGGACACAGTTGCGAATGAGTACAGCCTATCATCCTCAAACCGATGGCCAGAGTGAAAGAACAATTCAAACGTTGGAGGACATGCTGAGAGCGTGTGTCATGGATTTCAAGGGCAACTGGGATGATCATTTACCTTTGGTCGAATTTTCTTACAACAACAGTCATCACGCCAGTATCGGCATGCCACCCTACGAAGCGTTGTACGGAAGGAAATGCAGAACTCCGTTATGCTGGGATGAGGTTGGTGAACGTCGACTATTAGGACCCGAGCTGGTGCAACAAACTGCTGAGATTGTTCAAATAATAAGAGCCAGACTGATAGCCGCTCAAGACAGGCAGAAAAAGTATGCTGACCAACACCGACAAAATCGCGAATTTGAGGTCGGCAGCTTCGTGTTTCTCAAAGTATCTCCCTGGAAAGGGAAAATCAGATTTGGAAAGAAGGGTAAACTAAGTCCGCGATTCATTGGACCCTTTGAAGTGCTGAAACGGGTGGGTGAGGTAGCTTATGCGGTAGCTTTACCTCCTGAGTTAGGCCACATTCACAATGTTTTCCACATATCGGTGCTACGACCGTATAAGTCTGATTATAAACATGTCATAGAGTATGAACCGATACAGTTTGAGCAAGATTTGTCTTATAAAGAGGTTCTTGTACAAATAGTGGACAGGAAAGAACAAGTCCTTAGAAGTAAAGTGATACCTTCTGTAAAGGTAATATGGAGGAACCACAATGCTGAAGAAGCAACGTGGGAACTCGAAGAGCAAATGATGCAGAATTACCCTCAATTGTTTGTTTAATTATATATATTGCGATTCTGGGGACAGAATCTTTGTAAGGGGGGGAGAATGTAACGGACGATTTAATTGCGTTGTGATTCTGGGGACAGAATCCTTTTAAGGAGGAAAAGATGTAACGAATGCAATTTTTATGATTGAATAAAAATATTTATTGAGTTATATAAATATTTTTATTAATTTATTGAGTTTAAATGTGGGTATTTGTTGAATTTAATAATGTTAAATATTATTTAAATGTGATTTGTTATGTTTATTCTAATTTAATTTAATGATTAAATTAGATGATGAAAAGGTTTATTTGAATAAATAATTTATTTGAATAAGAGAATTTATTTGGTATTATTGTTATTTGTTAAATGAAATTATTATTTGAGTTAATTATATTTAATTGAATTTATTTAATAATAAGTTCAATTGAATTAAATGTGTGACATTTTAAACTATATGTTTATATTGGTTTATTAAAATAAATGAAAGGAGTTTTAATTTAGTTTTACCAAACAAGGTCTTATGATCTTTGTTTGGAAATAATGGGTTATTTTAATTGTGTTTTACCAAACAAGACATAAGAATAATAGGTTATCCTTAATTGTAATTGCCAAACATAGCCTTATGGCTTTTGAATTTTATAACTGATGAATTAAATTAGATTTCTACGTTATTATTTGATTTAATTGTCAGTTTTTATTTTCTTAATTCTATCAGTTTATTTTTTTAAGTTGCGTCTGTTGTAAAAGAAAAGAGAAGAACAGAGAGAAAAAGAAAAGAAAGAAGAACATCAGAGTTTGAGAGAAAAGAGAGAGCAGAGTTTGAGAATTTGAGAATTGAGAAGAAAGAATTGAGAAAGAACTTGTAATTTTAAAAGAATTCATCAAGTTCCTAAAGTAATTGAAGGTATAATTTCTTTTTCCTTTTGGTTTTATTCTTCTGTATATAGTTTTAGTTACTGTATGTAAATTCAATTGTTAGAATATATGAACTATTTGATTATAGTTGTTGTAATTGGTAATAATCATGTGTTAGATGATTATATGATGATTAACAATTAATTTAGAGGTATTAATCCATGAAAACATGCTTTAGAATTGAGTTTTTAGTTTTTACAGAGTTTACTTTATGAATTGTATATATGTATGAAAATTGATGCTCTAATTGGTTATTAATCGGTAAATTGATAATTGTTTATGATTATTTGATGAAAAACATGAATAATGCAAGAAGAATGGGTTCAGTTGATTGAAAAATGAATTTACAGAGTTTTGTTTTATGAAAATGGCAAAAACATGGTTATTTTATAAAACAGTGAATTTTTGGTTTTAAATTGATTGATTATGTGTTTTATAATGCTTAGATTAGTTAGAAACATGTTGGGTAAATGTTTTATATCATATATGGTGTTTGGGTATATCTAATTTGTTTTCTGGATGGTAGAATTCGGAAAATTTTGGCCAAATTTGGCCTAAGTTTTCACTGGTTCGCGAGCTGGGGAAGACGACAGTCAAGTCTATCGCCCCGGCGATAGAAATGAACTGGTTTCTTCGCCCCAGCGATAGAGTCGCCCCGGCGACGAAATTGTTAAGCTTTTTCTCGCCCCGGCGAGAAACGCTACTGTTTAAAAAAAAAAAAATTAATTTATTATTTTCTTTTCTGGGAAATTATGATGCATAATTAAACTTATATTAATGTGACTAATGTACTACCAAGATGGTTGCTACTTAGCATTTGTTGTCTAAAGTATGCTAAATGAGATACTATAATTAGGTAAAAGGAACCTAAAGTGATTATAAATTTTGTAACTAATTTATGTTACCATCTTATAATTAATTGTATAGGTTGATTTAAGGATCGTGAATTATTTAATTTGTAATCTACGCTTGAGGCAAGTTTCCTTATCTCAACTTATTACTTTTGCGTTGAGCAAGTTTTTCTTTCTTTAAACTTGTTAAACTATTATAGCAAGTTTTCTATTTCTTAAGCTTGTTATTATTTCAACAAGTTTACTTCCTTTGAGTGAATTAATTAACCTTAGCTTATTGTTATTCAAGCAAGGCTGATATCATGTTGAGTAATTATATTTTGTTTCAGATATTATTTATTCAGTCTTTGATTATCATTCAAACTTCGAATACAAACTTTACTAAAGAACTAGACTAGCAAACCATTATTGATTCAGCTAGTCCTTAGTTGATGAGCGTTTCAAAAACTTAGATTATCTAAACTTGTTCCAAGCCAAGTTCTTTTTGGTACGGATTCTTATTATAAACTGAGATGAACAACCCTAACATAGGGGATTATTACGCTTAGCGTTAAAATGTTTGTGCACAATACATTGTACAAAGGGCTGATCCCCCTGAGTACGAGATGAAGGTCCATTTATAGTCTTTAAGACTGTTAAAGGTTACGGTAAAAAAAAAAATACTTGTTAACCTAGGACATAGTTCGAGGTCTTGAGACCCTCAGATATATTCAAACTTTGATTACTTATTGATTAACTTCAAAAAAATCATTGCTTCTCATTTGAACTCTATTTCGATTAAAAGTTATTGTTATCATTCTTGTGGGCAATTGTTTGCTCACTCTTGCATTAAATATTTCAGCTAAGCCCGAGAAGCAGGACGAGCCGTCCACCAGTAAGGGCAAGGGCAAGATGCAGAAATAGTTCTAGATTTATTAGTTAATTGATGAACATTTGTACCAGACTTGTTTTAGATTTTTTTTTTATATTCCGCATTTGATGTATTAAGGTTGTGGTGACCTGGGATTTTAATTATTGATGTAACCCGGTTTGGGAGATGATTAATTAAGTTTATTTTAATTGCTTAATTATGGGTAGTTAGATGTGAATGAATGGGATAGTGAACACCAAATCAGGGGAAAATTAAGTACCCAGATTTGGGGGTGTCGCAGGTTGGTATCAGAGCTGTAGGTTATGAACCTTTAGGTGGGGAAAACCTTAGGGTAGTAGCCTTTTAGAAGATAGAGAATATAGTGGTGATAAACTCTTATCGAGTTCTAAGGAATGAATTACGGAAATTCATAAAAGACAACAAAATGATTATGTGCTATGTGCTTATTTGATAATAAACTTATGTGCTCGCGAGTACTATCGAGTATTGTCAATTAGTAATTAAAACTTAAAACTTTGTTGTCAGGATGACTGATAGAGGAGAGCCCAGCCAGACTAGGGAGGAGGAGCCCCGAGATATTCACGTGGTTCATGAGCAGCTAGTGCAGAGGGAGCTATCTCCATTGGTTACAGTTACAGGTCACGAGTATGAGCCTGAGACTGATCCTGAGGAGGACCCTGAGGAGGATCCTGAGGAGGACCCTGAAGAGGTTGAGGAGGAGGAGGAAGACCCTGAGGGGATATCATTATCTACTTTGGGTGTTCAGATGTACGAGCAGATGTATGATCGCAACATAGAGTTGCAGGACAGAGTGGAAGAGTTAGAGAGGCAGCTGGCGGAGCGACAGTCTGATTTGGAGCAGAAGAGCAGTGAGATTGTGGAGCTAGACATACGTCTTGGAGACGTGGAGTGGAAGTTGGTTCATGTAGAGAGTGATAAGGAGGAGTTAGAGGAACAAGCTGCAGAACGTCAAACCACTCTAGAGCAGAAGGATGCTGAGATCCAAGACCTTTCTTCACGTCTTGCAGAGGCTGAGCAGAGGCTAGCACAGTCTGAGTATCGACGCGGACAGTTGATAGCCAGGAATGAGATTGTACGAGATGAGTTGAAAGAGGAGTCAGCTAAGCGGGCGAGAGCGGAGACAGCTTGGCTGAGGGAGGCTGATCGTGCAGATCGTGTTGAGTGTGAAATGCGGTCAAAGAAGGCCAAGATTGATGAGATGGAGTATATTTTTCATACTACCATAGACAGAGCTCAAGATCGAGCTAATCGTCATCCAGATGTGATGGATCGTAGGATGATGACACGCATTATGGAGCAGGAACGCCAGGAAGCTGTACGTCGTGGGATGTCATCATAGATTATGATTAGTTATGTTATTATGAAATTTATGAGTTAATAAGTTGATTAATCCCAGTTTATTTAATGGGATAGAATAATGATGTAATCCTGGAACTTGGTGATTTCAGGATAGATGATTTGATGTAAATAACTACGATGTTATCTCTATTATGTTTTTTAAGCAGTTAATGAATAAAATGTGAAAGTTTATCAGATGTGTTATGTATTTAAGTGTTGTTCATAAATGTTTAAGTTAAGACTTAAATGTTTGAGTAATTGAGCAATAGTTTAATAACGAGAATTCTTAACAGTAAAATGCCTCCAAGAAGACAACCAACACGTCAACAGACCCCCGAGGGATCTACTAACAACGAAGAAGCCAACGCTAATCCCATGCAGCAGTTGGTAAATTTGTTAACGGGAGCCTTTGCGAACCAACCCCAAGCGCAGGCCACGACCTTTAAAGACTTCAAGGCTGTCGGACCTCCAGAATTTCAGGGCTCCATGAATCCGATTGAAGCTCAAACATGGATTATGGAGATGGAGAAAGTGTTCGATGTCGCCAGAGTCGGTGAAGACCAGAAAACGGCATTTGCAACATTCATGCTGAAATCAGAAGCCAGCTACTGGTGGCAGGCAAACAAAACTCGTGGTGGTCAGGGTATAATACCGTGAGAGCGGTTTAAAGAAATATTTTTCGAGACATACTTCCCAGTAAGCGCGCAGAACCAGATGGAAGTGCAGTTCCTAGAGCTGAAGCAAGGTACTATGACGGTACCTGAATATGCTGCAAAGTTCAATGAGCTGGCAAGGTTTGCGCCATATCAGGTTAACACGGATGAGCGGAAGGCTAGGAGATTTGAGCAGGGACTGAAACCCTGGTTATATAGTAGAGTTTCGTTGTTTCAACTAAGTTCATTTGCGGCAGTGCTAGAAAAGGCAATCATCGCTGAAGGAGGCAGTGATGCTCTGTCAAAGTACAACCAGGAGCAGAAGAAAAAGAAGAATGAGAATGAAAACAAAGCAAGTGGTAGCCATGGGGGCAGTAATCAGAAAAGGAAGTGGAATGATAGTAACTCTGTGGGAAGTCAGCAGGGTAATCAGAAGAAGAAGATAGAGGTGTGCAGCAACTGTGGGAAGAGCCATATGGGTGCTTGTTTGAAGGGTAAGCGGGTGTGCTTCAACTGTGGACAAGAGGGCCATATTTCACCAAATTTCCCTAATCCGAAGAAAGGAGCATGTTTCATTTGCGGGTCGAAGGATCACTTTGCCAGAGAGTGCCCTAAGAAAACAGCTACAGGAGGAGCTGGTGCAGGAAAAGGGAGCAGCGGTGGAGGTAATCTGACTATCACCCGGACCGACACAGCCCAACCGACCTACCGCTCGAACGTTCAACATGACGGTGCAGGACGCTGTGCAGTCAAAGGATGTGGTGTCAGGTATCATTCCAGTCAATAATATTAATGCTTATGTATTGTTTGACTCGGGTGCTACTTGCTCATTTATATCCGATGATTTTGCTAAGAACTTAGAATTACCCCAGGAAGAACTAGATTACCCTATGAACATAGAGATTGCGAATAGGGAAATAATTCCTGTTAAACTTATCCACAAGGATTGTCAAATAGATATTAAGGGTCAGATAACGACGGTAAACTTGATCCCAATTCGACTTGGGGAGTTTGACGTTATATTGGGTATGGATTGGTTGACTAATCATGGGGCAGTCATTGACTGTCAAAAGAAGTGTATAAACCTTATGACTCCGTCAAAGGTTGTATTTTATGGTAGCAAATCGCCTAGACAAGCGAGTTGTCTGACGATGATGCAGGCCAGAAAGATGTTAAGGCAAGGCTGTGTAGGGTATCTAGCCTACATAGTTGATATGCGAAAGGAAGGTGCAAAGTTGGAAGAGATACCAGTGGTTAGAGATTTCGTGGACGTGTTTCCTGAAGATTTACCAGGATTACCGCCAGATAGGGAAATCGAGTTTGTGATTGATTTAGCACCGGGAACGGCCCCTATATCGAAGGCCCCGTATCGAATGGCTCCAGTGGAATTAAAGGAGTTGATGGCGCAACTACAGGAGTTGCTAGATAAAAAGTATATTCAACCAAGCGTTTCGCCGTGGGGAGCACCGGTATTATTTGTTAAGAAGAAGGATGGATCAATGCGTCTTTGCATTGATTATAGAGAATTGAACAAGGTCACGATCAAAAACAAGTATCCGTTGCCAAGGATCGATGACCCGTTTGATCAACTAAAGGGGGCAAGGTACTTTTCAAAGATAGATTTACGAAGTGGGTACCATCAGTTGAAGGTGAGACAGGAGGATATACCAAAGACGGCATTTCGAACTAGATATGGTCACTATGAGTTTTTGGTTATGTCATTTGGTTTAACGAATGCGCCTGCAGCATTCATGGACTTAATGAATAGGGTGTTCAAACCATTTCTGGATAAATTCGTAGTGGTGTTTATAGACGACATCCTCGTATATTCCAAAACTCAGGAAGAAAACACACGTCGAGCATTTGAGGGTGACATTAGAGGCGTTAAGGAAAGAGAAATTGTATGCAAAATTTTCGAAGTGCGAATTTTGGTTGGAACGTGTGCAATTTCTTGGGCATGTGATTGATAAGGACGGAATATCGGTAGACCCATCAAAAGTCGAAGCTGTGATAAACTGGGATCAGCCGAAAACACCGTCAGAAGTGAGGAGTTTCCTAGGTTTGGCAGGATATTATAGGCGTTTTATTCAAGATTTCTCGAGAATCGCCACTCACACCCGTTAACGAATTTAACAAGAAAATCAGTGAAGTTTGTTTGGACGGAGAAGTGCGAAGAGAGTTTCCAAGAACTAAAGAAGAGACTAAGTTCGGCACCTGTATTATCTTTGCCAGATGATACGGGAAATTTTGTGGTGTATAGCGACGCATCGCATAAGGGACTTGGTTGTGTGTTGATGCAGAATGGAAAGGTTATTGCATATGCATCGCGCCAACTAAAAGACTATGAAAAAGGGTATCCGACCCATGACTTAGAGTTAGCAGCTGTGGTGTTTGCTCTGAAAATCTGGCGACACTATCTCTATGGGGAGAAGTGTGAAATATACACAGACCATAAAAGTCTGAAGTATATTTTTACACAGAAAGATTTGAATATGCGGCAAAGGAGATGGATAGAGTTAATCAAGGACTATGATTGTGAAATCCTATACCATCCGGGAAAAGCCAATGTGGTTGCAGACGCTTTGAGCAGAAAGGGTCGGGAGAAATTGTTTTTGTTAACCGCTCAGGAGAAGCTCGTGGAGGAAATGGCTAAGTTGGAATTAGAAGTAAAGAATCAGATGACGTCGACCGAAAAATTATTTCAGATAGAAACCCAACCAACTCTGGTGGAAAAAGTGAAGGAAGCGCAACTCAAAGATGAGGAATGTGCTGAGATACGGAAAAGATTGCTTGAGGGCGAAAAGCTTAAATACAAAGTTGACACTGAAGGACTGCTTAGATTCGAAGGCCGAATTTGGGTTCCGGCAGAACTAAAGATCAGAGAAGAGATTTTGACCGAAGCCCATAGTTCAAGATTTTCGGTTCACCCAGGAAGTACGAAGATGTACCAAGATCTTCGCCAACATTTCTGGTGGCCAAACATGAAAAGAGAGGTTGCTGAGTGTGTTGCGAAGTGCCTAACCTGTCAGCGAGTAAAAGCAGAACATCAACGACCAAGTGGTTTTGCTACAACCTTTGGAGATACCAGAATGGAAATGGGAGCATATCACGATGGATTTCGTGGTAGGTCTTCCAGCTACTCAGAAGGGATATGACGCGATATGGGTCATCGTGGATCGACTGACGAAATCAGCGCACTTTTTACCAATCAAAGTCAGATTCACTTTAGATCAGCTGGCGAAGTTATATATCAAAGAAATTATCTCGAGGCACGGTGTTCCAGTATCAATAGTGTCAGACAGGGATCCGCGGTTCACATCAAAGTTTTGGAGGAGTCTGCAAACTTGTTTGGGGACACAGTTGCGAATGAGTACAGCCTATCATCCTCAAACCGATGGCCAGAGTGAAAGAACAATTCAAACGTTGGAGGACATGCTGAGAGCGTGTGTCATGGATTTCAAGGGCAACTGGGATGATCATTTACCTTTGGTCGAATTTTCTTACAACAACAGTCATCACGCCAGTATCGGCATGCCACCCTACGAAGCGTTGTACGGAAGGAAATGCAGAACTCCGTTATGCTGGGATGAGGTTGGTGAACGTCGACTATTAGGACCCGAGCTGGTGCAACAAAACTGCTGAGATTGTTCAAATAATAAGAGCCAGACTGATAGCCGCTCAAGACAGGCAGAAAAAGTATGCTGACCAACACCGACAAAATCGCGAATTTGAGGTCGGCAGCTTCGTGTTTCTCAAAGTATCTCCCTGGAAAGGGAAAATCAGATTTGGAAAGAAGGGTAAACTAAGTCCGCGATTCATTGGACCCTTTGAAGTGCTGAAACGGGTGGGTGAGGTAGCTTATACGGTAGCTTTACCTCCTGAGTTAGGCCACATTCACAATGTTTTCCACATATCGGTGCTACGACCGTATAAGTCTGATTATAAACATGTCATAGAGTATGAACCGATACAGTTTGAGCAAGATTTGTCTTATAAAGAGGTTCCTGTACAAATAGTGGACAGGAAAGAACAAGTCCTTAGAAGTAAAGTGATACCTTCTGTAAAGGTAATATGGAGGAACCACAATGCTGAAGAAGCAACGTGGGAACTCGAAGAGCAAATGATGCAGAATTACCCTCAATTGTTTGTTTAATTATATATATTGCGATTCTGGGGACAGAATCTTTGTAACGGGGGGAGAATGTAACGGACGATTTAATTGCGTTGTGATTCTGGGGATAGAATCCTTTTAAGGAGGGAAAGATGTAACGAATGCAATTTTTATAATTGAATAAAAATATTTATTGAGTTATATAAATATTTTTATTAATTTATTGAGTTAAATGTGGGTATTTGTTGAATTTAATAATGTTAAATATTATTTAAATGTGATTTGTTATGTTTATTCTAATTTAATTTAATGATTAAATTAGATGATGAAAAGGTTTATTTGAATAAATAATTTATTTGAATAAGAGAATTTATTTGGTATTATTGTTATTTGTTAAATGAAATTATTATTTGAGTTAATTATATTTAATTGAATTTATTTAATAATAAGTTCAATTGAATTAAATGTGTGACATTTTAAACTATATGTTATATTGGTTTATTAAAATAAATGAAAGGAGTTTTAATTTAGTTTTACCAAACAAGGTCTTATGATCTTTGTTTGGAAATAATGGGTTATTTTAATTGTGTTTTACCAAACAAGACATAAGAATAATAGGTTATCCTTAATTGTAATTGCCAAACATAGCCTTATGGCTTTTGAATTTTATAACTGATGAATTAAATTAGATTTCTACGTTATTATTTGATTTAATTGTCAGTTTTTATTTTCTTAATTCTATCAGTTTATTTTTTTAAGTTGCGTCTGTTGTAAAAGAAAAGAGAAGAACAGAGAGAAAAAGAAAAGAAAGAAGAACATCAGAGTTTGAGAGAAAAGAGAGAGCAGAGTTTGAGAATTTGAGAATTGAGAAGAAAGAATTGAGAAAGAACTTGTAATTTTAAAAGAATTCATCAAGTTCCTAAAGTAATTGAAGGTATAATTTCTTTTTCCTTTTGGTTTTATTCTTCTGTATATAGTTTTAGTTACTGTATGTAAATTCAATTGTTAGAATATATGAACTATTTGATTATAGTTGTTGTAATTGGTAATAATCATGTGTTAGATGATTATATGATGATTAACAATTAATTTAGAGGTATTAATCCATGAAAACATGCTTTAGAATTGAGTTTTTAGTTTTTACAGAGTTTACTTTATGAATTGTATATATGTATGAAAATTGATGCTCTAATTGGTTATTAATCGGTAAATTGATAATTGTTTATGATTATTTGATGAAAAACATGAATAATGCAAGAAGAATGGGTTCAGTTGATTGAAAAATGAATTTACAGAGTTTTGTTTTATGAAAATGGCAAAAACATGGTTATTTTATAAAACAGTGAATTTTTGGTTTTAAATTGATTGATTATGTGTTTTATAATGCTTAGATTAGTTAGAAACATGTTGGGTAAATGTTTTATATCATATATGGTGTTTGGGTATATCTAATTTGTTTTCTGGATGGTAGAATTCGGAAAATTTTGGCCAAATTTGGCCTAAGTTTTCACTGGTTCGCGAGCTGGGGAAGACGACAGTCAAGTCTATCGCCCCGGCGATAGAAATGAACTGGTTTCTTCGCCCCAGCGACAGAGTCGCCCCGGCGACGAAATTGTTAAGCTTTTTCTCGCCCCGGCGAGAAACGCTACTGTTTAAAAAAAAAAAAAATTTAATTTATTATTTTCTTTTCTGGGAAATTATGATGCATAATTAAACTTATATTAATGTGACTAATGTACTACCAAGATGGTTGCTACTTAGCATTTGTTGTCTAAAGTATGCTAAATGAGATACTATAATTAGGTAAAAGGAACCTAAAGTGATTATAAATTTTGTAACTAATTTATGTTACCATCTTATAATTAATTGTATAGGTTGATTTAAGGATCGTGAATTATTTAATTTGTAATCTACGCTTGAAGCAAGTTTCCTTATCTCAACTTATTACTTTTGCGTTGAGCAAGTTTTCTTTCTTTAAACTTGTTAAACTATTATAGCAAGTTTTCTATTTCTTAAGCTTGTTATTATTTCAACAAGTTTACTTCCTTTGAGTGAATTAATTAACCTTAGCTTATTGTTATTCAAGCAAGGCTGATATCATGTTGAGTAATTATATTTTATTTCAGATATTATTTATTCAGTCTTTGATTATCATTCAAACTTTGAATACAAACTTTACTAAAGAACTAGACTAGCAAACCATTATTGATTCAGCTAGTCCTTAGTTGATGAGCGTTTCAAAAACTTAGATTATCTAAACTTGTTCCAAGCCAAGTTCTTTTTGGTACGGACTCTTATTATAAACTGAGATGAACAACCCTAACATAGGGGATTATTACGCTTAGCGTTAAAATGTTTGTGCACAATACATTGTACAAAGGGCTGATCCCCCTGAGTACGAGATGAAGGTCCATTTATAGTCTTTAAGACTGTTAAAGGTTACGGTAAAAAAAAAATACTTGTTAACCTAGGGACATAGTTCGAGGTCTTGAGACCCTCAGATATATTCAAACTTTGATTACTTATTGATTAACTTCAAAAAAATCATTGCTTCTCATTTGAACTCTATTTCGATTAAAAGTTATTGTTATCATTCTTGTGGGCAATTGTTTGCTCACTCTTGCATTAAAATATTTCAGCTAAGCCCGAGAAGCAGGACGAGCCGTCCACCAGTAAGGGCAAGGGCAAGATGCAGAAATAGTTCTAGATTTATTAGTTAATTGATGAACATTTGTACCAGACTTGTTTTAGATTTTTTTTTTATATTCCGCATTTGATGTATTAAGGTTGTGGTGACCTGGGATTTTAATTATTGATGTAACCCGGTTTGGGAGATGATTAATTAAGTTTATTTTAATTGCTTAATTATGGGTAGTTAGATGTGAATGAATGGGATAGTGAACACCAAATCAGGGGAAAATTAAGTACCCAGATTTGGGGGTGTCACATTGAGGAGCTCGATATACGTCTTGGGGACGTGGAGTGGAAGCTGGTTCATGTTGAGAGCGAAAAGGAGGAGTTAAGAGAACAGGTTGTGGAACGTCAAGCCGCTCTAGAGCAGAAGGATGCTGAGATCCAAGACCTTTCATCACGTCTTGCAGAGGTTGAGCAGAGGCTAGCACAGTCTGAGTATCGACGAGGACAGTTGATAGCCAGGAATGAAATTGTACGAGATGAGTTGAAAAAGGAGTCAGCTGAGCGGGCGAGAGCTGAAACTGCTTGGTTGAGGGAGGCTAACAGCGCAGATCATGTTGAATGTGAGGTGCGGTCAAAGAAGGCCAAGATTGATGAGATGGAGTATATTTTTCATACCACGGTAGATAGAGCTCAGGATCGAGTTCATCGTCATTCAGATATAATGGGTCGAATGATGGTGACTCGTATTATGGAGCAGGAATGCCAGGAAGCTGTGCGTCGTGGGTTATCATCGTAGATTATGATTAGATATGTTATTATGAAATCTATGAAGATTAATAAGTTGTTAATCCCAGTTTTATATAATGGGATAGAATAATGATGTAATTCTGGAATTTTACGATTTCAGGACAGATGATGTAAATAACTACGATGCTATCTTTATTATGTTTTAAAGCAGTAAATGAATAAAATGCGAAAGTTTATCAGATGTGTTGTGTGTTAGGTGTTGTTTATAAATGTTTAAGTTAAGACTTAAATGTTTAAGTAATTGAGTAATAATCTAATAGCGCGAATTCTTAACAGTAAGATGCCGCCAAGAAGACAAACTCGTCAACAGACCCCTGAGGGATCCACCAATAACAACGAGGAAGTCAATGATAATCCAATGCAGCAGCTGGTAAACCTGCTAACGGGAGCATTTGCCAATCAACCCCAAGCTCAGGCCACGACTTTTAAAGACTTCAAGGCTGTCGGACCTCCGGAATATCACGGCTCTATGAATCCAATTGAAGCCCAAACTTGGGTCATGGAGATGGAGAAGGTGTTTGATGTCGCTAGGGTCAACGAGGACCAGAAGACGGCATTTGCAACATTTATGCTGAAATCAGAAGCTAGCTACTGGTGGCAAGCAAATAAGACTCGAGGTGGCCAAGGGATTATTCCGTGGGAGCGATTTAAGGAGATGTTTTTCGAGACGTACTTTTCGGCAAGCGCGCAAAATCAAATGGAGGTGCAATTTCTGGAATTGAAGCAAGGTACCATGACGGTACCTGAATATGTTGCAAAATCCAACGAGTTGGCGAGGTTTGCGCCATATCAAGTCAACACGGATGAGTGAAAGGCTAAAAGGTTTGAGCAGGGACTGAAGCCTTGGCTATATAGCCGAGTTTCAATGTTCCAACAGAACTCATTTGCGGCAGTTTTGGAAAAGGCAATTATCGCTGAAGGAGGCAGTGATGCTCTGTCCAAGTATAATCAGGAGTAGAGGAAGAAGAAGAATGAAAGTGAAAACAAGGCAAGTGGTAGCCATGGGGGCAGCGGTCAGAAGAGGAAGTGGAGTGATAGTAACTATGCGGGAAGTCAGCAAAGTAATCAGAAAAAGAAGGTGGAGGTGTGCAGTAACTGCAGAAAGAGTCATGTGGGGTTATGTTTGAAGGGTAAGAGGGTATGTTTCAATTGCGGATAGGAGGGTCATATCGCACCGAATTGCCCTAGTCCGAAGAAGGGCGCATGTTTCATCTGCGGGTCGAAGGATCACTTTGCCCGAGACTGTCCTAAGAAAGCAACTACAGGTGGAGTCAGTGCAGGAAAAGGAAACAGCGGTGGAGGCAATCTGACTATCGCAGGACCGACACAGCCCAATCGACCTACTGCTCGAACATTCAATATGACGGTGCAGGATGCTGTGCAGTCAAAGGATGTAGTGTCAAGTATCATTCCAGTCAATAATGTTAATGCTTATGTATTGTTTGACTCGGGTGCTACTTGCTCATTTACATCCGATAATTTTGCTAAGAAATTAAGGTTACCCCATGAAGAATTAGATTATCCCATGAATATAGAAGTTGCAAATAGGGAGGTGATTCCTGTTAAGTTTGTTCCACAAGAACTGTCAGATAGATATCAAGGGTCATGTGATGACGGTTAACTTAATCCCAATTCGTCTTGGGGAGTTTGACGTTATTTTGGGTATGGATTGGTTGTTCAACCATGGGGCAGTCATTGACTGTCAAAAGAAGTGTGTAAACCTTATGACTCCGTCAAAGGTAGTGTTTTATGGCAGCAAGTCGCCTAGACAAACGAGTTGTCTGACGATGATGCAGGCCAGAAAGATGTTGAGACAAGGATGTGTAGGATATCTAGCCTACATAGTCGATACCCAAAAGGTAGGTGCAAAGCTGGAGGAGATACCGGTAGTTAGGGATTTTGTAGACGTGTTTCCTGATAATTTGCCAAGATTACCGCCAGATAGGGAAATTGAGTTTTGTAATTGATCTAGCACCGGGTACAACCCCTATATCAAAAGCCCCGTACCGAATGGCTCCGTTAGAAATGAAGGAGTTGATGGTACAATTGCAAGAGTTGCTGGATTAAAAAGTATATTCAACCGAGCGTTTCGCCATGGGGAGCGCCCGTGTTATTCGTCAAGAAGAAGGACGGATCAATGCGTCTTTGCATTGATTATAGGGAGTTGAACAAGGTCACGATTAAAAACAAGTATCTGTTGCCAAGGATCGATGACCTGTTTGACCAGCTGAAGGGAGCGAGATATTTTTTCAAAGATAGATCTGCGAAGTGGGTACCATCAACTTAAAGGTGAGTGAGGAAGGAAGACATACTAAAGACGGCATTTCGAACTAGATATGGTCACTATGAGTTTTGGTTATGTCATTTGGTTTAACGAATGCGCCTGCAGCATTCATGGACTTAATGAATATGGTGTTCAAACCATTTCTGGATAAATTTGTAGTGGTATTCATAGACGACATTTTGGTTTACTCCAAAACTCAAGAAGAACACGTGGAGCATTTGAGGGTGACATTGGAGGCGTTAAGGAAGGAGAAGTTGTATGCAAAATTTTCGAAGTGCGAATTTTGGTTAGAGCGTGTTCAATTCTTTGGACATGTTATTGATAAAGACGGGATTTCAGTGGATCCAGCGAAAGTGGAAGCTGTGATGAACTGGGATCAGCCGAAGACACCGTCAGAAGTGAGGAGTTTCCTAGGTTTGGCAGGATACTACAGACGTTTTATTCAAGATTTCTCCAGGATCGCCACTCCGTTAACGAATTTAACAAGAAAATCAGTGAAGTTTGTTTGGACAGAGACGTGCGAAGAGAGTTTCCAAGAACTAAAGAAGAGACTAAGTTCGGCACCTGTGTTGTCTTTGCCAGATGATACAGGAAATTTCGTGGTATATAGCGACGCATCGCATAAAGGACTTGGTTGTGTGTTGATGCAGAATGGTAAGGTTATTGCATATACATCGCGCCAACTAAAATACTATGAAAAAGGGTATCCGACCCAAGATTTGGAGTTAGCAGCCATGGTGTTTGCTTTGAAAATCTGGAGGCACTATCTCTATGGGGAGAAGTGTGAAATATATACAGACCATAAAAGTCTGAAGTATATTTTTACACAGAAGGATTTGAATATGCGGCAGAGAAGATGGATAAAATTGATCAAAGATTATGATTGTGAAATTCAATACCATCCGGGAAAGGCTAATGTGATTGTCGACGCTTTGAGTAGAAAAGGTCGGGAGAAACTATTTTTGTTAACTGCTCAGGAGAAGCTTGTAGCAGAAATGGCTAAATTGGAGTTAGAGGTGAAGGGTCTGGCAGAGCCTAATGAAAAATTGTTTCAGATGGAAACTCAACCAACTCTGGTGGACAAAGTCAAGGAAGCGCAACTCAAGGATGAGGAGTGTATTAATATACGCAAAAGAGTGCTTGAAGGTGAAGAGCTTAAATATAAAATCGATTCTGAAGGGTTGTTGAGATTTGAAGGCAAAATCTGGGTACCGTCAGTATTGGCAATCAGAGAGGAGGTTTTGAATGAAGCTCATAGCTCAAGATTTTCGATACACCCGGGAAGTAAAAAGATGTACCAGGATCTTTGCCAACATTTCTGGTGGCCAAATATGAAAAGAGAGGTTGCTGAATGTGTTGCGAAATGTCTCACTTGTCAGAAAGTCAAAGCGGAGCATCAACGACCAAGTGGTTTGTTACAGCCCTTGGAGATACCAGAATAGAAGTGGGAGCATATCACAATGGACTTTGTGGTAGGGCTTCCAACTACTCAGAAAGGATATGACGCAATATGGGTCATAGTTGACAAATTAACGAAATCAGCGCATTTCTTGCCTATCAAAATCAGATTCACCCTAGATCAACTTGCCAAATTATATGTCAAGGAAATTATTTCAAGGCACGGTGTTCCAGTATCAATTGTGTCGGACAGAGATCCACGTTTCACATCAAAGTTTTGGAGGAGTCTACAAGCTTGTTTGGGGACACAGTTGAGAATGAGTACAACCTATCATCCTCAAACCGATGGCCAGAGCGAAAGAACAATTCAAACGTTGGAGGATATGCTTCGGGCGTGCGTTATGGATTTTAAAGGCAACTGGGATGATCATTTACCTCTGGTCGAGTTTGCCTATAACAATAGTCATCACGCGAGTATTGGAATGCCGCCATATGAAGCGTTGTATGGAAGGAAGTGCAGAACTCCGTTATGTTGGGACGAGGTTGGTGAACGTCGCCTATTGGGACCCGAGCTGGTACAACAAACTGCTGAAATTGTCAAGGTGATAAGAGCCAGATTGTTGTAACAAGCTCAAGATAGGCAAAAGAAATATGCGGATCAGCATCGTCAAAATCGCGAATTTAAAGTCGGGAGTTTTGTGTTTCTCAAAGTATCTCCCTGGAAAGGAAAAATCAGATTTGGTAAAAAAGGGTAAACTCAGTCCACGATTTATTGGACCCTTCAAAGTGTTGAAACGAGTAGGCAAGGTGGCTTATGAGGTAGCTTTACCTCCCGAGTTAGACCACATCCACAATGTCTTTCACATATCGGTGCTACGACCGTATAAGCCTGATTATAAGCATATAATAGAATATGAACCGATACAATTTGAAAAAGATTTGTCCTATGAAGAGATACCTGTACAGATAGTAGACAGGAAAGAGCAGGTTCTCAGAAATAAAGTGATACCTTCTGTTAAGGTAATTTGGAGGAACCACAGTGCTGAAGAAGCTACGTGGGAACTCGAAGAGAAAATGATGCAAAATTATCCTGAATTATTTGTTTAATTTTTATTTTTTTTTATTTTTTGTATCGCAATTCTGGGGACAGAATCTTTGTAAGGAGGGAAGAATGTAACGGACGAATTAATTGCGTTGTGATTCTAGGGACAGAATCCTTTTAAGGAGGGAAGGATGTAACGAATGCAATTTTTGTGATTAAATAAAAATATTTATTGAGTTATATAAATATTTTTATTAATTTATTTATTGAGTAAAATAAATAATTTATAAGTTATGTTGAAAGAATTTTTGTTAAGTGTTATTTGATTGTGATTTGATGTGATTATTCTAATTTAATTTAATAATTAAATTAGATGATTAAATGATTTATTTGAATAAAGAATTTATTTGAATAAGATAATTTATTTGGTGTTATTGTTATTGGTTAAATATAATTATTAATTAAATTAGTAAGGTTTAATTGAATTTATTTAATAATAAGTTCAATTAAATTAAAAGTGTGACGATTAAAACTATATGTTATAATGAGTTATTAAAATAAATAGAAAGAGTTTTATTTCCATCAAACCAAACAAGGCCTTATGACCTTTGGTTGGAAATAATGAGTTATTTCAATTTTATTTTGCCAAACAAGCCTTATGGCTTTTGAATTTTTATAACTGATGGTTTAATTAGAGAATATACGTTATATCAGTTTTTATTTGTTTTTGCTTTTTGCTTATCAGTTGTTAAGAAATAAGAAAACACAGAGTTTTAAAAAAAAGAGAAAGAAAGAAAAAGAACAGAGTTTGGGAGTTCAGAGAAAAGAGAGAGTGAGAATAGAGAGAAAATTGAGAATTGAGAGTTTGTGACTTAAGAAAGAGAAGGAAGAGAAGTGCTAAGCTAAGGAATTATATATATAGCTTGAAGGTATAATCTTTTTTAAGTTTTATTTATAGTTTTGTTTCACTGTATATGTTTTTTAGTTTCATATAAGTGAATTGTTTGCTAAAAGCATGAATTAGTTGATGCAATTGTTAGTAATCATGAATTAGATGATTATATGAAGATTATAAGTTAATTTTAAGGTTTTAATCCATGAAAATATGCTTTGGAGTAGAGTTTGTAATTTTTACAGAGTTTATTTCATGTATGGTATATATGTATGAAATTGGTATTCAAATTGGTTGTTAATTGGTAAAATTGATTTTTGATTATGATAATATGATGAAAAATGAAAAGAATGCAAGTAGAAAGGATTAAAATGGTTGAAAGATAAAGTCACAGTCTTTAATTTTATTAAAGTGGTTAAAGTATGAATATTTTTCATAAACAGAGAATTTTGGGTTTGTAATTGGTTGATTATGTGTTTTATAATGCATAGATTGGTTAGAAACATGTTGGGTAATTATTTTCTAGCATGTTGGATGTCTGGGTATATTTAATTTGTGTATTGGATGGTAGAATTCGGAAAATTTGGCCAAATTTGGCCTAAGTTTTCACTGGTTCGCGACTGTAGGAGACGACTGACGAGTCTCTCGCCCCGCCGAGAGAAATGAACTGGAAATCCTCGCCCCGATGAAGTCTCGTCCCGGCGAGAAAATTGTAAAGAAAATCTTCGCCCCGGCGAGATTTTTGTTAAGAAAATTCTCGCCCCGGCGAGGGAACAGTAATCAAAATTTTAAAATTTTATTTTCTTTGTGATTCTGCTATGATGCTATAAACAAGTTTAAAACTTATATAAAGGTATAAAATGACTAATAAGATACCAAGATGGTTGTTAAACAAGTACTTGATGATTATCGATTGTCAATCGAGATGTTATAATAAAATAGGATAAGAACGAGACTTAAAATATATATGTCCTGTAACTGATTATTATTTTATAATCGAAATGTATAGGTCGAATAAGGAACGAGAATTATTTAAATTTGTAATCTACGCACGAGGCAAGTTCTTTATCTCAATTTATTACTTTTACGTTGAGCAAGTTTTTCCTCCCTTAAACTTGTTATTTTATTTAAAGCAAGTTTACTTTCATTGAGCAAGTTACTAACCTTAGCTTATTGTTATTCAAGCAAGGTTGATACCATGATAAGTGTTTAAGCTTTATTCCAGTCAATTGTTATTCGATCATTGATAGTTAATCAGATTTTGAACATAGTTCCTATTGTACAAATTTTTATTGATGAATCAGACTAGCAAACCTTATTGATTCAGCTAGTCCTTAGTTGATGAGCGTTCTAAAGACTTAGAACATTTTAAAATCTTTCCAAACCAAGTTCCTTTTGGTACGAATTCTGATACTAGACTGAGATGAACAACCCTAATATAGGAGATTAACTACGCGACAGCGTTAAAATATTTGTGCACAATACATTGTACAAAGGGCTGATCTCCCTGAGTACGAGATGGATGGTCCATAGTCTATAAGACTGTTAAAGGTTACGGTAGAAATACTTAATAACCTAGGACATAGTTCGAGGTCTTGTGACCCTCAGATATAACTTTAAATCTTGAAATCTATTGTTCTTGATTTAAGCATTTAAACGGGCTTTCAAATCTTGATTCCTTGTTGATAGAATTCATAAGACTATTATATCTCAGTTGATAATTAATTCATTCAAATATTATTGTTATCACACTTGTGGGCAATTGTTTGCTCACTCTTGCATTAAACTTTGCAGCTAAGACAGAGAAGTCGGACGAACCGTCCACAAGTAAAGGCAAGGCCAAGATGCCAAAGTAGCAAGAGATTTATTATCCACTTGATGTTTATTTGTATCAAAGACTTATTTAATATTATGTTTTATTCTGCACAGATGTAAATAAGGTTAGATAACCTGGGATTTGTTTCATTTAGAGATTGGTGATGTAACCGCATTTGAGGGAAGATAATTCTTTAAAGTTTATTTTAATTGTTCTTATTTTGGGTAAATAGTTGTGAATGATTGATATAGTGAACACCAAATCAGTGGGAATTAAGTACCCGGATTTGGGGGTGTCACACATACTACTTTCAATACTATCATGCCAAAATTATATTAATTCACTTACAGTGATTTCGTATTTCCTTCTTTATGATTCACAGCCACATTAGGCATCATTGTTGTAGAAGATGAACCAAATATGGTTACAAATTCGGTAGCTATATTTATTGCAAATATAAATTTAATATATGGTAATTGTCTTAAGATTGTTACTGAAGATATATCTAAAATATATATTTGCAATTTAGAAATAACAAGGAAAAACTGGATATATATAATACTAATATATATATATATATATATATATATATATATATATAAACTCATCTTAATGAACTAAACTTGAAAACACAGAAATTGAATGTCAAGGCTAGTACTTGGTACTATGTCTTTAAGACAATTATACCCTCTTTACGGTCCTCAGAGTTGATAGCACTTGTCTCCCAGGATACAATGACAACATACAATATAATAGCACTCCAAATAGTATACACAACGAACCAATTGAATGTTCTGAAAACTCTCTCAAATATGCTATGTATATGATTTGAAGAAATAAGGAAGAAATGAATTCAATACTTGAATGAATTGAGTGATTTGAATGGCAGCCCTCACCATCTATTTATAGGTGTATTAAGTGACCATTCAGATTGGTCACAATCTTTTGAAAAGATTTGGATGCTATTGAAAAGGCATGAGGCATTAAAGGCCGAAGGGAAGCATCTGATCAGACCAGTGCAGGTGCCGAAGCGCTGCTGCGCAAGGCCTTGAAGCGCTGTTGCGCTAGGCTTCAAGCGTTGCTGCTCTTGGTCTAGCGTCGCGGCTCACTAGTGTCAAGCGCCGCGGCTCGGACATTCTGTCTGCGATTCTTCTTTCCTTGCCTCCAAAACTTAATAAATAAAAATGAATTAATGCCCAAAAAGAATATATACATATAAGGACCCACGACCTGACCCGAGCCCGGCCCAGCCCAGCCGGTCGGTGGCGGCGCGCGTGTGTGATCAAACCAAGCCTTGGCTAGGTCCTCTCCCCTTCATAAAAGTGGGGTGCCCCTTGGGGCCCAAACCCAAGAGCAACTTTCTTGTATATATACCTATTAATTGTTTAGTTCATACTCGATGTGGGACTTACTTCCCACACTTGTTTATTTATCATTTTCACGGGTGATATATAGGAGTAAATTTCTCATTCATTACCCCATTATTCTAACAATCCCCCACATGAATGAAATTGACTGTCAGGCTTATGCAAATGTTATGCAGACTCTTGAGAGAGACGGAATTGGAAATCATCTGTATAGAGAGAGGTTTTTTGACTTTGAACCTTCCCTTGTGAAAAGACTATCGGATTTACTAGTTGTCCAGTGAACATGTAACGCCCCCGAAATTTGGGTCTTACCTTTAAACCCGAGTCTGGTGCGTCACGGTACTACCCATACAACATAGCCTTACTACAAGAATGTAATTACAATAATATTACAACATATCCTAATCTAATCCCAGGTACGAAGACCTTTAATAACACACTTATGATCAAGGTTGAATAAATACCATGATCCTTTACAATATCTCATGCGTGAACGTAAGGTTCAGATTCTGACTTTAGTCAATCCCTGAATATACGCAAAGTTATTCAATACATTCGTTATATAATGTCCTTTATACAACATCATCATCCTTCTAGATTACTGTAACAAGTAAAATTACATAATCACATCTTAACTACCAGAATGGATAACCTTCATTTCTAACTCAAGGTTTACATAATCTAATTCACGTACATCGTATACCGTCATCACGGCTAGATAATTACAATAAGGAAATAATAAATAACTTTCCTTTTTTCATGCGCCTCTAATCCTTATTAACATGATATCAAGAGAATTTCATCGCATCAAGAATCTGCAAAAATTTTATTTTTGCAAGTATAAGCACGATGGCTCAGCAAGAACTAATATTTTTCACATTTCATGTTTCACGTAACACATAAGTTTGCATTTTATTCATGCATCATGATTCTCATACTATGTATCTTATTCATGCATCTATATATATGCATCATACATCTCATAGCATACCTTATGCATCTCATATTGTATATTTACAATAATTCAAGTTTCACATTGAACAATATAGTCACATAGTTGCATATCGTGCACACTTTAATCATGCTCGCATATAATTCACATAACAGTGAAAGATTTAGTAATACAGTCATGTACATCAATACATTTAAACAAGTAGCACCGGTTAGCATTGTTTCTGATAGAGATCTTAGGTTCACTTCACGTTTTTTGAAGACTCTACAAGCATCGTTAGGTACTTCTTTGAGTTTCAGTACATCATTTCATCCTCAAACCGATGGACAATCTGAAAGGACAATACAAACGTTAAAGGATATGTTACGGGCATGTGCAATTGACTGGAAAGGTAATTGGGATGAACGCTTGTCTTTGATCAAGTCCTCTTTCAATAACAATTATCAATCTAGTATCGACATGGCTCCATTTGAGGCTCTGTACGGTAGGAAGTGTAGAGCACCAATTTATTGGGATGAAGTCAGGGAAAGAAAGTTACTAGGGCCAAAAATTGTTCAAGAAACGACAGATAAGGTGAAAGTGATTCGGGACAAATTGTGATTGCTCAAAGTCGGTATAAGAGTTATGCATATAATAGGAGAAGGCCACTTGAATTCACCAAGGGCAATCACGTTTTCTTGAAAGTTTCACCGTCAAGAGTATTTCAGAAGTACTTGTGGATGATTATTCCAGAAGTACTTAGACTTTTCTATTTCATCATAAATCACAAGTATTTCAGTTACTTAAGAATTTCTTTGCTCATGTTCACACACAATTTCATTGTCATGTTCAAATTGTCAGGTCTGATAATGGCACTGAATTTTTTTAATAAAGATATCACTCCTTTTCTTGATTCCTTAGGAATAGAACATCAATCTAGTTGTGTTGATACTCCACAACAAAATAGTGTTGTGGAGAGAAAACATAGACATTTACTTCAAATAGCTCGAGCTCTTAGATTTCAGTCTCATATTCCTATTTCATTTTGGTGAGATTTCCTGTTAACAACAACCTACATATAATTAATAGATTACCATCATCTGTTCTTCAAGGCAAAACTCCATATGGATTGTTATTTGGAAAATCTCTCACTTACAATCATTTGAAAATATTTGGATGCTTATGTTATGCTTCTACATTATCTCATTCTAGAGATAAATTTTCACCTAGAGCTTTCAAGTTTATGTTTATAGATTATCCATATGGGAAGAAAGGATACAAACTTTATGATCTGGATGCTAAAAAGACATTTGTTAATAGAGATGTTCAATTTTTCGAGACTATCTTTCCATTTGCTAATATTAAGTCTGACTGTGCATCCACTTCTGGGTTATTTCCTTCTTCTTCCCCTCAGTCTCTTGATTCTGATCCTTTATATGTTCCATCTATATTTTCAGAGGATGGTTCATCTTCTGCGTCTTTGAATTTAAATCCTGTCTCATCAGAATCTCCTATTCCACTTAGAACAGATTCTCCTATATCCACCTTTGATAGTCCTCATTCTTCTGAACCATCAGCATCTATTGATCCTGTAGCTCTTGTTCCTCACATATCTCCTAGACCACACAGAGAAAGGCATTTATCTGTTAAACTTCAAAATTATGCAGGGCTTCCTCACAATCTACCTACTACACTCCCAATCACCTCAGATGGTACAGGTACTGCTGCTCATCTGTCTTCTAGATATCCACTTTCCAAATACATTTCTTATTCAACTTTTAAACCTTCATATAGTCATTACCTGGCTGCTACTGCTGTTATCCCTGGACCTACATCTTATTCTAAGGCTGTGCTTGATCCTCATTAGTGTGAGGCCATGCTCACTGAGATTACTGCATTAGAGGCCAATAACACTTGGGAAATAATTCCTTTACCTGCTGGCAAGAAAGTTATTAGTTGCAAATAGATTTATAAAGTTAAATACAAGGCTGATGGTACTGTGGAAAGGTATAAAGCCCGCTTAGTTGCAAAAGGGTTTACTCAAACTGAGGGCTTGGACTACTTTGAGACATTTGCCCTTGTAGCCAAGATAACTACTGTCCGCGTGTTAATTGCTATTGTTGCTAGTCAAGGTTGGACCTTAGGTCAATTGGATATCACAAATGCTTTTTTACATGGAGATTTACATGAGGAAGCCTACATGCAGATTCCACTAGGTTTTCATAATACATGTTCCCAACAGTCATCTTCTTCACCTACTCTATGGTTTGCAAATTACTCAATTCTCTTTATGGCCTTAAACAGGCTCCTCGCCAATGGTTTCTTAAATTTTCCTCAGCTCTTACCACTTTGGCTTTTATCAGTCTCATAGTGATAATTCTTTGTTCACTCTTAATCATGCTTCTCGTTTTGTGACTTTGTTGGTGTATGTTGATGATATTCTCATCACTGGTTCCAATATTACTCTTATACACCAAGTCAAGTCTAATCTTGGTACTCAGTTTAAGCTCAAGGACTTGGGACCTTTGAAGTATTTCTTGGGCCTTGAAGTAGCTCGATCATCCAAAGGGATTTACATTCATCAACAAAAAAATATACACTGGATATCATTAAGGACACTGGATTATTTGATGCCAAGCCTTCCAAAATTCTAATGGAACAACATCATCAATTGCTAGCTGTTAACGGTTCTCATTTATATAATGCTAGTGCTTACAGAAGGCTTGTTGGAAGGTTGATTTACATGACCATTACTAGGCCAGATCTTGCGTATTCAGTTCATGTGTTGTCACAATTCTTAGCTGCTCCTACTTCTTCTCACATGGAGGCAGCCCTCAAACTGGTTAAATATTTGAAACAGTCTCCTGGTCAAGGCATTTTGTTGTCTTCCACTAGTTATCTTTCATTATCAACCTATTGTGATGCTGACTGGGGTGGGTGTAAAGCCTCTAGGCAATCTTTGACTGGTTTTTGTATTATGCTTGGCCAGTCCTTAATCTCATGGCGCAGTAGAAAAGCAATCTATAGTTTCTCGATCTTCTGCAGAAGCAGAATATCGCACAATGGCTGATACATGCTATGAAGTCACCTGGTTGCTTGCTCTTTTAAAAGATCTGGGTATTGGATCCCTTACACTAGTTCCTTTGTATTGTGACAATAAATCAGCCCTCTATATTGCCTCTAATCCCGTTTTCCATGAGCGTACCAAACACATTGAAATTGATTGCCTTCTTGTTCAAGAAAAGCTTGTTAAAGGAGTGATTTGTACATCTCACTTGCCCTCTACTCAACAACCTTACAAAGTCTCTTGCTTCAGAACAATTACACTACTTATGTTCCAAGTTGAACATCTGCATCCTGTTCCAGATTTCCAACTTGGGGGGGAATGATAATAATAATAATAATAATAATAATAATAATAATAATAATAATAATAATAATACAAAATGTAATAGTTAGTTATAAGGGCATAATGGTAATAGAGTCGTAATGGTAATAGAATCATTTGTGCTAGTTTGTAAGTTGGCTTCCTTTTCAAGCTGATCAAGTCATATATTATATATAAATATAAATTTCAGAAAGTATCACTGCTCAGCACCCCAATTTCTGGGTAGGCTGTTATATTATACTCCATCCATCTTCAAAACGGATGATTTAAATATATTTTTCATACAAATTAAGGAAAGTAAGATAGTATAAAGAGAATAATTTTTTTTTCATATTTATTCTTAGTTGTCCTATAATATTACATAAAATAATGTGTCTTTTTATTTTTTTATACTAATGGATCTCACTAAATAACATACTTAACTCTTACTTTTTGTACTTTAAACCTTCTTTTTGAGGATAAAAAAATTGTAACTTAAGTCATTCTTTTGAGGACGGAGGGAGTATGTTTGAAGAACTAATCTAAGCATATGAACCATTTAGAGAATATAAAGGGTATATTAGTAAAAGTGTTAATTTTCTTTTCTTTTCCCTTTTTCTTTCTAACCTTCAGACAGTCCAACAGCCATGTTCCTCTCTCGCTGATTAGAAACACTTGCTCCATTTATAAAGGTTGTGATCACTTTTTCTTTTGCATTTTATTAAGCGAAAATTTCATTTTTCTCAATATTTACCAGTTGAGACCCCTCTTTGTTATAATGTTACATTGCAGAGATTACACAAGCATGGAGGGAGTTCATTTCAAACACGAAAACTTTTCATTTGCAAAGAAGAAGGGAGCAAAGTTGCAAGAGCTTTCTGCTAAACTTGCTGAAGTTCGTAAGTCCTTTTTTGAAATTTGTTTAATTACACGTAATACATTTCAATTCTCATTATAAGTTTTATTCATGTTTAGGCATGATATTTTATTTTTATTTTTTTTGACAAAAGGGTTGATTTTTTCCAGGTGAATTATTTTGCCCTCCATATTATTTTTAAATAATATATAATAACATTTTATCACTTACACAATGCCCTTTTTCACACGCATTGAGTGTGCTTGTGTGGCTAGTATATATAATACATGAGCTTACTATATCATGCTTTATCATTTGAACAGTACATCTGTTTGTTTGTTGGCTTAGTTCAGTTCATTCTGTATTGTAATTAGAAAATATCACACATTGTAATGCATGTAAACTGTTTGATGAAAGACCCATGAGAAATAAATTTCTCTTCTTTTATTATAAACCTGGGTTTGGTTCTGGTAGGCCGTGGGAAAAATGCTTTACTGAAATTGTAATAAATTCTTTCATAAAAGTGTTACAAGATTGAAATGATATACTGATAATGATTGATGTTGCAACAATGATACTCAATGAGCACTGGACTTGCTCTTCTACACTTGAAGAATGCTAATTTTATGATAAACAAACTCTGTACCTAATAACGTAGAACCCAACAAAAAAAAGTCCTATGATGTACACGTGCTGCTGGTGCACCCTGTCTCGGGAAGCGAAAAGCAGTCGCTGCAGCCGATGCTATTAGCATTTTTGCATATTGTGGTTGCACAGGTAATGGGAGGGTAGGTTGGTAAATTGTAGTCATCGCAGTTGAACCATGTGTGTTGAGCGCTGAGATCTTGCACTAGGCTAACGAGGGGTTATTTTGTGTTGAGAATTTGAAGGTGGTGTAGTATTGGAGGGCTTTAGTGTCATTTAGAAAGGTGTTACAAGATTGAAATGATATACTTAATGATTGACATTGCAACAGTGATACTCAATGAGCACTGGACTTGCTTTTCTGCACATAAACAATGCTAATTCATGGTAGACAAACAATAGTATCTAATAGTACCAAATAATTAATGGTTGTGGTAAGACTTGAATCCTTTCCCATGGCGGATTTGTGTTCCTAATTCTAAAGATTTGGGTTTTCTAGTCCATTAAGATTTTGGAATTTCCTAATCCATAAATGTATTTGGGGTTCATAATCAAAAATTTGGTTTTTTCTTATTCCATTATTGCTTTTCCCATTCCAGTATGGATTTGGGATCTCCATCCAGGTTTTATGAATAGGTCTTAGGAGTCTCTATTGTAGAACACACGAGAGACAAGTTGTAAAGAATACAGGAAAAATTCTAGTGAGTGAGACAGAGGCTAGTGTCTCTGTTTTGTACTTCCCTTCATGAGTTGGTGACATTTGTAGTTGACCTGCCCTGTAATCTTAAGCTTAACAAAGCAGGATCAGCATCACTCAAGCGTCAGATAATTCAAAACGTAATAACTTTGAATCTGGCTCAAGGTTAATTAGTTTAGCCTATATTGGGTTCTTTTGGCAATCTGAACTTCACTTGCTTACTTTGTTTAGATATTGTCATAGTGAGCACTAAGCAATAGACTAAGGCCCCATCAGTTTATGCTTGTAGCCAAATGATAATTGATGGGATGGACAAAATTGTAACTGGGGTGGTTGTTTTTTAATTTTAACTATTATTGTGGATCTTCATCCATTAGTTTGTGTACACACGTTGTACACACGTTTTACCTCCATTTCAAATCAGTTATTTTGTGGTTATGAAAATTTGATAATGGCTCATAATTAAATCTCTGTGTAAAATATTGTGTTAACTGTGAAGTCTTATGTAGTATAGTATCATATGTTTATTTTTTATTTTATTTTTTTTGTGTGCATGAGTATCTATCTGTTTGTGTTTTTGTTTTTTGGTGAGCATGCGTATATCTATCTGTTTGTGTTAACTTATTTAGTATTTAGTTTATTCCTTATTTTCTTGTCTTTTAGCTGTTTTTTAATCTCTATTAAACAAGATTTGCATTTAATTCTGAAATGAAGAATAGTTCAATCCATTAAAAATTACGTAAATGTGATATTCTTCTTCTTTCTTTCTTTATTTTTTGTTTTGTTTTGTTTGTGTGTGTTTCAACTATCAATGTTTTTGAAGAAGTTTATTTATCTTGCACATGTATATTTTTTTTTCAGTGTTCTTAGAGTTCATGGGGTGACAGGATCCAACTGAAGGTGCTTGTAGATGTTCCACTGGCCCCCAAACTATTGACTCTTGATGAGAAGGTGGAAAGCAATCCAACTTTTTGTCTCTATATATAATTGTAAAGCCCAAAAAATAAAAGAAGTTACAAAGAAAAGGTCATCTAGAAACTTGTTCTGTGCCATTTGGCCCCTTCACAGATATCACTATCACGTGCTCCTACATATTCAGTTTTCTGATGAATGTTCTTGTTTCTTGTTATGAATTCTCAGGAACCTATTTGATTGAAGTATATTTAGTCTCCAAAATGTCCCACATGGATCCGGAATTCATTTTGTAAAGGAATAGAGGTCTGTTGTCTTTCCTTTCCTTGTAATCCAAATGGAAATATCTGTTTCCTCCTATGATTATGCAAATGCAGTCCGATCATCATGTCATGATTTAGTGCAAAAATTAAACTTTTCGAATTAGTATTATGTGAACCATCGCCAGAAGGGTAGTACATCTAAGTTTCATAGGGTAATTCTCAAAATCTGGCAACACGTTTTCCTCTAAATCTTACATTATTCTCAGTTGTAGAAATAGTAAACTCTTCAAATGCTTTTTTTGACAAAATGGGTCCTCTTTTAAATCTATTTCACCTGACCCTCTGCAATGCTAGATATGCAACCAGCCGATAACCGATCAACATCAGGGCCATAATAGCCACATCTATGGCTAAATGGTCTAGACCCACGGATTTCACAGAAGGAAATTCTGCAACCCGGCAATAGGCTCCTTTTGAGCACTCATAGAAGTCATCTTCATTGTACTGGACGCCGAGAAGAAGCTTGTAACAGTAGTAGCTGTAACTCAAGAACTTTAACCAGACTATGAAAGGAGGAATTTGTCGAATATAATATCCTCCAGCGATGAGAAAAACAAGGGTTGTGACTGAGGCTAAAGTAGTGGCTTGTTTAACATCCATGAGTATGGCACCAATTGCTAAGCCAAGACTTTGGGCAACAAGGACATTATAAATAACAACAAGAAGGGAGAGGATGAATGTGATAGGATCAGGTTTGAGCCCACCCATCCAATAGATTATGAATGTAAAGGCAGTTGGAAGTGCAAGCTCGAGCGGAAGGTCTCCAATTGTTCTTGCCAGGAAGTATGATGAGAGGCGGTACATTCCAGATGATCTTTCCTTTATAAGCATAGTTCTTTCTTGGGGGAAAGTGAAAACAGCATTGTAAAGAGGGTAGAATCCCCAAAATACTGAGAAGAAGAAAAGCATGGCAATCTGCATTAAGAAAGCAAGCCAGGTTAGCGTCCATAGGAAATTTAGGTCTTGAATTTGATGGCTTAGGAATTCTAGCCAGTTTAAATAAAAAAGCAGAAGTTCTAAAATATAAGCCAGTGGGCCTGTGGTCCCCCCCCCCCCCCCCCCCCCCCCCCCCCCCCCTTCGATTGGGAGATAATGGCATGTACAAAATTTGAAGTGGTGTCTAGTAATATGAAACTTTGCATCTGTCACAGTTTTGGGGCACAGTAAAATGACCCGGTATTGAAGTTACTGAATTTTATTTTCAAGAGTATTGTAATGCCTTTATATAGATATAATGACTTTGCTTTGAAATTCTTACACGATCTTCAATGTGGGATGTCGGGGTGTTCCACCATAGCAGTCCTCCAAGTACAGCAACACTTATGACTTGGAAGATTCTAAGCCTATTGAAGGCTTCATACCTCCTCTCTCTCAATCCCCTCAAGAGCAACACCTTGAACTGAAGCCACCAGCTTGTGCACCACTGCTCTGACTTGACATGGCTTTCTGCATCATTTTGATCCAGGCAACAGTTGTGATTACTCATAAAAGACACTAGTCGCTACTGATAGCCTTGCTACCAGGATTTTTGAGATAATATAAGTTGCTTTGAGAAATAGTTATAGTGCACTAAATCAGTTGGAATAGAATTGAGGAAACTTACTTGTGGAAGCATTTTTTGTATAATTATAGTTATTAACGTCCACGCTGCATAGTTCAGCTCTCAACCTCGTAGAAATATTATTTTCATAGGCTGACCTGAGAATTTGTCTTACAGACTTCTGCTCTTGTTCTGTTTTATCACCTTGCTCTGTAGTTTGCATTGAATCAGGTCGAATTCCTGCAGTTTGAGTTTTCACTAGTTTCCATGAGTATTTAAGTACTACTTTTATTTGCATTTTCCGAAATTGAATATGCATTATGTTTATAATTTGGCTGGCCCCTATGATATATGTTACCACGAAGTACAATACCTCTTCTTATCTTTTAATATTCACTAAAACAGTCTGCTCAGTGCGATGAGCTTAGTGCGATGAAGGTGACTCTTAAGTTAATCGTTGCACTGAACTGAACATGGGGCAATCTGATAGTGGAATCCCGAATTTCACACTTTCACATACTGGATTTATACAAATTTGCAACTATAACCATCATTTTCAGCAAGACAAGTGATAACCTTCTATTATTTGAGCTAAAAAGAAGGGGTGGATAAATGATGGACTAAGAGACGGCTTGGATAAATGGACTAAGAGACGGCTCGAATAACTGATGGAATAATAACTGATGGAATAAGAGACGGCTTCCCCTCCCCTCAAATGGACTCTTTTCAGGTATATTTCTCAAATATAAAAAATTAAGTGAAAATATGTAAGTGAGAAAATTACTATAAGAATAGAAACTACCATTAGCAAGATCAAGCAAGAGATCAGCTGGGTTAATAGAGATGGATGTGGAAAAACCAATGGATGAGAAGTACTCCAATGCAGTTGATGCAGGTCCATAGTAGATTGGGCATCCCTCAGAGAGCAACACTACCTTGTCGAACATATGGTAAAGCCGGCTTGAGGGCTGGTGAATTGTGGTGACTACAGTTCTACCCCCACTAGCTAATCTTTTGACTGTGGTTAGGATTTGCAGAGCTGTGGTTGAGTCCAGACCTGAGGTTGGCTCGTCTAACAACAATAAGCTTGGGTTTATGAGCATCTCTTGACCTATGCTCACCCTCTTCTTCTCCCCGCCTGATATACCTCTAAATAGTGGCCCACCAATCATGCTGTTCTTGCACCGAGTGAGCCCCAACTCTGTAATAATGCACTCCACATGCTGGACTTTCTCATCACGGGTTAGTGTTTTGGGAAGTCTTAGCAGTGCAGTGAACACGAGGGTTTCCGTTACCGTGAGATGAGGATATAAAACATCATCTTGTGCAACAAATCCTGTACGCCGTTTGATGGTGCCGGAGAACGGCTGACTATTGTATGTGATCTTTCCTGATAGTTTACCTGTAAGGCGGCCGCCAAGGGCTGTAAGCAGGGTGGTTTTCCCACTGCCAGATGGGCCTAACATTGCTAGTATCTCTCCTGGGCATACCATTCCTGTTACTCCATTTAGTATTGTCTTCTCTATTGTACTCATTCCGCCACAGCACATTCCTTTCTGCTGGTTGCTAATTTTGTACACCACCTCTTCAAACTGCAGAGTACAAGGAAATCAATGAAATAAATTACTCTTCAAATCTCTAGAAACGTATAAATTACATTAAAAATCCCTATTACCTAGGAAACTTAGAAGATCTTTTGGTGCGTGTGTGTGTGTGTGAGAGAGAGAGAGAGAGAGACCTACCTTCAAAGTTATGGTGTATAAGGCCACTTGTAGATGGGACTGTGAATTGGTCTGAACAGGGTAAGCAAGATATGTTGTGTCATGAGTCTCTGACATATTTGGTGTACCTTCCATGGGTTCGCTACCACTATTTTCAGGTTTTGGCACAACGCTATGGAGAGACATGACCTAATTGAACTGATGTGGATGCTGTTTTGCTGAAAGACAGTATGCACTGATTAAGGAAGGAGGAGGAGAAATTCACAACTTGGTTTCAACTTGGTCTCTCAAAGTGAACTGGACAACATACAAATATATAAACATAGACACAAGACGAGGATCTCTAATGTGTTAAAAGACTCTGATGTAAGCCTAGCCTCCATGGTGGGTTCCCACCTATTTTATTTGAAATATTCTAACACTAACTTAGTTCATTATTTATTATAATCACTTTTTTGAGTTCCTCTTCCCTTTTATAGTTTGACATCCTCCCCCATCTCATCATATGTTGCTTGCTCTTTCTATAGTTTTCCTTGCAATCCCCTTCCAGTGAGCAAGGCTGCAGGAATGGTCATGCAGCTTACATCCAAAAAACAAAAAAAGTGGGGAATGAGAAACAGTCCACTGAACAAAATTTTAGAAGACTTCCCATATGATGACTGTGTTTGCAATCCCACTTGTTTAGTTGATGACACATGAAGCAAGTGGGAGCACGCAGAAACCAGAAATAGCAATATCCTAAGATTTTTCAGGATCATAAACTTTCTTTGTTAGGTTTGTGTAATTATTATTTTTAGTTATCATTTTGTGACCTTTATTCTGTATGCTTATGTTGTTTACATTTGAAAATGAACAGGAACGTATATGTACTTCGAAATAGACAATTATAGTGCTTTCCACTTCAATTCAATCATCTTTTATTTGAAAAGTCTTTCACTTCAATCATTTTACTTGAACTGCATTTATATTATATTCTTGTTGTGCTTTAATTTATTATATGTTTTTATATAGTTCTCTCTCTCTCACTCAGTTATATCTTGTTATATATATTCTTTTTGCTGTAATAAAGACATTATTTGAAATCTCACTGCAGAACTATTTGATGGTTGGACCTTAATTCGTATGATTTTATTATTGAGTATTCAAATTTAATAATTTCAACTACCTTGGTTTTCTATGTGAAAATTAAGAAGTATGCTATAATATAGTGAAAGTGCGCAAAGAAAAAAGTTAGAAAGAAAAATTTATGAACATTCTGAAAATCGAAATATCTATCTCAAGCGTATTGAATTTTGTTGGAATGGATATTTAACAAAATAATTACAAATAATTAGAAAAGCTATATGATCTGGATTTTAAAAAAAGAAAGAAAAAAAAAAGAAGATGCTTTTCCTAGATCTTATGCAAATACAATTAAACCAAACCATATTACAGTACCCGCTTCTGTGCAAGTAAACATTCAAGTCAATTGTAAGAGTCATACAAAGTTCAAAGTAAAAATTCAATTAACTACCGGATGTCCGGATTCAAGTCTTGTTTATTGAGCTGTGTATATGTTTGTTATTCTGTCATAACTAAACCAAGAAACATATTAGTAGTATACATATAGGTCAATATATCTGATTCCCTATATATTTCCTCTAAAGTGTGAGGAATCATGTTATTCTCTCTATTAGCAGATGAGGGATACTCTTGGTGTACATGGGGTTGCCCTTGCTTTAGGTGCCTCAATTATTTACTTGTCAAAAAAGCAAAAATGATTACTAAAAGGTATTTTCTGATTAAAGAGCAGTATTACTACGTTTAAGAAGCTTACAGTTCATGAAGATTTTGTATCTGTAGATTTTGAGTAATTTTTACATGATTTATTTCCAGGTGGAATAAGCTAGCCCTAAGAAGATGGTATGTTGAATTTCCTACCGACAGATTGAAGGGCAAGCCAGCAATCAATCAATGTAAGATTAACTTGTTGCTGCACTTGTGAATTTTGAATTGAAGAGGATTAGGATACTCATTCCCTTGGTGGAGCATTTATGCTTGTCTATAATCTATGGAAGAAGAAGAATATGTTGAAAAAGGAAAAAGCCGCAAGCTTGTGGAAGAAAGGTAAGGTGAATTTAATAGTCTAAACATCGAGTAAATATAAGGAATGGTGCTTTTCCTTGTAAAGCCAACTGATTCTTATATTCCTTTTTAATTGTTGCAGTTCTTATTTTTAACTGTAGTTTTCAACATTCGTATCGCCGAAAAATTCGATATGACCATATTATCATTGCAAGTTATTAAATCCCTAATATTCATTAGAAAGGTGGTTAGATGCTAAGTAGAGTATTCTCCTTATTATTATCTCTCTCTTTCTAGCTGTTGCTTTAATCTAATTAGTATATTTTAGGGTGCATAGGAGGAAAATGATTAAAGGGAGAACCCATCGATTGGATTCCGATTTGTGTCCATGAAAATAAATATTTTTTTGCAGAGCACTAAGACTGAAAGTATGGGTCCAGGTGTAGCCAGTATTTTCTGTTGGAGGCTAGGCTACTTGAAGCTGGGTGCGCATTATATATATGATGTGCCATCACAATTTTCTCTTTTTTGCTAATCCTGGTTATCCCAACTTGTGTATTTTTTTTATGCACCTAAAAACAACTTTCTTTTTTCTAGTGTCCTTTGCTTTTTGACATTTTTTTTTTCAAAATATTCCAACTTGCTTTAAATCTTTTTATCTAGAGCCTCATGTTGTACAGATTCTCTCTCTGTATATGTATGTATACATATATATTTACACACGTATATATAATAAGTGATCCATAACAAATGTTTGCTTGGCACCATTTGTGTAAACTTATCTCCGGCCGTCCATAGGAGAAACAGACGACTTAGATTTAAATTTTATAACTCTTCTACCACTATTAGTAGCAGATAGCACTTTTTTCCTTTTTAAAATTCGGGCCTTTCGTTTTTTCTATGGACGACCAGATATGGATTTGTGTCAATAGTGTCATAGCAAACATTTGCTACGAGTCATTCTCCTATATATATATATATATATATATATATATATATATATATATATATATATATATATATATATAATAGCATCACGGAATCCATTCCCACCCTCATGTTTAAATTAGAGACAAAATTCGTGATCATATTCCTGGGCTGTTTGGTCAAGCTAAAGGTGCATATCATCTTACATGTACACTATCATATTGACATGTTCATGCGTAATTTACCAGATGCTTGTAGACTGAAGTAAAATATATATTCCCTCCGTCCCAGTTTAGTTGTCTTCGTTAGGAATACCCGTTTCTAGACCGAATTCTTGTTCATATTCTGGTACTGCTAGGTCAAGCTAAAGATGCATATTGACATGTTCATGCATAATTTACCATATGCTTGTAGACTAAACTTAAATATACTTTCCCTCCGTCCCAGTTTAGTTGCCTTCATTAGGAATTCCCTTTTTTCAAGAAATAATGAGGCTGCTGGAAAAGCTATGTGGAGTCCCGTAGTTACCTTTGTTGAACTTTACTCAGAATTTCACTTTTTCAAAACAATAGTGGAGGGGTAATGTTTGAATAAACTAAAAGTTAAAGTGACAAGATTTTAGGACAACCACAAAAGGAGGTAGAGAAATCTTAGTTGCTTCAGATGGAAGGGAGTACAAAATTTGGCCATTGATACAGGGACATGTCCCTCAAGAACGCGAGAATGGTAGAATATGAATGTGGTTGTAGCCAAGCCAAGTTTTGGCTTGTCAGGTTCGAGCTTGATTAAAAGCAAAACGAATTCGAGTTGAGTTGAACTAAATTTTCAAATGAGCTTAAATATATTGTTTGACTTCGACTCGTTTATAAACAAGTTGAGCTCATGCTTCAGTTGAGTTTAAGTGAGCCTAGTCGATTGTGTGAACTTATGGAACTATCACTTTGCTTCTGAAAATATCAGGAATTGTTATTTTCGCAAGTGAAATTAGATATTACCGCAAGTTCCTTCTCGCACGAGTGTGAGACCCATTTACTATTTCTGTGGAAGGAAATTTGTGAAACTATTACGTTTACTTGTGAAATTTAATTCCCTATTATCATATCTGTAATATCTAAAATTAATTATTTAAATGAATTAAATACTCAACGAGTAGAGTTTAGACAAGTTAAACTTAAATGGACCAAGCTCGAGTCAGACACAATCATAATTGTCACGGTGTCACAGCGAGGCACGGCGGTAGCTATCCGTCAGGACCTAGGCTATAAGGCGCCCGTCATGGCGTCCGTATGACGACAAGTCGTTCACAGTGTGCAATTTATAAATTATTTATTTTACATCAAAAGTACATTGAACTAAAATAATTATTTAATTTTCTCATGTGTTGCACTAAAAAAATACATTAAACCAATATAAAATATACATTTAATTTTAGGAAAAAAATATTATTTATATATTATTTGGAGTTACATGAGTTTTTATGATTTATGTGGTCAAAATTATAACTTCTAAGGGTTATTGTACATGCAATAAAACTAAGTTGAAACTAATAATTCATGGAGAAAGAGAGGGTTACTTTTTAAAATAAAAAATTATTAATTTATTATTTTTTATGAGAGGAAAACAAATATTTATTATTTTGTTAAAAACAATAATCATGCGCATGTAGAACAAACACGTGGAACACAACTATTTTGTTTTGTTAAGGAGCAATGAATCACTTCAGTACATTAAAATATTTAGTGGATGACAGCTAACAATTAAATTTAAAAAAAGAGAGAAAAAGAACAAAAGTAGCTAGTTGGTGACAGTTAGAAGTTAAAATACACTTTATTCTTTCTTATTCTTATGCCGCAACCCGTTTCTTTTTCTTTTCAGTTCTTCATATCTTCTTCTGGTCTTCTTTATATTTTTCCTTTTTCTTTTTGCAACAGAAGTTTCCCTAATAGTTGTTGCTTGTGTGTCGCAACCATCGTCGAGTGCTACTGCATGTGGGTCAACAAGTCAAAGTGGGCAAACGTTTTTAGGGTTATCTTTCAATTTGACCAAGCTGCCTTGGCGCTCGCCTAGGCGGCCAAGGCGTCACCTCGGCGATGACTTGTGGACGCCTAGCTGCCAAGGTGAGTATCGACTTGCTGCATGGTCTTGCGCGCCTAGACGAAGCCGTGACAACTATGGACACAATATAATTAAGTTTTGCTCGTTTAATTAAATGAACATGATCTTTTGTTCTTGTTCGATTCAATAAACAAATTCAAGTTGAGTCAAGTCAAGTTTTAATGAGCCAAGTCTTGTTTGTGTCTTGTTTGTGAATAGCTAGCTCGTATACAACTCTATGAATGGTCATATAAAGAATGTTCGAGATGGCTTAGTGTAATGACATCACATGTAAATGAGAGCAATTGAAAATCACATAAATTTGTTGCAAAATGTATCACATGGTATTAGAACCATAACCCGTTGGATGCGTAAGACCTAAGTGCTATGCGGAACTAAGTGTTACACCAAAGAGGAAGGTGGGAGGCAACCTCTATAACCCATAAAAGCCACTTGTAGACTCTTGACATTGTACGAGATTAAATCTGAATATTGTTTGGGACTTGACGGAAAAGTCAAGTTTTAAGTGGGGTGATTGTAACATCCATAAGAAGAGTATAGATACTTATAAGACCAAATTCACTACTTATGTGTACTTAAAATTCATGACTCTGGGATTGGGCATGTGATGGGCAATAGGATTTGCGGTACACATGGACAAATGGAATTTAGGTTTGGGGCGTTACAAATGTTATCAAAGTTATGACCCGCTCGAAAAATGTGGGACTTGTGCTATGGGGGAGTAAGTGCTATACCAAAGAGGACGGTTGGAGCCACCTTGATGGGGACGTCAAGTTTTAAAATAAAGTGATTGTAACATCCTACATCAGTGGCAATAAGAAGAGTATATGTCCTTATAAGGACAAACTCACTATTTATGTCTACCTAAAATTACTTTTAGATCGGACCTGTGATGGGTTGTAGAATCTGTGGTAGACATGGGCAAGTGAAATTTGGGCTTTTGTGGTGTTACAGCGATTGTTAGTAATTGATCCGAGTAGACCTATGGATCATGGACATTCACTTGGGCATTAATTATCAGTATCCTACATTGTAGGGCCAAGAAAAAATACTTATATTTTTCTCTGTTTTCTCTCTTACTTAATAATTTGTAGTATTTTTAAGATTCCATCAATAGCTTGGTTGTACTTGATTTGGACTACTTGAATTCGTTCACACGTTTATTTGTAATAACTATGTCCCGTTCAACCTCTTCCGCTTCATGCCAATTGACCTATATAAGTTCATAAGTGATTATGTGTTAATATACATATTATTTAACAGCCATTTATTTTAACAAATTGAGTTCAAACAGATTAGCGGAGGTCAACACTAGCTTGAATAAACTCTGAGTTCAATAATTTTTTTATTCTTATTTTATTATGGAAATCTTGATTTTATTATAACTCAAGTAGCTTCAATAACATTACAAGTAAATACAGTTAGAACATAACAACACATGCAACGAAAATAATAGTAAAAAGAAAAGAAAAACTTAGATTACACACAAGACACAAAAATTTTACGTGATTCGCTCAAATATTAGGCTTTTTTCACTATCTCATAAAATTGTACATAATGTAGTGTATGATCCCTTACTTATATAATGTATCATAAGAACTATAATTCATCTCGAAAATATAAAACTACTTCCTGAAATTGATTTGTACTCTCGTTGTTCTAAAATTAGAGATACAATTTGACTTTTGAAGTCAAATAACAGTATATTAAATTTTAAAATTGATGACTCATAAAAGTTTAGAATGAAATAAATTTTGTGATTAATAGTTTTTGTTATATACTATACAATTATAGTAATTGTATCGATTAAAATTAAATAAATTCACATTAATTTAAAATTTAATATACCGTCGTTTGATCTTAAAAATTAAATTTTATCTCTAATTTTAGAACAGAGAGAGTACTAAGTAACTTTCTTGCTTCAAATATGATGTTTTAAATTCATGACCTATGTTTAAACAGACATTGTTATGCTCATTGTAACTTTAGTAATCACTTATTTTTTCTGTTTTTCTATCATTGGTAAATCATCAAATGGTAAACAAAAATATGATTTTGATAGGTCAGAAATCAGTTCTATGAGCTTGTAATAATTTCTTTGTAAGTGGCTTCACAATAATATATAAAATTTAGTTAGAAAAGTAACCTATAAATGATTTTTTTTATTTAAAAAAACAATTAAACTCCAATATCAAGAAGAAGAAAAATATGACTACTAGAACAATCTTCCAAAGAGAGCGAATGAAGTTGGGATGAGAAGAGTTGTCGTTTTTGAGGTTGTAAATAAAGTTGGGAAGTAGACACGTGGCACGCACTCCAAGTTTCTAGTGGAGAGAGAATGGTGTGTCAATTTCTTCTCTATTTTATGCTTCTAATGATGATGAGATGTTTACACATGCAAAAATTATTAAAATCATTTTGGTTTTGGTGGGGAGAGGGCCCCACTCACTCACTCAATTATCTAGACCATTATATTATACTAGAACGTATTTAAGTAGTTGATTGAGTTTTCACACTCCTTTCCCTTCATCTCTTGTTGTCTTTTGTGCCTTTGCCTTTAAGCTTTTTATCTTTCACTTTTTGTCCTCTAATATTGTCACTTTAAAAACCTTGATTAGCTGCTGACCCCTCTCAAGATCTCATACACAAAAACCTAAATTTTGAGCTTCAAAACCCTTTGGGGGCCGAGAAAGGTGGTTGTAATTGGATTCTGATTCTAAACCGTGATTTTGAGCAATCTATTGTGCAATTTATATTGAATAATTTTATGAAAGTGGCTTGTAACATATACTCCCCCCTCCCCCAAAAAATACCTAAATGTATAATTTTTTTTATTCTTAAAAGTATGAGATAAAATATATAAAATAAATTATAATCAAGTCATTTAGTAAGATTCATTAATATAAAAAACTAATAGTACTCATAACTTAATATAATCTTCTGGAATCACTAAAGATAAATTTAAAAATTTTTTACTTTCTTTTCTCTACTTTTATTTTTTTAATGTGTGTGCAAATTGTACCTTACTCATCCTTTTGAGGACGGATGGAATATAATATATATATATATATATATGAAAAAAGTAATCTAAGACATGTCTTAATCAAGTTTAACTAAAGTTACTTAATAAAACGTTAGTAAAACGACGTAGTTTTATCTTTTAAGATTAAGTTATAAACAGGAGAAACTTATATACATGTCCTCCAACAATCATTCACTCCTTAGCAACACCTTTGAGTAATCTTTTTTATGATTTCAATTAACGCTTATAATTAAAGAATTAGGAAACCAAATCAAGCTTTAAAAACCCTAGGAGAGTTAATCGAGAGAATGGGGATGAAAAAAATACTAGGGCTATATTTGTTTGTAAGAATTACACTTGGGATTGGACTATTAATCTCAAGTCTCTTGTTTATTTTTAAAAATTGACTTGGGACTATTAGTCATGGGATAATAAAATGATTTAAAAGGGGGATTAATTAATAACATGTCCAACTAAGTATTATAATCCCTTCTATTTGAGACTAAAATTTGTGGACAAAATTAATCTTTAACTTTGTTTAAAAAGATCGATATATCTTATCATATCTATCTATACTCAAACTAATGAGAATATAATATATTTGTTATTAGTGGCAAGGGTATAATAGTCCAAACGGTAAGTTTTTATCCAATTTTTTTAAATAATCCTGAACAAAACAAATATATTCCCTCCGTCCCAAATTAATTGCATTTCTAGGACTTTTTAAAGTCAAATTGACTATTTTTAAAACTAATCTTTTTACTATTTTTGCTAACATATAGGTAAAGATATTATAACCAAAATAAAGTATATACAATTTATTACTAATTTCAATTTTTATAATTTTAAAAATATATTTATATATGCTTAATTATTAATTTTAAAAATAGTCAATTTGACTTAAAAAGTCCTAGAAAAGCAATTAATTTGGGACGGAGGGAGTAACATGGGATTATTTTAAGTTATCTCAGGAATATTTTCATAAAAAACAAATATACGATTAGGACTATTTAATCATAAGATTAATAGTCTTGAGATTATAATTCATGAAAATATAGTTACGAGATTATAATCCTTGCAAACAAACATGGTCTAGGAAATAGAATTGAATTTTTTTTGGGTCTGGTTCCTCTGTTCTTGGATTCATCGGCACTTTGAATTTCAGTGATATTGTTCTTCGTTAGATTTACATACATACAAGGAAAAAAGGACTTTAAGTAATTAATTATTTACAAGCTTATAACCTGTGCTTTAGGTAAGCTTTACAAACTAAATATCGAATTTTTTTAAAAATCATATATTTGAACAAATATTTATAATAATAATAATTTCTTCAATTTCAAATGAGATCATAATAATATGTCACTTTTAATCTACATAATGGATACATGTTACACTAAAAATTGAAAAGAAAATTATGGTCATATTTTTTTTTTTATGAATTGTTCTCTTCGCAACGTATAATTTTTAAATGAGTTATGTTATCATCTAAAAAACATATTCACACATGGAGACATTGATCGATAGATTAAAAAAATAATACATATTTTTTCATCTAGTAAAATAATATTGGTCTTGAAAACTATTTTTGTTTTATAGCGAACTTACAAAATTTTTACATGTAATTTATTGTGTAGTAAGTAGAATGAGATAATTTTATATTAATTAGGTTCATAAATCATGAATGATAATAGTCATAATTATAATATATCATTGATTGATAAATCTAAAAGTGTATATAATAATATTAATGTATTATAACAACTAAAGAGTATATTAAATATGTTATTATTAAGGATAAATTAATTGCATATTTCATAGTAAAATTAAAAAATATGAGTTGATAAAAAAAATTCTTTAAGTTACCGAGTCGACTTGGAATTAACCAAAATAACTCACTTGTTGTGTTATTATATTTGTGTATCGATACACTTCAGAAATATATGTGTAGACACCCAAATTTTGCGCTTCGTATACTAACCCTGACAGGAGGGCAAATCCGTCAAATGAACCGTCCTGCGAGACGGAGGGTGGACATAAGTGCGAACAATCAGAGCCACCACGACGACTTGCGATCAAGGCTGACACGACGTCGGGTAAAGCAAACACCCATGAATGATGTGGCACTTTTCCCAGCGGTTCCCGGACTGCAAAATGCAAGCCTTTCAGCAGAAACCGATGATCCGACACGAGAAACGAGGTGCGGTTCGGAAAATGAGAAAATCAGCCCACCCAGCCGCGGATCAATCTGCGGCCAAGCGATTAAAATAATTGAGTGCGCCCGGGACTCGAAACCAGGAAACCAGCTGAGTGCGATGGGGGGTGGCCAGCCAGCCGCAGATCAATCTGCGGCCAGCCGCAGATCTATCTGCGGCTGCCCTAATGCAGCCTATTTCAGCTCAGTTTCTTCATTTCATCCAGGAGAGGTTCAGCAACAAAAAAGGAGGTTAGCAGCAGCAGCAGCAGCGGCGGAAAAAGAAAGAAAAAGAAGGAGAAAACAGCAAGAAAAATAGAGAGAAAAGAGAGAAAAGAAGAGAGAAATTGTACCCATTTTGTGAGATTACATCTCATATTTTCTACTCTATTCAATACACAAATTCATACATATTGTTGGGATTATTCGCAAGGTGAAAAATCCTTTGTTTTAGTATTTTGTTTTACCATTTTTATTAAGCTTTTGTCATCCAAATTATATTAAATGTAGTTTCCTTGTGTATTGTTGTGGATCTATGGATTGAGGGCTATTAGTGAGGGTTCCAAATGGAACGAAATTCCTCTTAATGGCCCGATGATATCCATTTGGTGAATTTTACCTCGTTGTTATGATGTATTGTGCATAGTTTATTTAGATTGTTATTTTTTGGATCTTGTGGGTGTGTAGCGATTTTGGATGTGAGCCTAGGAAAGCGACCCCGTGGTCCAAATCCGATGATGGACATCTTTTGATATATGTAATAAATTCGATGTACCTTTCATTGTAAATATGTAATCGTCGGGCCTTAAAACGACGCCAAGGCGAGAATCGTGTTTAAGGCCCCGAAATAGTGAAGCTTGTGATTGTAGGCGTTTGGGGTTATTTTGATGGCTTACATGCCCATGAATAGCCCCGACGCGTGTTTATGCTCGATTTGATTTATGAGATGAAATTGATTTCAAAGCTAAACGATAAGACTTTCATAAAATCAATCAAACTAGGTTATTAGAGTCACGAGGCTAAAATTTGGGAATGCTAATGAATGTTGATTCCTATTCAACGAGAAGGCTAAAGGAAAAAATCGTTTTCAAACATCACAAAAATGATTTTATAAATAAATGGCGTTTTATTAAACCGTTGTGCATAGGGTTAAAGAGATCCTAGAAATTGCCCATCATTTGAGTTACGAAGGCAACGTATAGATCTCGATTCCTATTTTGACGAAGGTTTAAAACTCTTGTTTTGCCAAAACGACACTTAATGAAAATCTCATAGTTTTGACAATTAAAACCAAACCTTTCTTATAAAGAATCAAGCTTTCTCGTATAAATCGAAGGACATTCTAGAGCACTCCTAAAACACGATTTTCCCCCAAAATCCAAACGATTCTTTCATACAAACTCATCACAACATTCATATAGGCACACACACACACACGCGCGCATGCATACACATTTTAAGAATTAAAAGGATAGGAAAGCATCAAGATTGCGGTAACCGTGTTTCACGGAAGTCGGGGGGTGCCTAACACCTTCCCCTCACTTAAGCAAGCCCCCGAACTCTATGAATCTCGATTCGCAGACAATTAATTCGGAGTCACATATGAGCCAGCGATTTATAAAAAAACGAAAATTCGGATGAGTTGGTACATCCATTTCAAATATACCAACTGGCGACTCTGGTTAATTGGCTCATCATAAAAAAACGATCTTTCAAAACCCCGTCGACATCAATGCCGATCTTTTCCAAAGAATCATTAAATCAAAAGGCTAAAATAGGAAAAGACCAGAAGAGACGAGCGAAAACCCGGCGTCGACAGCTGGCGACTCTGCTGGGGACATTAGAGGGCTTAAGCCGCGTTCAAGTCTTGATGCTATCCTATCCTTTAAAATTCCTGAATGTGTGTGCGCGTGCGATATTTTGACCTGTTGTTGTGTGAATGTGTTTTACCAATGAATGAATGGTTGAATGAAATTGCTTTACTTCAAAGTAATCATATGCATACGGTGAGGACGAAGAATGTGAAGTCATGTTGTGTGTGTACCTCCTCCTGAGGCGAACCTGTCGGTTGCTTATTACTGGACTCGAAGGGGCTGCTCCCCGGAGATGGCTCAGGAAACGCACCACCCAAATCCGCTCCAATCGAAAGGATTCAGATGAGTAGATTGCGAAGATTTGGGGACCTTCATGCCGAAAAGCCCGCGAGAGTAACCCTAGGGTAGGTCAGTCTCTGATAAACCTAACGAAAGGGAAGCTTCTTCATGCCCTTTTATCGTTCAGTCAAATAAATAAATGTCATGCAAATGGCATACAACTGTCATGCCATCATCATCGTAATAAATATGTCCTGTATCATGTGATTGCATCACCTGCACATATAAAGAGAATACTGACATGGTTTTTGCAGGAGGGCAATCCGTGCCACGTAGCAAGGTTTTCTAAAAACTTCCAAATACTATCCTGTCATCAAACACTGACCTTGTTTTGCAGGATAAGATTAAGAGAACCATGAAAGCGTGGCATAACGATCACAAAGAACCCGGAGTAGGGGCATATTCGACCACACAAAAAAAAGGGGGAAAAAGAAAAAGAAAAAGAAGAAAAAAGAAAAAAAAAAGAATAAAAATCAGGCATCAGTGTTGACATGCATCTGCCAATTTGTAGCCGGCACAGTACTAAACTACGGCCCTTGTTTGTTTGGTGAGATTGCCCCTAGTACCCAACTGAGAGGCCATAAAGTCCATACTCCATCCATCCAAATGGCAAAAGCCGGTAGCCATGAAATTACAGTTCTGCCACTCCAACAATACGGCCGAATGCGAGGGATGCATCCTAGGACTGAGATTAGCCCTGGGAATTGCGGCACAGACTTGTCCGGCCTATGAGGATCAGATCGGAGAGATCTCCCATAGGGACGCCCTCCCTGAATGGGCTTGGTATCAAAACATTAAGGAGTTCCTTCGAGACAACTCCTCTCCCGAAAATGCAGACCTGACCGGGGAAAGAGAATCCAAAGATGGGCAGTGAATTTCTTCCTAAGCTACGGAACTGCTGAGATATCTGGAAGCCGAAGAAGCCCACAGATTAATGAACGAAGTACATGGCAATGTGTGCAGAGCCCATATGAGCAGAACACTTTTTGCAAAGAAAAGCGTGTGAACGGGTCGCTACGGGCTAACCATGAAAACTGATTGCGATACTCATGTCAGAAAATGCCATCAATGTCAGATCCATACCAATGTGATCCATGCACCTCCTAATGAGCTCCATTGCTTGACCTCACCGTGGCCAGTTGGACCGTGCATCAGGTGATATCCAGGAAGGGAAAAATCCCGGATTATGGCAGTGAATCCCGGCCAGTAGAGGATCAATGGGTTTTAAAATTCTGAGTTTTATTTCAAATCTCTGCACGCTCATGTCATTTTGTCATGTTCTCCAAAAGAAGATCATGTGCTGAAATGTTTTATATATATGACAAGCATTTTGTTTTATGTCAGGTACCCCGATTTGAGACACGCTAGCCTGACAAGCAATAGGCCAAGTTTGAAGGAGGATCACGATTTTGGTATAAAGCTAGAGTTCGATCTGATGGGGATTGAGCAGGACGAGACAGATGTCGACAATACGCCTGGTGAGATCAAAGGATGGGTCGGGGGTAAACCCAAACCCAGTTTAAACCAAACCATCGCCATCAAACATCAGAACCTCTGACGATCATAAAGAACCCGGAGTAGGGGCAAATTAGATCATCAAAAAAAAAAAAAAATAGCCGAGTTGTTGAGCCTGTATGGAGATATGTTCGCTTGGTCCCGTGGCGACGTGAATGTATTGTCCACAGACGTTATAGGACATCGACTGCCCATCAAGGAGGGTTCCGACCAATTAAGCAAAAGTTGAGAACGTTGAAGCCTGAATGGAGGATGTAAATAAAGGACGAGATTGTCAAGCGGTTTAAGGCAGGAATCATCACGGTGTCTATTTACCCTGAATGGCTTTCCGACAGAATCCCAGTACCACAGCCTGGAGGAGAAGTGAGGGGCCGCATCGACTATAGAAATTTGAACGATGCCCTCAAGGAGGAGATATATGACAAATTCAAGATCAAACATTTTGATTCAGTCATTTACCGGCCCAAAATGAATGGGGCAGTAGGGCTGCGAATAAAACACAAAGACGATCATGGGAAGAATGTCCGTCAATCATCGGGGATGGCCGGATTTATTGCCGCTCACCCTGTTTGCCTGTCGAACCTCAGTTCGCACATTTGCAGGGGCAGCCCCTTACGCATCTCCCGGGCATACGACAAGAGGGTACGATCCCGAAAATTCGAAATAAACGATTTAGTCCTCAAAAGGATCGCGCTCTGCCAAGACGAAGCTATGGGGAATTTCGCTCTAAATTAAAAGGAGCCGTCACGAAAAAAAAAAATCAAAAAAAAAAAATAAAAAATAAAAAATCAAAAAAATAAAAAATCCCCCAAACCTTTCAACAAGTCAAAGGACCGGATCTTTTGTCAGCCCAGCGAGATACCGATGCAACCAGTACGAGGGAGATCACAAGAAAAAAAACTTAACACTGGGGCATTTGTCAACTACCCAGGAAATGATGACGTGCAAATTGGCACCCATGCAACAATCCCATCAACATGCACCATCATCAAATGCTACCTCATGTCAATTCAATCTCCAACGGTACGATCATCTGGCATTTGTCAAGCATAGTTTTCCCGGGATACGATGAACCGCGTGAAAGGGGATTTTATTTGACTTGATAGGAATCGGATTGATTCTGACAAGCATCCGTGGAGCACGATCGTGAGTATGATTAGACGAAGAAGGCTATTCAACCTTTTGATCGGGTACAAAGCCTTAATTCAAAGCAACGTTTGCGACAGAATCGACCTCATGTGACAACCTTCACTTTACATTTGCACAAACTTTCAGTTGTGGGGTATAAAACTATGACGACGTTGATGGCAATTAACACGTAGTCAGACAGTCAATAATTATCAAGCTAAAATCAAGGAGTCAGACGATAAATGATTATCAAGCTAATGTCTCGAATCGTGGCCTGGGTTATTCGAGTAATTAAGCCCGAGGGGTGTCTCTACACCTGGTGCTCTAAAGCCATCTGGTTTGGGAGTCGCTGGCCCAACACTCGTTACATGGGTAACTCAGAGCCTAAGAAAACGAGCATTACAGTAGAGGAGGCCCGAGCAGATTCGAATCGTGGCATGGGCTACTCGAGTAATTAAGCCTAAGGGGTGTCTCTGCATCTGGTGCCCTAAAGCCATCTGGTTTGGGAGTCACCGGCTTAACGCTCGCTACATGGGTAACTCAAGCCTAAGAAAGCGAATCTTGCGCAAGGTCAAGCAAAGAATGAGTGGGGCAGACCACCAGCTTGTCTCGAACCGTGGCCTTTGTTACTCGAGTAAATAAACCCGAAGGGGTGTCTGTACACCTAATGCCCCAAAACCGTCTGGTTCGGGAGTCATTGGTCCAAAACTCGTTAAATGGGTAACTTTGAAAAGCCTAAGAAAACGAGACAAGTGAAGTGGGCTGATAAAGAGAAAAGATAATATGAAAAAAACTCTCGGCCTTAAACAAAAAGTCAGGAAAGAGAAACCCCTACTGAATGCTGCATCGCACAGTGCATTTGTCATATGACGTCAATCCTGCTAAGGACGTTGTCGAGAATGGAGACAGAGTGCTTTTGACGAGGGAAGGTAGTTCGTTTGAATTCGACCTCACTCACGTACAATGACCATGAATGCTTGAAGGTGTTCTTACGATTTCATAACTCGTCAAATAAAAAATCATCAACTCACGAGAGATTGAAAAAAAAATAATACTTCCAATCTAGTACATTCACAGTTCACCACTTGCTAGATTATGTGATCAAAAGATATTCAATTTCATGTGCTTTAACTGCATTTTTGTCGAGATTATAATAGCTTTGTGTTGAACTAACACTAACGGCCCGAGCCTTCAAGTTTTGGCATTTGTTAGTCATCTGATATGCAGGATCTTGCAGAGCTGTGGATAACTCAACATGGTCAACATCGCGAGTTTTCGATAGAAATTCTTGGTAGCGACACGCGCCAAGGCAGGGGCAGTTAAGAATCGTGAAATGGAAGGAAGCTGAGGCTGCACAGAACTCTTCGGCATTGGGCCTCTCCCCAATCCTGACTATCACTGCCTCGACATCTAAATGATCCACGTGCATGAGCATATACAAAGATGATATAGTTCAGGGCGACAACATATCGGCCATCAGAAATGAGCAAAAGGCCAAGGAGCCCAACATAGCTGTCAATCATCACTGAGAGCGAAACAGACTGCCTCAAATGAAGACGACCAAGAACAGGCAGAATACCAAACCAATGAAACAGACTGCCTCAAATGAAGACGACCAAGAACAGGTAGAGTACCAAACCAATGTTGAAGCCTAGAAGCTACACTTCACGACGAGGCGTGATCCAGTCAAATGTTGGCAAAAAGCAACGGCTGTCGAATCGTATCATTTGACTGAACAGGGGTCATTTCTATCTAAACCATATGTTGTGCACATGCATATGTCCATAACATATCTGCCAGATCATGCATAACACCTTTTTCATGCATGCAGGTACGATTAAAATGAAAATCTTCAGGAAAGTACAAGCACGTCGCTTTCAACCTCACAAATGATCAGAGTGATGGCTTTTGCGGCATGGTACGTGGACGATATTGGTGGGAGATCCAGGACAAAAGCCGATCAACAATCCCATCCAAAAAAAAAAAAGAAAAAAGAAAAAAGAAAAAAGACAAAAAACAACAAACCCTGGGAAGGGCTGAGATCCACGCGAACCACGACAAAGATGGTGAGCACCCCTGGGAAGGGCTGATATCCACAAAAAGAAAAAAGACAAAAAACAACAAACCCTGGGAAGGGCTGAGATCCATGCGAACCACAACAAGATGGTGAGCACCCCTGGGAAGGGCTGATATCCACAAAAAGAAAAAAGACAAAAAACAACAAACCCTGGGAAGGGCTGAGATCCACGCGAACCACAACAAGATGGTGAGCACCCCTGGGAAGGGCTGATATCCACAAAAAGAAAAAAGACAAAAAAAAACAAACCCTGGGAAGGGCTGAGATCCACGCGAACCACGACAAGATGGTAAGCACCCCTGGGAAGGGCTGATATCCACAAAAAGAGAAAAGACAAAAAACAACAAACCCTGGGAAGGGCTGAGATCCACGCGAACCACGACAAGATGGTAAGCACCCCTGGGAAGGGCTGATATCCACAAAAAGAGAAAAGACAAAAAAACAACAAACCCTGGGAATGGCTGAGATCCACGCGAACCACAACAAGATGGTGAGCACCCCTGGGAAGGGCTGATATCCACAAAAAGAAAAAAGACAAAAAACAACAAACCCTGGGAAGGGCTGAGATCCAAGCGAACCACGACAAAGATGGTGAGCACCCCTTTGAAGGGCTGATATCCACAAAAAGAAAAAAGACAAAAAACAATAAACCCTGGGAAGGGCTGAGATCCACGCGAACCACAACAAGATGGTGAGCACCCCTGGGAAGGGCTGATATCCACAAAAAGAAAAAAGACAAAAAACAACAAACCCTGGGAAGGGCTGAGATCCACGCGAACCACAATAAGATGGTGAGCACCCCTGGGAAGGGCTGATATCCACAAAAAGAAAAAAGACAAAAAACAACAAACCCTGGGAAGGGCTGAGATCCAAGATAACCAACCGGCGACGATAACCGGGGGTTACGCGATGGGTGACCGGCGACGATACCCGGCCCCGACGAGACGATCGACCGACGACGATAACCGGCGATCACGAGATGGATGTCCGGCGACGAAAACCGGCTCCGACAGGATAACCAACCGGCGACGATAACCGGGGGTTACGAGATGGGTGACCGGCGACGATACCCGGCCCTAACGAGACAATCGACCGGCGACGATAACCGGCGATTACGAGATGGATGTCCGGCGACGAAAACCGGCTCCGACAAGATAACCAACCGGCGACGATAACCGGGGGTTACGAGATGGGTGACCGGCGACGATACCCGGCCCCGACGAGACAATTGACCGGCGACGATAACCGGCGATTACGAGATGGATGTCCGGCGACGAAAATCGGCTCCGACAAGCGGTGACACCTGTAGAATCGTATCAAAAGACTGTACAGGGGTCATTTTTCATTTTAAATGTTGTGTCACATGCATTGAATAAGTGATAATTCTGTACGTGATCCATGCAGGTTAGGTGTCAAGGTCCTAGCCTATCAGAGTCAAAAGCAATGGTTGCCAAGAACGATGTGCGAGGACGAATTCCAAGGATGCCCTTCAAAGCTAGTCAGGAGAATAACTTCCTTTGATGACAATGGGATGGAATAAGGTGATTACGAGAGGGGTGACCGGATATGAGACCCGGCATTCACAGGACAATCGACCGGATACGAGACCCGGCGATTACAAGACGAGCGACAGGTTAGGGATTGATGCATTGACACCTTTACGAATGTGTTGCATGCCTTACATCTTGCGTTGCATCATAAGTTGTATGTGTTGCATCATGTATACACTGTCATTCTTATGCACTGTCATTCATGCATCATGTGTCTACTTCTTTATCATGTTCATTTCATTTAACATTTCATAAACATGATAAAGAGGGGCAGCTGTAGACACCCAAATTTTGCGCTTCGTATACTAACCCTGACAGGAGGGCAAATCCGTCAAATGAACCGGCCTGCGAGACGGAGGGTGGACATAAGTGCGAACAATCAGAGCCACCACGACGACTTGCGATCAAGGCTGACACGACGGCGGGTAAAGCAAACACCCATGAATGATGTGGCACTTTTCCCAGCGGTTCCCGGACTGCAAAATGCAAGCCTTTCAGCAGAAACCGATGATCCGACACGAGAAACGAGGTGCGGTTCGGAAAATGAGAAAATCAGCCCACCCAGCCGCGGATCAATCTGCGGCCAAGCGATTAAAATAATTGAGTGCGCACGGGACTCGAAACCAGGAAACCAGCTGAGTGCGATGGGGGGTGGCCAGCCAGCCGCAGATCAATCTGCGGCCAGCCGCAGATCTATCTGCGGCTGCCCTAATGCAGCCTATTTCAGCTCAGTTTCTTCATTTCATCCAGGAGAGGTTCAGCAACAAAAAAGGAGGTTAGCAGCAGCAGCAGCAGCAGCGGCGGAAAAAGAAAGAAAAAGAAGGAGAAAACAGCAAGAAAAATAGAGAGAAAAGAGAGAAAAGAAGAGAGAAATTGTACCCATTTTGTGAGATTACATCTCATATTTTCTACTCTATTCAATACACAAATTCATACATATTGTTGGGATTATTCGCAAGGTGAAAAATCCTTTGTTTTAGTATTTTGTTTTACCATTTTTGTTAAGCTTTTGTCATCCAAATTATATTAAATGTAGTTTCCTTGTGTATTGTTGTGGATCTATGGATTGAGGGCTATTAGTGAGGGTTCCAAATGGAACGAAATTCCTCTTAATGGCCCGATGATATCCATTTGGTGAATTTTACCTCGTTGTTATGATGTATTGTGCATAGTTTATTTAGATTGTTATTTTTTGGATCTTGTGGGTGTGTAGCGATTTTGGATGTGAGCCTAGGAAAGCGACCCCGTGGTCCAAATCCGATGATGGACATCTTTTGATATATGTAATAAATTCGATGTACCTTTCATTGTAAATATGTAATCGTGGGGCCTTAAAACGACGCCAAGGCGAGAATCGTGTTTAAGGCCCCGAAATAGTGAAGCTTGTGATTGTAGGCGTTTGGGGTTATTTTGATGGCTTACATGCCCATGAATAGCCCCGACGCGTGTTTATGCTCGATTTGATTTATGAGATGAAATTGATTTCAAAGCTAAACGATAAGACTTTCATAAAATCAATCAAACTAGGTTATTAGAGTCACGAGGCTAAAATTTGGGAATGCTCATGAATGTCGATTCTTATTTGACGAGAAGGCAAAGGAAAATCGTTTTCAAACATCACAAAAATGATTTTATAAATAAATGGCGTTTTATTAAACCGTTGTGCATAGGGTTAAAGAGATCCTAGAAATTGCCCATCATTTGAGTTACGAGGGCAACGTATAGATCTCGATTCCTATTTTGACGAAGGTTTGGAAAACTCTTGTTTTGCCAAAACGACACTTAATGAAAATCTCATAGTTTTGACAATTAAAACCAAACCTTTCTTATAAAGAATCAAGTTTTCTCGTATAAATCGAAGGACATTCTAGAGCACTCCTAAAACACGATTTCCCCCCAAAATCCAAACGATTCTTTCATACAAACTCATCACAACATTCATATAGGCACACACACACACACGCGCGCATGCATACACATTTTAAGAATTAAAAGGATAGGAAAGCATCAAGATTGCGGTAACCGTGTTTCACGGAAGTCGGGGGGTGCCTAACACCTTCCCCTCACTTAAGCAAGCCCCCGAACTCTATGAATCTCGATTCGCAGACAATTAATTCGGAGTCACATATGAGCCAGCGATTTATAAAAAAACGAAAATTCGGATGAGTTGGTACATCCATTTCAAATATACCAACTGACGACTCTGGTTAATTGGCTCATCATAAAAAAACGATCTTTCAAAACCCCGTCGACATCAATGCCGATCTTTTCCAAAGAATCATTAAATCAAAAGGCTAAAATAGGAAAAGACCAGAAGAGACGAGCGAAAACCCGGCGTCGACAATATGCAAGTCTGAATTACACATTAATAAGTTAAATTATACATTAGTACGTTAAATTACACATCAAGAGAAAAGATGTCACATATGTAACTTTTTAATGCCGGTTAACGGAATGGTTGTATCACAAACAAAAGATTAAATAAAGGACGTAAATATATTAAAATTTAGATGAAGGATCCAACTTCAAAAAATAAAACAGTTGGAGGACAAAATAATTAACTTACCTTATAATATAATACAGTCATCAAACATTTGATATAATCATAAAATTCAAAAAAAGAAAAAAAAAGAAAAAAGAAAGAAAGAAAGAAAAATAATTAATTACTTTATCTAATAAAAAGTCATTAATGAAAAAAATATTGACAATATAATAATTTTACAACAAGATCTATATTAAAACACGAGATAATGAATTTTGTTAAAGTTGTATAAAATTGAAGTATGGTTTAAATTTGACATGAATTCTCCTTTCAAGGTTTCGAAATGAATTGTCAATTTTTGGTCTCTCCTTTTTAATGATTTCGCCAAAGTTAAATTGAAAACTGTTTGACCAATTTATTGTTTAAATTACATTTTGGAATAACTTTTACCTATAGATAATGTCACTGACATATTTGATCAGAGTCCTTATCAACTAATTAAACTAATTAAGGATGACACGTCAGAATTTAAGTCAACCTTGTTCTTCCCATTTCCCCCTTCTATTTTATTGGGTTAACGGAACAAACTCGCATGAATAATAATTTATTATATTAATTATTAAGATAATCAATTAAATAAATAATAAGTATTTAATTAAAATTTTGAGAAGATGATTATAGTTATTAAATTATTTAATATTAATTTAAATAATAAAATATTAAATTTAATATTATAGATTCCTTCGATCAATTATTAAGTTAAACATTTAAATAGAATGTAGATTTATTTAGTTATGATTTTGAGAAAATAATTATCTTAATTATATTAGAATTTTATGTGAGTGTTTATATTGACAAAAAATTTACTTGAAATTCTAATCCGTATAAAACTATGCAAGTAAAGATTTAGCAAGTTTTAATTTAGTTATGACAATTAGCTAGTAATGAATACACTATAATTTTTCAACTAATTTTGCATTTATTATATTTCACAAAAAATTATATATGTTATTAACACAATTAATCGTGTGATTTGGTAAAATTTTAAGTTTCAATGACATCAATTTCATAATGAAATTCACAACTAATATTAATATAATTAAAATGTGTGATATGTTAAGAGATTTTTTTTGATATGTTAATTAAATCAACTATATAATTAAAAGTATAAACTTAGTTCCACATATTTTTGGTTTCATAATTTTTGGTTCAACCTTTTTATTTCTTAGTTTAAGTACTGTCCAAATCTGTAGCAATTGTAAATTTTTTGATTCAATTTTTTTGTTTCCTATCAAAATTAGTATAAGTATTATCCAAATTTATAATAATTAAATATTATCTAAATTTGTTAATTATTCAAAAGAAATGTCAACCTGTTAAGAAAAAGGAAGGTCTTTTTTTGTTTTTTTTTTTTTCATATCTCTTATAAGAAAAAGAACTTCTAAAATAATTTTTATTTTTGATTCTACCAATTTTATTACAAGTTTTTCTTTTTTCTTTTTTTTTGTCACAGTTAAGATAATATATCTCAGCAAATTTTATGAACAATGAAGTTATTATTACAATTATATGATAAAATTGTGAAACCAAAAATATGTGAAACCAAGTTTGTACTTTTAATCATGGAGCTAAATGCACTTTGCATCTCACACTTTTAGCGCACTGACACATAACACCTTACGATAAAAAAAACGTTAATTAGGCAGACAGAGTTGATGGTTTGCAGACTTAAGAACATACATACAATCACATGTATATAAAACAGAAACATGACAAAAATCATATTTAAATTTTTTTACTACAACCTCAGGATCACCTTGATGCGATATTATTAATCTAGGAGGGATAAAAGATATACCTTATGAAGATGAATCAACCCCGTGATTTTATCTTCTAGTTCCAATCCTTTGATCCTCCTTGCTTCTTCAAATCCTCGGACCAAACGTTAGCTACTCAGTGTGTGCAACGCTCTAAAGGTAATCCACCAAGAGAATATTGATTGAAAAAGTAAATTTAGGTTTTTCCAAATCTTGGGTGGCTAGTCCTGATTCTTGCTCCCACTCCTAACTCTTTAGGTTGCATAGAATTGTTACGTATTATCTCTATACTCACAATAACCTTCACCTTAATCTGTCATAAAGTCTCTCTTTATATAGAGTTTTCCTCCTCCTAAACTCTTTAGGACTTAGGGTTTTAATTTAATTCCCAAACTATTTAGGAACTAAATTATTTATAATAATAATAATAATAATAATAATAATAATAATAACAACAACAACAACAACAACAACAACAACAACAACAACAATAATAATAATAATAATAATAATAATAATAATAATAATAAGACTCCTCTTATTAATTTATAATTAATATTTTTTTCAAATACTTAATTATAAATATTAATATTTATCCAAATACTAAATTATTATTATTAAGCCAATTACTTCTAAAATAATATTTCTCTTTTATGGTGTGATCGTTTAGGTTCAATATTATACCGGTAGTAGACTAAATAAATTAGAACCATTCTAATATTATTTATAATGAATTAAACTCTTTTAATTCATATATAAATAAATAATATTTATTCTACATCATGAGTGACACCTCTCAGCATATCATGACTATCTGGATAATATGAAATCAACGTTTAATCACAAAGAACCTATTCCGTGAATAGTTACCGTACAATTCAATCTTTTTACTATACAATGTCCCAATCAAACATAATACATGAAATTTCTGACAAGTCTTATTTATGTGATCATATGCATTTCGATTCTAAAATGCACAACTCTAGTTAATGTAAATTAAAAACTCTTTTCTAATTTCCATTTACCTTGGCCAAGGATTTCTGAGTTGTCATTTATCGAATCACATAGGACATTCTCTCCCTTTACTAGAAGTGGTAGATCCTTTGTTGCTCATTAACCTACCTCCATGTACACTTTATTATACCCGAACATACCCTTTGATATACCCAAAGAGTCTTAAGGAATATGACAAAGTATAACTCATAATACAAAAGGTATTATGATGATCTCAAGTCCAATGATCACTTGTACTACTATCACTATAAGAACTCTTATTGTCAGGCAAGTAAAACTCCATTAGGTGTTCCTTAAGCGAGTAACATTCAGTGAACTTATCCTCCAATAAGCACTTACATAATTGCTTTAGTGTCTCCACACAAATGATTATGAGATCAATCATCCTCTTCAACAGAGCAAACATAATATGTTAGTTTCCAGAGGCACAAAAGATATCTAGAAGGGGGGGTTGAATAGATATTTTTAAAACTTTGCGTTTTCTTTTCTTTTCTTTACAAAAGGATGACTTAACAGTTAGGTTAATGAATCCAACACTTAAGCACAGCGGAATATGATTTATAAGAACCCCTTGTAGAGAATAGAGAGATAGCAGAGAATATAGTAAAGCAGTGATAAAGCAGTTATAGCAGTTAAGGAGTGCAAAGGGATAGATGCAAGGTTTTAAGTGGTTCGGAGCACACAAGACTCCTACTCCACTGTTCTACTCCTCGAGTAGCAAATCCACTAAGGATATCGTTACAACTGAATCACAAAGATTTCTTCAAGACCCTCAGTCTTGGAACACCAGTACTCAACGTACTCTTCAAAGCTAGCAGCCTTGGAACTCTATAATCTAAGACCAGCAGCCTTAGAATCCTTGGTACCCTTTGGTACTCCACAAGTCCAGCAGACTTATCTTGGGTTAGTCACCTATTGACCCTTTCACTTGATGAAGAGTGATTTGTTTTGTTGCTACTGAGTTGCTTGAAGCATAGGGTTTGATAAACTCAGCACCGAAGCAAGATGTTTCTTCTTGGATTGTAGAATGATAGTGTTTCAAGTATGATCTTCTTTTTCGTTGTTCTTACTTAATTTGAAGCTTCGATCCTTCTGCCTTATGTAGATGCTCTTGAGAATCTTCCCATTGAAAATGTGGCCGTTGCATCTGATTCTTCCGTTGAGATGTGTTGCTGAGTTTATGAATAGTTTATTCCTTGTTGACTGTGTAAGTGGGGTGAGTCAGCTTCCATTAGTCTGATTTAAGATAGTGCTCTGACCGACTGCAGACTGCAACTGTTTGCTCCCCACCTGTTTGTTTAATATTCAGCAACTATCTTGGGCAGGTCATTCTACTGACTGTTTGTTATGGGCAGCTTAGAATATTCACATTCTCAAATCTGAGTTGCTCATCAGTCGCCTGACTCTACGTTCTTGCTTAGACGTGGTGTCGTCAGTGTGTCTGAAGAGTTGCAGCTATGTAGTCATTTGATGCTTGCATATATTCACTGTGATCTTCAAATTTCATTTTGATCATTCTGAAGTGGCATCAATGTCTCGCCTTCATGTCCTTCGAAAGAGGTGCTGATTTAGTCTGAGTGTTGGCATGGATTACTCTACGATAGGTGAGAGTTTACCTTGATGCAGGGACAACCCTTTGTTTTGTCGAGAAGGCTCTACGTCCTGACGACAAAGCTCTACGTCCAGCCGAGGAACCTCTGTGTCCTGACGAGGAAGCTCTACGTCCCGCCGACCAAGCTCTGCGTCCTGTCGAGCCATCTCTACATCCTGACGAGGAAGCTCTGCATCCTGCCGGGCAAGCTCTACGGCCTGTCGAGAAAGCTTTGCGTCCTGCCAAGCCATCTCTACGTCCTGCCGAGAAAGCTTTGCGTTCTGCCAGGCCATCTCTACGTCCTGCCAAGGAAGCTCTACGTCCTTTTACTTGGAGTATGGCAGTACTCTACGATCAGCACACAAGATCAACCTAACATCTTTGATCTTTTCTATACTAAGTCCTTTGTACATCACCTTCAATAAAGGACTTTACAATTTGCTAGGATATTACAGATATTGAATACAGCTTAGATCATCCTAACATATTTGATTTTCTCTTTCCTAAGTCCTTGTACATATGTCTACCATTAAGGACTTTACAATTTTGGCTACTGATATATATATTCATCAAGAGCACAACATTAAATTTAAACCATGATATCTAACAATCTCCCCCTATTTGATGTTGACATAACCAGTAGTTGAATCATATCATCAGTTCTAATGCAGATACTTAAAGAAATAAACATGTCTTATAGTACAGTGAGCAACTGTATTTCTAGATGAAATCATGAATTTTATTGATGATAAAATGCATATTACATTATAGGGCAGTTTCATCAATACAGGGAAAGAGAAGATTTACAAAAGACTTCAAACCTTAGCTTCTCCTTCCTCGTGCTGCTCCTCTCTTGGTCCTTGGGGGATTGGCTCTTTCATATGCAGTTCTTCTTCTGTGGATTTCCCTACCTTCTTCGGTCATCTGCTGGAATTCTTCAATCTGCTCTTGACTGAGACCAGAAGAAGGCACATGACTTCCTTCTTCACCATATGGGTGAGTTCCATGCAAGTGTCTGTTTAAAACTGCAGGATTTCCTGTTGGTATGCGAACTCCTGTTGGAGTTACATCAGGCATTCTTTTGTAAGATCCAGGAACTTCACTCCTTATGGGAATTGCATTGATGGGCTCCTCTTCTCCTGGTATTGATGATTCGGGCTGCCTGGACTGCCTTGGCCTTGGTTGCTCTCTTCCCCTGCTGCTGCTTGATTCTCCTCTTTCTTTGCCTTTTGATTTCTCCCCCTTTATGTCAGCATCCAACCTTCTAACTTCTTGGGAGAGTTTCTCAATACCTTATACCAGTTCTTGCATTTGTGACCTAGACTGAGTGTTGTCAGCTCTTTGCTCTACTAGCTGAGCTTCAGTCCTTTCACATTGCTGGTGCTAAGGGCTAGGGCATTGTCAGTCCTTTCCATCTGTTGGAGAGATAATCGCTGGAAGTTGTTGATGGAAGTGCTCAAATCAAAGAGTTTCTCAGTCACCAGTTTGTTTTGAGCTGTCTGGGTCTGTTGAAGGGAGATAACTGCTGATTTGTGTGCGGCAATTTCCTTTTGATAGAAGTTGTCCCTCTTGCCAATGCCGTTCATTAATTCTTGGATGATTTCCCTCAATCTTTTGGTTAATTCAGTACCAAGATTGTTGGTGTGAGCATTGGCAGCATCAATAAGGTCATTGAACCTTCTATTGAGGACAAGAGAATTTGCTGCAAGATTCTCTTTTATATCTTGAGCCATTCCCACAGTGAGGTCAGTCAATTCAGTCATGGTAGGAATGAGTTTGACACGCTCAAGTATTTGCTGGATCTCATTTGACGATTCTCCCTTGTGGCTATCTTGGAGATTTGCCAAAGCAATGGCCAGGTCAAAGTAGTCATGGTGGGAGGAGGATGGCATGTCAGTGGGAATATTTTGGGCAGCTGCTTGAAGTGATGGAGAGGAAGTAGTTTGGTTGATATCTATAGAGTCAGCACACTCTACGATCGTAGAGTTGATCGTAGAGTGGGTTGACTCTACATTTTGTGTATGGAGGGTGAACTCAGTATTTGTCATAGGGTTTAGAGACTCTACGACTGGAGAAGGTTGAGTATCTGGTTCATCAGAGATAGAGTTTTGAGACCCTGTAACTGGAATAGGATTCGTTAGGTCACAGATTACCTCATTCCATCTTGGTATCTCATCAAAACGATAGTAAAATGATAATGGAGAGTGTTTTAATTTGAATGAGGAGGGAATGAAGTATACCTTTTGCTCGTTGACTTGACACGGATGGTTGGTCAACAACTTTTGAGCAAAGGATTCAATGCTGGGGTATTGCTGGGCAAGCACTGAAATGGCTGGATAGGTTTTGAAGGCCCAGAACATGTGATCCCATGAGTTGAGTATAAGTACTTGATGGAGCGGCATTCTTGGTAAGTAGTTGAAAAGGCAGTTATAGGTGTAATGCCTTTCTCCATTTCTTCCTTCAACAATGATTTCGAGGCTGTTATCCTCATCTTCATCATTTGTTCTATCACTGATTTCCACAGCCTCATTCTGATCAATTATTCTTTCTTCCTCTTCTTCCTGTTGATCAGCATGGGCATCAATTGCTTCAGGGATGGAGGGATCTTCATACTGATCTTCAGGTTGCTCCCCCTCAATCTGTGCATTAGGTGTCTCCCCCTCAGTGTGAGCACCTCCTTGATTATTAATGCTCCCCCTCAGCTGGAGCGGCGGTTTGATCTGCCAGTCACATTTCGTCCTCCTTGATCCTTAACATTGCTTCATTAAGCTCTTTTTGAGCTAAGGTCATCAGTTTCTTCTTCATTTTCTTTGGCTTGGGTTCAGCAACCTTCCCGGCCAATGGTTCAGCGAAAGTGGCCATAGTGCTAGGCTGACCAACATTTTCAGCAGCTTCTTCAATTCTCAACTCTCTGAACGTAGAATGAGTATCCTCAGCGATCGTAGGAAGGCTTTGTTTGGAGTTGCGTTTTCCCTTCTTATGGTATACATTCAAGGTTGGTTGTGATTCTCCACTGCATTCTTCCAGTTGTTTTCTCTTCTTCTTCTCTGCTTCAGAAGATAGAGAGGGCCTTGCTTGAGCAAATGGTGATGTGGGTCCTTCATTCGATGACCCTTGTGGTTCTTCTTCAGTTTGGGATACTACCTTCTTTTTCCCTTTGCTTTTCCTGGTTAGTGCTGGCACCTCCTGTTCTACTTCATCAGTTTCTGCAACAACAGACATATTTTTCATAGAAGGCTTTCTTACTTCACTCTGAGTTTTCTCACTGTCTTCTGTCTGAGCTGATTTCAAATTTCCAGCTGGATTCTTTTTCCAGTTTACAAATAACCTTTGAGTTATCCTTTTGTGGAAATTTATAGCCTCTCCTTCATCATCCCCAATGCGATCTCCCAGTGCTTTTTGAATGATAATACTGATGAATCTGCCATAAAACATTTTCCTTGCTCGTTGGGCTTTTCCATCATTTGATATCCAGTTTCCAATCCATTCTAAGAGAAGGGCACCATAATCCAGTTGAACCTTTTTCACAATAGCAGTCATGATTCTGAGCTGAATGTCGTTGACAGAATCATGAGCTGAGTCTTTGCAAAGAATACATTTACCCACAATGTCAGCAAGGAACTCATACTTTTGAGGGAATTCCTTTTTCTTTAATCCCCTCAGCTTTGGGTTGTTCTCATGATGCATTCGCCTCAGCCCTTCTTCTGTGTTGATGAACTGGATAGTAGTGAGCCCGTCATTTTTGAAACCTAGGGCTACATTAATCTCTGAGGCACATAGCTGAAGTGGGATCCCTTTGACCTTCGTGGACAGGATTCCGTCTCCAATAATTCCATTTGAATAGAATTCTCTCACCAATGCTGGATATATCAGAGTGTTGGTGTTGAGGGCTTCGTAGAGTCCTGATCGTCGCAGCAAGGAGATGATTCTCTTGTACTTTGTTTCAGCTGAAGCAAAATCTTCAAAATCGAGGGAGTTCCCTGAGATTACTGGTGAGAGTGCCATTTGAGAATTTCTTTGAGTTTGCTGCACAAGGACGAACTTTGCTCAGAGTTTGATTAAAGCTGAGAGCTAGGGTTTCAACGAGGATGGAGAGGAAGAGTTTTTCAGAAGAAAATAATTTGAAATGAGTTAGTGAAAAACTTCCCTCTTTTTCTGCTGAGTGGACTAAGAGTCACGTGTTTGGTGCGTGCTCGTTTTAAACCGAAAGAAAAAGACTGTTTTGCCCTTTAGCTTCTTCTGAGCTCTACGTCTCATTCCTTAGCCCTTTCTACGACCTTCATCTTTTCTCGACGATCGTAGAGTACATCTCGGCGATCGTAGAGCCCTTTCTTCTCTACGACCTCCATTTTTCTTGACGATCGTAGAGTACGTCTTGGCAGCTTGGTTTCCCTTGAGCTGTTTTTCCAGTTTTCGTTATTCTACGAACCATCTTTCTGCAGAGTTAGTAGATCTCAAAGCATAATATTATGGATGTAAATTTAGCATTCCTAGTTCACTTATCAACATGTTGAATCTAGATTCATCTAGGGGTTTTGTAAATACATCATCAAGCTGATTTTCAGTAGGAATATAATGCAATGCTATATTTCCACTTTGCACATGATCTCTTATGAAATGATATCTTATATCTATGTGCTTGGTTCTTGAATGCATGACAGGATTATGAGTTATAGCGATTGCACTAGTATTGTCACAATGAACTGGAATAGATTTAAACACAAAACCATAATCAGCTAATTGATTTTTCATCCATAGGATTTGTGCACAGCAACTCCCTGCAGCAATATATTCAGCTTCTGCAGTAGAGGTTGAAACTGAGTTTTGCTTCTTGCTAAACCAGGAGACAAGTCTATTTCTAAGGAATTGACATGTACCACTTGTGCTTTTCCTGTCTATCTTGCACCCTGCATAGTCAGCATCTGAATATCCCATTAACTCAAAGGGTGACTCTTTGGGATACCAGAGTCCCAAATTTGGTGTTCCTTTAAGATACCTGAAGATTCTCTTTACAGCTAATAAATGAGATTCCTTAGGATTAGCTTGAAATCTAGCACAAATACAAGTGGCAAACATGATATCTGGTCTACTGGCAGTTAGGTATAGAAGAGATCTAATCATACCTCTGTATTGAGTGATGTCAATACTTTTACCTTTTTCATCTTTGTCAAGCTTGGTTGCAGGTGCCATGGGAGTTTTCATGATGGAAGCTGATTCCATGCCATATTTCTTTAATAGGTCTTTGATGTATTTGGCTTGGTTGATGAATATACCTTCATCAGTTTGCTTTACTTGAAGTCCAAGGAAGAAGTTCAGTTCTCCGATCATGCTCATTTTGAACTTACTCTGCATTAGCTTTTACTCTGCATTAGCTTGGCAAACCTTTCACACAGTTTTTCATCAGTTGATCCAAATATAATATCATCCACATAGATTTGAACTAGAAGTGATTTATCCTTGTGCTTTCTTAGGAATAAAGTGGTATCTACTCTACCTCTAGTGAATCCCTAGTCTGTGAGAAAATTGGTGAGTGTTTCATACCATGCTCTAGGTGCTTGTTTTAATCCATATAATGCTTTATCTAATCTATAAACATAATTAGCAAGAGTTAGATTGACAAAACCTGGAGGTTGTTCAACATAGACTTCTTCTTGAAGTTCTCCATTGAGGAAAGCACTCTTGACGTCAATTTGGAAGACTTTAAATTTCATGTGGGATGCATGGGCAAGAAAGATTCTGATTGCTTCCAATCTTGCAACTGGAGCAAAGGTTTCATCATAGTCAATCCCTTCTTCTTGTGAGTAACCTTTAGCTACCAGTCTTGCTTTGTTTCTTGTGATAATTCCATCTTCATCCATCTTGTTCCTGAAAACCCATTTGGTGCCTATGACTGGATGTTGTGTTGGCCTTTCAACTAATCTCCAGACTTTGCTTCTTTCAAACTGGTTGAGTTCTTCTTGCATGGCCTCTATCCAGTTTGAATCTTCTAAGGCTTCTTCTACCTTTTTGGGTTCTATTTGAGAAAGAAAGCTTAGGTAGATGCATTCATTTTAAGTTGCTGATCTTGTTCTGACTCTTGCATTAGGATCCCCAATTATCAGATCTTCAGCGTGATCCTTTGTCCATCTTCTTCTTCTTGGAACATCAGTTCTGGTGCCTTCTTGTCTGCGTTCTTCCAGGTTGATTTCTGGTTCAGGTTGTAGAGACTCATTGTCAGGTATAGTGAGCTCTACGTTTGCTTCTTCTTGCTCTGTGCTAACTGTTTCTGGCTCGACGATCATAGAGCCTGTCTCTACGATTTTGGACCCAGTGATCGTAGAGTCCTCTTCTGCTGGATCATTAAATGAGGAAGTTTTCTTCTTTGATTCTGACTTATCAAAAGTGATATGAATAGAGACTTCAACACTTAATGATTCCTTGTTGAATACTCTGTAGGCCTTGCTGTCTGTAGCATAGCCAAGGAAAATTCCTTCATCTGACTTGGGTTGGAATTTGGTTAGATACTTTTTGCCGTTGTTGAGGATGTAGCATAAACAACCAAAGGCACGAAAGTAACTAATGTTTGGCTTCCTTCCTTTCCATAATTCATAGGGAGTCTTCTGTAGGAGGGAGTGAATGAGAGATCTGTTTTGAGTGTAGCATGCAGTGCTGACAGCTTCTGCCCAAAAATACTCAGGGAGTTGAGCAGCTGCCAATAATGTTCTTCCTGCTTCAATCAATGTCCTATTCTTCCTTTCAGCTACTCCATTTTTTTGTGGAGTTCTTGGGGCTGAGAAGTTATGATTTATGCCATTTTCTTCACAGTAAAGTTCTACCTCTGTGAAATCAAATTCTCTTCCATGATCACTCCTTATGGCCTTGATCTTCTCCTCTTTCTCATTCATGACAAGTTTGAACAGCTTGATCAGGTGAGAGCTGGTTTCATCTTTAGAGGTCAGAAAGAATACCCATGTGAATCTGGTGTAGTCATCCACTATCACCAGAGAGTATTTCTTTCCACCAAGGCTTGTAGTTGGGATAGGCCCGAAGAGATCCATATGGAGTAACATAAGGGGCTTATCATTTGAGTTGACTGCTTTGCTTTTGAATGAGCTCTTTATTTGTTTTCCAAACTGGCATGCTTTGCAGGGTTTCTCTTTGATGAAGTTGAGCTTTGGCAGACCTGCAACTAGGTTATTTGAGGCAAGTCTTGACATGCTTTTGAAGTTTAAGTGGGACAATCTCCTGTGCCATAGCCAACACTGATCTTCAGAAGCTTTGGCAAGAAAACATACAGCTTCATCAGGTCTTAACTCTGCAAGGTTGACAATATAGACATTTCTATCTCTGGTTCCTATCAGCTTCAATGAGTTGGTCTTCATGTCCCGGACTTGACACTGATTGTTGAGAAAAGTGACTTGATGATCTTTATCACACAGTTGGCTGATGCTGAGAAGATTGTGTTTTAATCCTTCAACGTATGCCACTTTGTTGAAGGACACAACACCATTCCCAGCTGAACCATATCCTCTTGTCTTTCCAGAATTGTTATCACCAAAGATGACTGCAGGACCATCTTTTTCTTCAAAGTTTGACAGAAGAGCCTTGTTGCCTGTTATATGCCTAGAGCATCCACTATCAAGATACCAGGTTGATTCAGTGGAGCAATGTACCTGCAGAAAGGATCAACTTTCATTTTGGTACCCAATATTGCTTGGGTCCATATTCATTAGTAACTTTGGGAACCCAAATCTGTTTGATTTTGGGTTGGTGCAGTATAGGATAAAAATAATTGAAATAACATTCTGCAGCTTTATGACCATGTTTGTAGCAGGTGTAACATTGAATGTAATGCATGCTTGTGTGTGAGTATGTATTCCTTTTTGTCTTAGAAATGTGTGGATGGTAGTACTTCACACCTTTTGGCTTAACTCTCTTCTGCTTTCTTTCACTTCTATGATTTATAGCTTTCGTAGAGTTAAAGTTATCTCTACGATTCTTGTCAGGTTGGTTCGTAGAGAGAGTGTTGTCATGTTCTACGTCCCTTCGTGACTTAAATGCAGAATTTGACTTACTCTTTGATTTCTTGAATCCTAGAGTGGTGTGCGAGACAATACTTTGATTTGAATGAGAAGTATTAATATCCTGTAGGGATTTCACAAATACAATTTTCTTATTAAAATTAGGAGGGGTATTATCATTAGCTTCCATAGGCTCAGCCACTGAGATTTCTGAAGGAGAATTACAGAAACCCAGTCCTGATCGGTTAGCTACTGATCTTTAACTAGAGATTATGGTATCCATAGACAGAGAGGACTTGTTCCATGATGAGATAGTCTTTTCTAGTTCCTGGATTTTGGAGACTAGAATTAACTTCTTCTGAGTATTAAGCTCAACTACAAGTCATAGGTTAGCATTCTCAGTTTCAAGAATGGTACATGAGTTAGCCGTTCGTAGAGCAGTTTCCAACTCTACGACCGCTCTTTCTTTTTCTTCTTGAAGGAGAGAATGATCCTTTGACAGAATTCTAAACAGTTTCATATATTTATGCAATTCTATCACAGAGTCATGCATGCCATCTCTAAGGTCATCAATAGTTAAATCGGGAGAATAAAAGTCAAATACCTCATCCACATTGAATTCTTTCTTGCTTTTTCCTTCTTTGGCCATTAGGCATAGGTTGGCTTTTTGAGTTTCTTCATCTTCACCTGATTCAAGACTTGAGTCGTTGTCTGAGTCACTCCATGAACTTTCAGCTACGAACCCTCTTTCCTTTTTCTTGGCCTTGTAGTGGCTTTTGAACTCTGATCTTTTCTTGTCCTTCTTTGGATCATTTCTTGGAGGTTTAGGATAGTTTGCGATGAAATGACCTGGTTGTTTACAGTTGTAGCACAAGTCATTAACTTGTTCTTTAGAGCTGCTACTGAACTTCCTCTGTCTGTTGTTTTTGCTTATGAATCTTTTGAAGTGTCTGACCAGCATAACGACTCCTTCATCATTGAGTTCATCATCTTCATCATCATCTGAGTCAGCTATTTTTGAAGTAGATGCCTTTAGAGCAATTCCTCTTTCTTTCTTCTTTCCTTCTGACAGTGTTTCAGCTCGTTGGGTCAGCTCCAGTTCATAAGTGAGAAGATTTCCATATAACATCTGAACAGTCATTTCATGAAGGTTCTTTGACTCTCTAATGGCAGTAGTTTTGACATCTCATTTGCTTGGTAGAGCTCTCATGAACTTGATGATGAGATCTTTGTTTGGATAGGTCTTTCCATACGCTCGAAGAGAGTTGAGTAGTACGTTGAATCTTTCATATGTGGAAGTGATGTTTTCCCCTGAGATGTGGGTGAACATTTCATACTGCTGAGTGAGCAAGGATTGCTTGTTTTCTCTGACTTCTTCCGTTCCTTCATTCATTATCAGCAGTGCATCCCATACTTCTTTAGCTGTTGTACAATTGACCACGTTTTCAAACAATTCATCTTCTAGAGCCATGAACAGAATGTTTTTGGCTCTTTTGTCTAGCTGAACTGTTTTCTTCTCTGCATCAGTCCAATCTTTCTTTAGGTTGATTGAGACTTTATTTGGATCTTCAACAGTTGGCGTTAGCTTGGTTGGTACATAAGGCCCATTGATGACAGTGTCAAATAGATCCTCGTCAATGGCATCCATGTATGCCTGTATGCGAACTTTCCAGTTGGCAAATTTTTTCTTGTTGCACATGGGCGGTTTGTTTCCTCCGCCTTGCTCAGATCCATTTCTGGTTTGTGCCATTGATCTACTCAAGCGGGTTAGGCTTTAACTAAGAGAACCTGCTCTGATACCAATTATTAGTTTCCAGAGGCACAAAAGATATCTAGAAGGGGGGGTTGAATAAATATTTTTAAAACTTTACGTTTTCTTTTCTTTTCTTTACAAAAGGATGACTTAACAGTTAGGTTAATGAATCCAACACTTAAGCACAGCGGAATATGATTTATAAGAACCCCTTGTAGAGAATAGAGAGATAACAGAGAATATAGTAAAGCAGTGATAAAGCAGTTATAGCAGTTATAACAGTTAATGAGTGCAAAGGGATAGATGCAAGGTTTTAAGTGGTTCGGAGCACACAAGACTCCTACTCCACTGTTCTACTCCTCGAGTAGCAAATCCACTAAGGATATCGTTACAACTGAATCATAAAGATTCCTTCAAGACCCTCAGTCTTGGAACACCAGTACTCAACGTACTCTTCAAAGCCAGCAGCCTTGGAACTCTATAATCTAAGACCAGCAGCCTTAGAATCCTTGGTACCCTTTGGTACTCCACAAGTCCAGCAGACTTGTCTTGGGTTGGTCACCTATTGACCCTTTCACTTGATGAAGAGTGATTTGTTTTGTTGCTACTGAGTTGCTTGAAGCATAGGGTTTGATAAACTCAGCAGCGAAGCAAGATGTTTCCTCTTGGATTGTAGAATGATAGTGTTTCAAGTATGATCTTCTTTTTCGTTGTTCTTGCTTAATTTGAAGCTTCGATCCTTCTGCCTTATGTAGATGCTCTTGAGAATCTTCCCGTTGAAAATGTGGCCGTTGCATCTGATTCTTCCGTTGAGATGTGTTGCTGAGTTTATGAATAGTTTATTCCTTGTTGACTGTGTAAGTGGGGTGAGTCAGCTTCCATTAGTCTGATTTAAGAAAGTGCTCTGACCGACTGCAGACTGCAGCTGTTTGCTCCCCACCTGTTTGTTTAATATTCAGCAACTATCTTGGGCAGGTCATTCTACTGACTGTTTGTTATGGGCATCTTAGAATATTCACATTCTCAAATCTGAGTTGCTCATCAGTCGTCTGACTCTACGTTCTTGCTTAGACGTAGTGTCGTCAGTGTGTCTGAAGAGTTGCAGCTATGCAGTCATTTGATGCTTGCATATATTCATTGTGATCTTCAAATTTCATTTTGATCATTCTGAAGTGGCATCAATGTCTCGCCTTCATGTCCTTCGAAAGAGGTGCTGATTTAGTCTGAGTGCTGGCATGGATTACTCTACGATAGGTGAGAGTTTACCTTGATGCAGGGACAACCCTTTGTTTTGTCGAGAAGGCTCTACGTCCTGACGACAAAGCTTTACGTCCAGCCGAGGAACCTCTGTGTCCTGACGAGGAAGCTCTACGCCCGCCGACCAAGCTCTGCGTCCTGCCGAGCTATCTCTACGTCCTGACGAGGAAGCTCTGCGTCCTGCCGGGCAAGCTCTACGTCCTGCCGAGAAAGCTTTGCGTCCTGCCAAGCCATCTCTACGTCCTGCCGAGAAAGCTTTGCGTTCTGCCGGGCCATCTTTACGTCCTGCCGAGGAAGCTCTACGTCCTTTTACTTGGAGTATGGCAGTACTCTACGATCAGCACACAAGATCAACCTAACAGCTTTGATATTTTCTATACTAAGTCCTTTGTACATCACCTTCAATAAAGGACTTTACAATTTGCTAGGATATTACAGATATTGAATACAGCTTAGATCATCCTAACATATTTGATCTTCTCTTTCCTAAGTCCTTGTACATATGTCTACCATTAAGGACTTTACAATTTTGGCTACTGATACATATATTCATCAAGAGCACAACATCAAATTTAAACCATGATATCTAACATAATATGTACTAATCTATGTGGAATCAATAACCCCATATTAGTGATCCAACGATTAGGAATATTTTAATTTTGAGCTATCAAAAATTTAGATCTCATTATCATGAACTCTTCATGATTCTAAAAGTTTTGCTCCAAAACTATGAGTTTATTACATTTATTTAATTCAAACCAATTAAACATGGATAAAGAATGTCTTTAATTAAATAAATTCTTTTATTAATAAAAGAACAAGATTACAAAGTAAAAGCTTATCACATCCTATATGATTTACTTGAGGACATACTACTTTCAATCTCCCACTTGCACTAAAACCAATCGCCCTGGTATCTCATACCTATCTTCTCTAAGTGGCGATCAAACTGCTACTGAGATAATGCTTTAGTAAATGGATCTGCAATGTTGTTTTGAGAGTCCACTCTCTCGAAGGTGACATCTCTTCTTTCAATGATTTCTCTAATCAAATGAAAGCGCCGAAACACATGTTTGGATTTCTGACGAGACTTAGGTTCTATCACTTGGCTTGTGCAACAGCCCCAGTGTTGTCACAACATATATGCACTGATCCTCGTATGCTAGGAACCACTAGTTCTGTAATGAATTTCTTCATCCAAACAGCTTCCTTTGCAGCTTCATTTGTAGCTATGTACTTTGCCCCTGTCACTAAATTAACAACTGTTTGATGCTTGGAACTCTTCCAACTCACTGCACCACCATTCAGGGCAAACACATAGCCCGAAGTGGATTTGCTGTCGTCTTGGTAAGTCTGAAAACTTGAGTTTGTATAGCCCTCTAGTTTCAAATCAGACCCACCATACACTAGAAACACATCCTTAGTCATTCTTAAGTACTTTAGGATGTTTTTTATCGCTTTCTAGTGATCTTCGCCAGAATTTGACTGATTTGCTTGTCACACTCAGTGCATAAGCAACATCAGGTCTAGTACATATCATGTCATACATGATAGATCCTATCGCCGAAGCATAAAGTATCTTACTCATGCGATCTCTCTTTTCTGGTGTCTTTGGGGACATTTTCTTGGAGAGATGTACTCCCTGGCTCATCGGTATGAGTCTGCTCTTGGAGTTGGCTATGCTAAACCTCTTTAGCATCGAATCAGTGTACGTTCCTTGGGTTAAGCCGAGCATCCTTTTAGATCTATCTTTATAGATCTTTATCTCCAAAATATAGGATGCTTCTCCCAAATCTTTCATGGAGAAGTATTTAAACAACTATATCTTTACTGATTGTAACATTGGTATGTCATTTCTGATCAGTAGTATATCATCAACATATAGTACTAGGAATGTCACAACGTTCCCACTGACCTTCTTGTACACACACGGTTCATCCTCGTTTTTGATAAAATCAAATTCTTTGATTATCTCATCAAAACGTATGTTCCATCTTCGAGAAACTTGCTTCAATTCATAAATGGATCGTTGTAGCTTACATACTTGATTTGCTCTATCTAATGAAACAAATTCCTCTGGCTGTATCATATATATATTCTCCTCAAGTCTCCCATTGAGGAAGGTCGTCTTCACAATAATTTGTCAGATCTCGTAATCATAGTAAGCTGTTATTGCAAGTAAAATCCGAATGGACTTGAGCATTGCTGCCGGTGAGAATATTTCATCATAGTCAACTCCTTGCCTTTGTTTGAAACCTTTTACCACCAGTCTGGCTTTATAGGTCTCCACCTTTCCATCTGCACCAGTCTTTTTCTTAAAGACCCATTTACATGAAAGTAGTATGCACATAAGCCAATCATATTTGATATGATGTAGCATATACTTTGTAATCTTATTCGTTTATTAATAAAAGAATTAACTTATTAAAGGCATTTTACTTTATCTACATGATGCTGTTATTTAATATGTGATAAACCCATAGTTTTAAGCAATGTTTTTAGAATCATGATGATGATCATGCTAATGAGATCTAAATTCTTTGAAAGCTTAAAACTAAAATCGTTCATAATCGTTGGATTACTAAAAAGGGGATTAGTGAATCCGGATAGATTAGTACACACGTTGCTTGCTCTTAAGAAGAGGATGATTGATCTCATAATCATTTGTGTGGAGACACGAAAATAAGTATATAGGTGCTTATTGGAGAATAAGTTCACTGAACGTGACTCGCTATGGAATACCTAATGGAGTTTTACTCATCTGTCAATAGGAATTCCTCAAGTGATAGTAGTACAAGTGATCTTTGGACTTGAGATCATCATAGTATCTTGTGTATGATGAGTTATACTTTGACATGTCCCTTAAGACCTTTAGGGTATATCAAAGGGTATGATTGAGTATAATAAGTTGTACATGGAGATAGGTGAATGATCAACAAAGAATCTACCGCATCTAGTAAAAGATGTGAATGTCCAATGTGATTCAATAAATGACAACTCAGTAGTCCTTGGCCAAGGCAGAATGAAATTAGAAAGGAGTTTCTAATTTGCATTATTTAGAGTTGTGCATTTGGGAATCGAAATACATATAATTAAATAAAATAAGACTTGACAGTAATTTCATGTCTTATATTTAATTGGGACATTGTATGGTAGAAGGATTGAATTGTACGGTAACTATTCACTGAAAGGTTCTTTTGTGATTAATGTTGAAATCTATATTATCTAGAAAGTCGTTGATCGCTAAGGGGGCTTACCCTTATTTGTAGAATAAATGTTATTTATTTAAATGAATTAAATATTTTAATTTATTTATTTAAATAATATTAGAATTGTTCTAATTTATTTATTCACAACCGGTTTAATATAGAGAACCTAAAGGGTCACACCGCAAAAGGAAAATAATTATTTAAGCAGTAAATGACATAATTGTAATAATAAGTTAAGTGTATTTAATTTAATCTATGGAGATAGAATAAATTAAATAGCTTAATATTTATTATTTAATATTTTGAAAATATTAAATATAAATTAATAAGAGTCTTATTATTATTATTACTATTATTATTATTTAATTCCTAAAAGGGTTTGAGAATTAATTAATAAAAGTACTCTCATAAATTCCTAATTGGCTTAGGAGTTTAATTAATTAAAGGAGTTTAATTAAAACAAATAAACTAATCCTAAATAGTTTAGGAGGGTTCCCTATATCTATAAATAAGAGGAGTCTTATCATAGATTAGAGTTACACACTATTGCATTAGAATTATTGAGAGTACTTGCAATTTCTATAGAGATAGAAATTAGGATTTTGCCAACATCCATCTTCTTGAACAAGTATTATCCTTGGTGGATCACCTCTAGAGGCCAAACACTTGGGTGGTTAACGTTAATTCAAGGAGAACACGAAGGAATTGGAGGTGAACTTGTACCCGAGGAAGCTTTGATTCACGAGGGTATAATTCTCTATCTCTGTCTCTTTCGTTTAATTGATAATTGAACACAAGGAAAGATCATGGTGATGGTTTGTATGAAATTTTTTTTTAAAATCCATTTTATCACGCTTCCGCCTTATTTATGTAATTTGATTGCATACTTGCGTAATATACAAACCTAACAGTGGTATTAGAGCCAATCCTTGTGTTAATTATCGATCTTGATGATTCCATGTATGTATGAGTATGTGATTGGATCAAATTTTCTAGACAAACCAAGTTTTCTGATTTTGTGATGCAGCACGACCGCGCCGCTTCTAGTTCATTTTGGAGCACGGTCGCGCCTGTAACGATCGGGAATTTTAATTTCCCTGTAACCCGAGTTATGTGTGAATAAAATGAATTTTTATTTTTATTTATATTATTATGTGTTAGGTGTTTAAAGGTTGTGTTATAACCTAGAATATGAGTATGCATGAATTTTTACGTGTTGTTGTATCGTTGGAGTGAATAAAATGATTTCGCGAGAAATCGCAAAATTACTATTCACAGGGCACGTTTACCGAATCACTATTCATGCCATAATATTTTTGCGTCTTTTTCGACCTTAGTAAATTTCAGTAACACACGTGTGCGAAGAGATAATTTTTCCAAGTGTCGAATTTTCATTTTGAGCCCATTCGTGTTTCATTCGATATCCGAAATGTATTATATGGGTGTTCCAAATAAATTGACAAACCCCGTATTTATTATTTTTAGCCATCGTAATATTTTATAGTAATACACATTTTAATTATGGGTAGAGTTATTGAGAAAATTGGGTACAAAAGTAGGCATATTCGGCTATATTTTTGTGTATTTGTGTATTTATTTTGGCTTGTCACACCAAGAGGAACCAACCAAAACATTTTGAACTAATTAGAATTTAGCATAGGAGGGGGGTGTCGGCCATTGGCCTTGAGCCAAGCAATTTAATGCTCGGGCTTACAACCTCTTCATTCTTCTATGCCGCTCCATTTCATCCGATGCAAATTCTTCACCTCCCCCATTCAAACTTTCAGCTACCAAGCTTTGTTGCTGCAGAAAGAGTGAGAGCATAGTAGAGAGTAGAGAGGTGCAGAAAAAGAAAAGAAAAAAAGAGGAGGAGCTCGGGTGTTGAACTCCTTCATTCTCCTAAGCCTTATTCATCCGACTCCTTCCCTTCCATTCTCTTATACTCAGCTTATTTCCAAGCTCAGTCCTTTTGCTAGCAAGAAGAGAGCTGCAGAGAGAGAGGGAGGGAATGGTATAGAGAGAGAGTGTTGAAGAACAAGAACAAAGGAAGAAGAAGAAGAAACTTGAAGGAAGAAGAAAGGAGAGACACGGGTGGAGAAGAAAGGAGCCAAAGAAGTAGAAGAAGAGTCTCAAGCCTAGCCTGCAAGCTCTCTACATCTTGGAGGGAATACAAGAGGTAATCATCTCACTTAACCCATTTCCATTTGATTTTTGTTAAGGTTTTCAAAGTTTTATGGTTGTAGAGCTTTTAAGCTTATGGGTTGGCTTTGCTACGATTCTTGTTGTTATTGTTTATTTTGGATGTTTGTAAATGTTGTTAAAAGACTACATAAGCCATTAATATCATTAAAGTGGAACAAAAATGCAAGGAATCCGTACCTATGCATAAGGAGGAAGAAAATGGATAAAAACTGGACTATGGACTATTTTGGACGGATTTAAAGGACTATTGTAGATATTTTTCATGTTTGATAATTTTGGTTAATGCTATAAGTGTATGAATCTATAGGAGTCTTATAGTTCATGTTGTAAGCTTTCCATAGCCTCTGAAATGGCCTAATTCCGAGTTATAACGAAGATGTTATGAAGGTTTGAAGTTTGTGTGCCAAAACAGAGCTTGGTGGCGAGCTCGACAGAGAGGAGCCCTTCGGGGGCGAGCTCATTTGGCCTAGGGGCGAGCTCATTTGGTCTAGGGGCGAGCTCGACAGAGAGGAGCTCGTCGGGGCGAGCTCGTTTGGCCTAGGGGAGAGCTCGTTTTGTATAGGGGGCAAGCTCGACAGGGAGGAGTCCATCGGGGCGAGCTCGTTTGGTCTAGGAGGCGAGCTTGTCAAAGAGGAGCCCGCCGGGCAAGTTCGTTGTGCTCCAGTTTTGCGATTCTGACCTCCTTTAGTAAAACGGACCTAACTTTCTTATATAAACTCCAAATTTGATGATTCAAGATGATCCGGAAAGCTTAAAGATAGACCTACAACTTCCATTAATTAGAATTGAAATTTACTACCTGGAGCAATTTTGAAATTGACCGTTTTTAGGGCTGTTGTGCAAACGGAAGGCGTCGGTCATGCGCGTGTGCAACGTGTAATGCTTCCGACAATGAAAGACATTGTTCTAAGTCCTAAAGCATGAATGTTATGAATTATAATGATACTTAGGATTAGCCAATGAGTATTAGATAAATCGAAGGGGCGTGCTAGGCGTACGCAATTGCGTGTCGCTTGGGCGTTCAAATAGGCAAGTTTGGCGTACAGACGTACAAGCGTCGTAACGCCATAACTAGTGGGAATAACCTTGTTTAATATTTTGTTTCTAATATGAATGGGTCATTATAAAGTAGTATAAACCAATATTTGGTATCCATTATGTCACTAATTGTTATGTGAATATGTACTTGATTGTGTAGGATATTAAGGAGCGTGTGTTGTAATACTGTAGCAGACGCACCAGGCAAGTTTCCTAACGCTTGTCTAACCCTTGTGTTGGGCAAGTTTTCTTACCCTAACTCAATTTAATATTGGGCAGGTTTTCTCAACCGTACAACTTTTATTTATTGTGCGAGTTATTTATTGATTGAGCAATCATTCTATATTATTGTAAGTTCCTTACTCAACTAATATTTTTATTTGAGCAAGTTTCCTATCTTATACAAATGTTGTATATTGTTGCAAGTATTACTCCATTAAGCGAGTTTCTTATCTTATTCAAGATATTCTGGACAGGTTCTTTTACTTCAGTCATTGTCGAATTGCAAGTACTCTTAGAATAAACTGATAAATGTTCACGTTACCTAGCTATGCTGTAACGCATGTTATTAAAAATTTCAAGTTCTATATTCCATGAACTACATAAGATAGATATCAAAGCCAATTGTTTCGGCTAGACGTATGTTTAATCATCATTGTTGTTAAGTAAAGTTATCCGATCAAATTGTTTGGTTTGGATTCCCATGTAAAGCTGAGATGAACAACCCTCATAGCAGGGGAAACAATATGTATGTCGGGGAACCAACACGCGCGCGAACAATATGTAAAAGGGGTTATGCATAACACCGGGTACATTAGGCTGATCACCTATTGTATTAGTATGTTGGGTTATCAGATGAATTTCTGGTGATTCTAGTAAGAGTTCAGTGTCATGATGACTACTCAGTATAGAATATTTCCTCCATTTGGGAACATTGAAATCATTCGGTCCATAGAGGCCCTACAATTGTGTTAAAGAGATCATTCGTAGAAATTGTTCAAGTTCTTGAGCTATCTTTTATTCTTTTGATTCTTGTAAGCTATAAAGTACTCATGTGATGATTCACGATTATTGTTATTATACTTGCGGAGCAAATTTGTTGCTCACCCTTACTTTCCTTAAAATATTTCAGTTAGTAGAGCTCGTGGTGAAAGATCAGGGAAGGATAAAGGCAAAGGCAAAGCTACTGATTAGCTTTGTACCGTTGAGATTACCATTTTGATTATGTATTAAGACTCGTTGACTCTTGTGATGTACTAAGACTTAATTACCCTTATATATTAGGTATGTTTTGTAGAAGTCTTGGTTTTGAGACTTGGGACAGGATTATTTATGTTATATCAATGTAAATATTCCTTTATTTTCGCTATAAATCATCGATAGTATGATGCATGTATTAGATAGTGACAAACCAGGTCTGCGATTCAGGTGACCCGCATTTGGGTGCGTCACAGGGCCCGAACCCAGAAATCATTTCTAGGGGTGCAGCGCGGCCGCGCCGGTTCCCAGTTCGATCTGGGCACGGTTGCGCCCGTCTGCAGAGTTTGAAATTTTTTGTTTTTCTTCAATTAACATAAATGGTTTATTTAATTGATAAAAGTTTATAATAAAGATGTTTGTTTTATCTAGAATATGATTCCAGGTTGCTAAAATTAAAGGAGTTTAATTTTGATTTGGTTTTTGATTAAAATAAAAGAGTTTATTTTGTTTCAAAACTAAATATTAGCAAAATTTTGGCCATTAAATGATACCAATGCATATATGGAATGATTTTATTATTCATGTGATGAATGTTATTTATTTATGCATATATAGATATGCATGATAATAAATAGGGATGGATTATGGACTATTGACCAATGTGTGATTGGATTTATTTTAGAGGATGCTTCAATGAATGGGTTTTTATAAATGGGGTATGCGTGCCTCGTCTTCTCTAGTTTTTCTTAATGTAAATTCTATCTTCCTCCTATGTACTGCCCCTTGACTGTTGATCAAGGTTTCTATTCATTATAAATAGTTTATGTAATAAGATTAGTTAGAATAATTTTGAAGAATTAGAGACAAAGGAGCAAGGAGCGCTTGAAGACCCGTTTGTAATGGAGCCCGGGTTTAAATGTAATAGTTATATTTAAATTCAGTTCTTGCACCCTAGGTTTGACCTTTTAGTTCACTTGGTAGCTCTAGTGAACCAAACTAGAATAAAAGTCCATAATCAATCCGGGTAGAATATAGTATTCTATATGTGCATGATTACTATATATATATATATATTATATTATACAACATGCTTCGCATGTTAAATAATATGACGCGTATTTTATATATATATGTGCATGCATGCTAATCAAGATGAAACAAATAATAACAAACCCTCTTAAAATATCATATTAAGTCCTAAACGTTCAAAGATATTTGGAATATCGAACGTCACCTTCTAGCATGGTAAAGCGATAGAGTATTAACTATTTAATATGAGTTTGTTGTGTCACCACAAGACAAGTATTAAATATTTAAGATGTTGCATTATCACATATGGTGCTTATTAAGGAATTGAACATTACTGTTTTGTTGTGTCACCACAAGGACGGTATTTTTCTCTTCAAATATATTGAAGTGCTAGGTTGGACTTAACTTGGATAATTTTGATTCGGATGTGTCACCACTTGATCAAAATAATCTAAGAGGCAAAATAGAAGGAGTTACATAGTGATGTAATTGACAATAGTTGTCTATCTATTTATTTATATTTCGTTTGTTGTGTCACCACAAGGCTATATATATTTGAAATGAGATCCTTATTCTCACTAGCAAATCTTTAATTAGATTTGCCGAACTATATATTGAGGGTAATATAGTTTGATGAAAATAGTGGGAGATACCAATTTAAATATAGACTTAATTTATTTTGGTAATTAATAAAATGAATGTATGCTAAAATGTTGTCTATTTCACATGCAGAATTTAAAAATGTCAAACTCACTATCACTGCGTAGCATACTTGATGATAACAAACTGACCGAACCAAATTACACGGACTGGTTAAAGAATCTGAGAATTTTTCTCACTAAGATTTCTTATGTTCTAAATTCACCCGTCCCTGCAAATGTTGCAGAAACAGTCTCTGAGGAAGAGATTGCTACTTTCAGAAAGTGGCAAAATGATGCAATCTTGGCTCAATGCATCATGCTCGCATCTATGAGTAACGAGCTTCAGCGTCAGCATGAAACTATGGATGCTCCTACTATATTGCTGCACCTCTAGGAGTTGTATGGTGAGAAAAGTAGGACTGCTAGATATCAGATATCTAAGGAGCTCTTCCGATCTCGGATGACCGAGGGCACTACCGTTGAGACTCATGTCCTAAAGATGATCAATCTGATTGAACATCTTGGACAGCTAGGGTTCATGATGGATGGGAAGTTAAGTCAAGATTTGATCTTGTAGTCACTTCCGGACACCTTCTCATAATTTGTTGTGAATTTTCACATTAAGTTGGACGTCAGCTTGCCTGAGTTACTAAACATGTTGAAAACTGCTGAAGGTCACTTCTCATCCAACAAGAACCAAGTCTCACTAGTGGATGATTCTTTCAAGAAAAGGAAGAGGCCTAAGGTATCTTTTGAAAAGAAGAAAAAGAAGAAGGCTAAGGGCAAGGCGAAAGGAAAGGCTAAAAAGAAAGCTGATCCTGATAGCAAAGGAATATGCTACCAATGCAATAAGTCGGGACACTGGAAGAGGATCTGCAAGGAGTATCTTGCAGACCAAAAGAAGCTTGGAGAAGCTTCGACTTCCGATTTAGGTTTGTTCATGATTGAAATTAATTTTTCTAAAAGTCAAAATTCTACTTGGGTATTGGATATCGGCTGTGGTTCTCACATATGTAACAATATGTAGGGACTAAGCAGAAGTAGAAAGCTGAACAAGGATGAAGTCGTCCTACGAGTGGGAAATAGAGCAAAGGTTATTGCATTAGTTGTATGAACTTATTGTTTAGCACTGTCTATGGACAAGTCCATTAGTTTAAATAATTGTTATTATGTTCCAACACTTATAAGAAATATTATTTCAATTTCTGTATTGGATATGGATGGTTTTGATATTATAATAAAGAACACCAGTTGTTCTATTTATAATAAAAATGTTTTATATGGTGTTGGTAATTTACTGAATGGAATTTACATACTTGACTTGCATGAAAATATACTTCAAATTGAACAAACTAAGAAAAGAAAAAGAGATGATGTTGATTAGACCTTTATGTGGCACTGTAGACTCAGTCATATCAATGAAACAAGATTAACCAAGTTGCATAAAGATGGGCTTTTAGAGCTATCTGATTTTGAATCATATCCAACTTGTGAATCTTGTCTCATGGGTAAGATGACTAAATCTCCTTTTACTGAAAAAGGAGAAAGAGTTAGAGTTGTTAGCGTTGGTACACACAGACGTATATGGACCTATGACAACGAATACACGAGGAGGGTATTCTTATTTTATTACTTTCACTGATGATCATTCAAGATTTGGATATGTGTATTTGATGAAATACAAATATGAATCATTTAAAAAGTTCAAAGAATTCAGAAGTGAAGTAGAGAAGCAAACTGGAAAGAGTATTAAGATTCTTCGATTGGATCGAGGAGGGGAATACTTGACCAATGAGTTTCTCAATTGTGTCAAAGAAAATGGTATAATCTCACAATGGACTCCACCAGGAACGCGACAGTTGAATGGTGTATCTGAAAGGAGAAATCGAACATTGTTGGACATGGTTCGTTCCATGATGAGTTTTACCGATCTTCCAGTTCCTTTTTAGGGTTATGCCCTAGAATCGGCTGCATACCTACTTAATAAGGTACCTACCAAATCCGTCCCAAAGACTCCATATGAGTTATGGACAGGGAGGAAACCAAATCTTAAGCATGTTAAGACTTGGGGTTGTCCAGCTTATGTTAAAAGGTTTGAGCATGATAACGAAGACTAGATCCGACAAGTGTAGATTCGTGGGATACCCTAAAGAAACATCAGGGTATTATTTCTATCATCCTACTGATCAAAAGGTGTTTGTTGCGAAACACGCCACCTTATTGGAAAAGGAGTTTATCCTTAAAGGGGTCAGTGGGAGTAAAATATATCTTGAAGAAGTTCAAGAACCACAAAATACTACGGATCAAAGTCAGGTACCTGACCAAGCGGAAGAACCTACTGTACCACAACCTATTCGTAAATCTGGAAGAGTACCGAAGATACCTGATAGGTATGGATTCATCATAGAGGATGATGATGAGGTACACATCATAGATAATGATGATCCATTGACTTACGAAGAGGCTATGAGTAGTAAAGACTCAGAGAAATGGCTAGAAGCCATGAAATTTGAGATGGACTCCATGTATGAAAACCAAGTATGGACTTTGGTTTCACCACCTGAGGGCATTAAGCCTATTGGGTGCAAATGGGTCTTTAAGAGAAAGACTAGAGCGGACGGCAAGGTAGAGACCTATAAGGCCCGACTGGTTGCCAAAAGTTTCAAACAAAGACAAGGAGTTGACTATGATGAAACCTTCTCACTAGTAGCTATGCTCAAGTCCATTCGGATTTTGCTTGCAATTGCAGCTTATTATGACTACGAGATCTGGCAAATGGACGTGAAAACAACCTTCCTCAATGTGAAACTTGAGGAGAATGTATATATGATACAACCAGAGGGATTTGTTTCAACGGTTGGAACAAATCAAGTATGTAAGCTACAACGATCCATCTATGGATTGAAGCAAGCTTCTCGAAGATGGAACATCCGTTTTGATGAGATAATCAAAGGGTTTGATTTTATCAAAAATGAGGACAAACCTTTTGTGTACAAGAAGGTTAGTGGGAGCGCTGTTTCATTCCTAGTATTATATATAGACGATATATTACTGATAGGGAATGATGTTCATATGCTACAGTCAATCAAAATTTGGTTATCTAAACACTTATCCATGAAGGACTTAGGTGAAGTATCTTATATTTTGGGGATAAAGATCTATAGAGATAGATCTAAAAGGATGCTAGGCTTGTCGCTTGTCCCAAAGAAAGTACATTGACTCGATGCTAAAGAAGTTTAGCATGGAAGATTCCAAAAGAGGTCTCATGCCGATGAGCCATGGAATAGGTAAGATTCCATGGCTCATCGGCATGAGACCTCTTTTTGCTCTCCAAGAAACAGGCCCCAAAGACACCCGAGGAGAGAGACCGTATAAGTAAGATTCCTTATGCTTCAGCAATAGGATTTATCATGTACGGTATGATATGTACTAGACCGGATGTCGCTTATGCACTTAGTGTAACAAGCACATATCAGTCGAATCCACGAGAAGAGCACTGGAAGGTAGTGAAAACATCCTCAAGTACTTAAGAAGAACTAAAGATGTATTTCTTGTCTATGGTGGGTCTGAATTGAAACTAGAGAGCTATACAAACTCAAGTTTTCAAACAGACCAAGATGACAGTAAATTCGTTTCAGGGTATGTGTTTACCTTAAACGGTGGCGCAGTGAGTTGGAAAAGTTCCAAGCAGCAAGCAGTTGCTGATTCAGTGACAGAGGCAGAGTACATAGCTGCAAGTGAAGCTGCAAAGGAAGCTATTTAGATGAAGAAGTTCATAAATGAACTTGGAGTGGTTCCTAGCATTAGAGGAGCCGTACCTTTATTTTGTGACAACACTGGAGCTGTTGCGCAGGCTAAGGAACCCAGGTCTCATCAGAAATCCAAACACGTGTTGCGGCGTTTCATTTGATTAAAGAGATCATTGAAAGAGGAGATGTTTGATCATCACTTAGAGAAGAGGTATTAGATACCATGGCGATTGGCTTTAGTATAAGTGGGAGATTGAAAGTAGTATGCACACAAGCCAATCATATTTTATATGATGTAGCATATACTTTGTAATCTTATTCGTTTATTAATAAAAAAATTAACTTATTAAAGGCATTTTACTTTATCTACATGATGCTGTTATTTAATATGTGATAAACTCATAGTTTTAAGCAATGCTTTTAGAATCATGATGATGATCATGCTAATGAGATCTAAATTCTTAGAAAGCTTAAAACTAAAATCGTTCCTAATCGTTGGATTACTAAAAAGGGGATTAGTGAATCCGGATAGATTAGTACACACGTTGCTTGCTCTTAGGAAGATGATGATTGATCTCATAATCATTTGTGTGGAGACACTAAAACAAGTATATAGGTGCTTATTGGAGAATAAGTTCACTGAACGTGACTCGCTAAGGAATACCTAATGGAGTTTTACTCGCCTGTCAATAGGAATTCCTCAAGTGATAGTAGTACAAGTGATCATTGGACTTGAGATCATCATAGTATCTTGTGTATGATGAGTTATACTTTGACATGTCCCTTAAGACCTTTAGGGTATATCAAAGGGTATGATTGGGTATAATAAGTTATACATGGAGATAGGTGAATGATCAACAAAGAATCTACCACGTCTAGTAAAAGATGTGAATGTCCTATGTGATTCGATAAATGACAACTCAGTAGTCATTGGCCAAGGCAGAATGAAATTAGAAAGGAGTTTCTAATTTGCATTATTTAGAGTTGTGCATTTGGGAATCGAAATACATATAATTAAATAAAATAAGATTTGACAGTAATTTCATGTCTTATATTTAATTGGGACATTATATGGTAGAAGGATTGAATTGTACGGTAACTATTCACTGAAAGGTTCTTTTGTGATTAATGTTGAAATCTATATTATCTAGAAAGTCATTGATCGCTAAGGGGGCTTACCCTTATTTGTAGAATAAATGTTATTTATTTAAATGAATTAAATATTTTAATTTATTTATTTAAATAATATTAGAATTGTTCTAATTTATTTATTCACAACCGGTTTAATATAGAGAACCTAAAGGGTCACACCGCAAAAGGAAAATAATTATTTAAGCAGTAAATGACATAATTGTAATAATAAGTTAAGTGTATTTAATTTAGTCTATGGAGATAGAATAAAGTAAATAGCTTAATATTTATTATTTAATATTTTGAAAATATTAAATATAAATTAATAAGAGTCTTATTATTATTATTACTATTATTATTATTTAATTCCTAAATGGGTTTGAGAATTAATTAATAAAAGTACTCTCATAAATTCCTAATTGGATTAGGAGTTTAATTAATTAAAGGAGTTTAATTAAAACCAATAACCTAATCCTAAATAGTTTAGGAGGGTTCCCTATATCTACAAATAAGAGGAGTCTTATCATAGATTAAAGTTACATACTATTGCATTAGAATTATGGAGAGTACTTGCAATTTCTATAGAGATAGAAACTAGGGTTTTGCCAATACCCATCTTCTTGAACAAGTATTATTCCTTGGTGGATCACCTCTAGAGGCCAAACACTTGGGTGGTTAACATTAATTCAAGGAAAACGCGAAGGAATTGGAGGTGAACTTGTACCCGAGGAAGCTTTGATTCACGAGGGTATAATTCTCTATCTCTGTCTCTTTCGTTTAATTGATAATTAAACACAAGGAAAGATCATGGTGATGGTTTGTATGGAAAAATTTTAAAATCCGTTTTATCACGCTTCCGCCTTATTTATATAATTTGAATGCATGCTTGCGTAATATACAAACCTAACAGTGGTATTAGATACAATCCATGTGTTAATTATCGATTTTGATGATTCCATATATGTATGAGTATGTGATTTGATCAAATTTTCTGGACAAACCAAGTTTTCTGATTTTGCGATGCACCGCGGCCGCGCCGCTTCTAGTTCATTCTGGAGCGTGGTCGCGCCTGTAACGATCGGGAATTTTAATTTCCTTGTAACCCGAGTTATGTGTGAATAAAATGAATTTTTATTTTTATTTATATTATTATGTGTTAGGTGTTTAAAGGTTGTATTATAACCTAGAATATGAGTATGCATGAATTTTTACGTGTTGTTGTATCGTTGGAGTGAATAAAATGATTTCGCAAGAAATCGCAAAATTACTATTCACGGGACACGTTTACCGAGGCACTATTCATGCCATAATATTTTTGCGTCTTTTTCGACCTTAGTAAATTTCAGTAACACACGTGTGCGAAGAGATAATTTTTCCAAGTGTTGGATTTTCATTTTGAGCCCATTCGTGTTTCATTCGATATCCGAAATGTATTATATGGGTGTTCCGAATAAATGGACAAACCTCGTATTTATTATTTTTACCCATCCCAATATTTTATGGTAATACACATTTTAATTATGGGTAGAGTTATTGAGAAAATTGGGTACAAAAGTAGGAGTATTCGGCTATATTTTTGTGTATTTGTGTATTTATTTTGGCTTGTCACACCAAGAGGGAACCAACCAAAACATTTTGAATTAATTAGAATTTAGCTTAGGAGGGGGGTGTCGGCCATTGGCCTTGAGCCAAGCAATTTAATTCTCGGGCTTACAACCTCTTCATTCTCCTATGCCGCTCCATTTCATCCGATGCAAATTCTTCACCTCCCCCATTCAAACTTTCAGCTACCAAGCTTTGTTGCTGCAGAAAGAGTGAGAGCATAGTAGAGAGTAGAGAGGTGCAGAAAAAGAAAAGAAAAAAAGTGGAGGAGCTCGGATGTTAAACTCCTTCATTCTCCTAGCCTTATTCATCCGACTCCTTCCCTTCCATTCTCTTATACTCAGCTTATTTCCAAGCTCAGTCCTTTTGCTAGCAAGAAGAGAGCTGCAGAGAGAGAGGGAGGGAATGGTATAGAGAGAGAGAGAGTGCTGAAGAACAAGAATAAAGGAAGAAGAAGAAGAAACTTGAAGGAAGAAGAAAGGAGAGACACGGGTGGAGAAGAAAGGAGCCAAAGAAGTAGAAGAAGAGTCTCATGCCTAGCCTGCAAGCTCTCTAGCATCTTGGAGGGAATACAAGAGGTAATCATCTCACTTAACCCATTTCCATTTGATTTTTGTTAAGGTTTTCAAAGTTTCATGGTTGTAGAGCTTTTAAGCTTATGGGTTGGCTTTGCTACGATTCTTGTTGTTATTGTTTATTTTGGATATTTGTAAATGTTGTTAAAAGACTATATAAGCCATTAATATCATTAAAGTGGAACAAAAATGCAAGGAATCCGTACCTATGCATAAGGAGAAAGAAAATGGACAAAAACTGGACTATGGACTATTTTGGACGGATTTAGAGGACTATTGTAGATATTTTTCATGTTTGATAATTTTGGTTAATGCTATAAGTGTATGAATCTATAGGAGTCTTATAGTTTATGTTGTAAGCTTTCCATAGCCTTTGAAATGGCCTAATTTCGAGTTATAACGAAGAAGTTATGAAGGTTTGAAGTTTGTGTGCCAAACAGAGCTTGCTGGCGAGCTCGACAGAGAGGAGCCCTTCGGGGGCGAGCTCATTTGGTCTAGGGGCGAGCTCGACAGAGAGGAGCTCGTCGGGGCGAGCTCGTTTAGCCTAGGGGCGAGCTCGTTTGGTCTATGGGGCAAGCTCGACAGGGAGGAGTCCATCGGGGCGAGCTCGCTTGGTCTAGGAGGCGAGCTCGTCAAAGAGGAGCCCGCTGGGCGAGCTCGTTGTGCTCCAGTTTTGCGATTCTGACCTCCTATAGTAAAACGGACCTAACTTTCTCATATAAACTCCAAATTTGATGATTCAAGATGATCCGGAAAGCATAAAGATAGACCTACAACCTCCATTAATTAGAATTAAAATTTACTACCTGGAGAAATTTTGAAATTGACCGTTTTTAGGGCTGTTGTGCAAACGGAAGGCGTCGGTCATGCGCGTGTGCAACGTGTAATGCTTCCGACAATGAAAGACATTGTTCTAAGTCCTAAAGCATGAATGTTATGAATTATAATGATACTTAGGATTAGCCAATGAGTATTAGATAAATCGAAGGGGCGTGCTAGGCGGACGCAATTGCGTGTCGCTTGGGCGGTCAAATAGGCAAGTTTGGCGTACAGACGTACAAGCGTCGTAACGCCATAACTAGTGGGCATAACCTTGTTTAATATTTTGTTTCTAATATGAATGGGTAATTATAAAGTAGTATAAACCAATATTTGGTATCCATTATGTCACTAATTGTTATGTGAATATGTACTTAATTGTGTAGGATATTAAGGAGCGTGTGTTGTAATATTGTAGCAGATGCACCAGGCAAGTTTCCTAATGCTTGTCTAACCCTTGTGTTGGGCAAGTTTCCTTACCCTAACTCAATTTAATATTGGGCAATTTTTCTCAACCGTACAACTTTTATTTATTGTGCGAGTTATTTATTGATTGAGCAATCCTTCTATATTATTGTAAGTTCCTTACTCAACTAATATTTTTATTTGAGCAAGTTTCCTATCTTATACAAATGTTGTATATTGTTGCAAGTATTACTCCATTAAGCGAGTTTCTTATCTTATTCAAGATATTCTGGACAGGTTCTTTTACTTCAGTCATTGTCGAATTGCAAGTACTCTTAGAATGAACTGATAAATGTTCACGTTACCTAGCTATGCTGCAACGCATGTTATTAAAGCTTTCAAGTTCTATATTCCATGAACTACATAAGATAGATGTCAAAGCCAATTGTTTCGGCTAGACGTATGTTTAATCATCATTGTTGTTAAGTAAAGCTATCCGATCAAATTGTTTGGTTTGGATTCCTATGTAAAGCTGAGATGAACAACCCTCATGGCAGGGGAAACAGTATGTATGTCGGGGAACCGACACGCGCGCGAACAGTATGTAAAAGGGGTTATGCATAACACCGGGTATATTAGGCTGATCACCTATTGTATTAGTATGTTGGGTTATCAGATGAATTTCTGGTGATTCTAGTAAGAGTTCAGTGTCATGATGACTACTCAGTATAGAATATTTCCTCCATTTGGGAACATTGAAATCATTCGGTCCATAGAGGCCCTACAATTGTGTTAAAGAGATCATTCGTAGAAATTGTTCAAGTTCTTGAGCTATCTTTTATTCTCTTGATTCTTGTAAGCTATAAAGTACTCATGTGATGATTCACGATTATTGTTATTATACTTGCGGAGCAAATTTGTTGCTCACCCTTGCTTTCCTTAAAATATTTCAGTTAGTGGAGCTCGTGGTGAAAGATCAGGGAAGGATAAAGGCAAAGGCAAAGCTACTGATTAGCTTTGTACCGTTGATATTACCATTTTGATTATGTATTAAGACTCGTTGACTCTTGTGATGTACTAAGACTTAATTACCCTTATATATTAGGTATGTTTTGTAGAAGTCTTGGTTTCGAGATTTGGGACAGGATTATTTATGTTATATCAATGTAAATATTCCTTTATTTCCGCTATAAATCATCGATAGTATGATGCATGTATTAGATAGTGACAAACCAGGTCTGCTTTTCAGGTGACCCGGATTTGGGGTCGTCACAGCGCCCGAACCCAGAAATCGTTTCTAGGGGTGCATCTCGGCCGCGTCGGTTCCCAGTTCGATCTGGGCACGGCTGCGCCCGTCTGCAGAGTTTGAAAAATTTTGTTTTTCTTCAATTAACATAAATGGTTTATTTAATTGATAAAAGTTTAAAATAAAGATGTTTGTTTTATCTAGAATATGATTCCAGGTTGCTAAAATTAAAGGAGTTTAATTTTGATTTGGTTTTTGATTAAAATAAAAGAGTTTATTTTGTTTTAAAACTAAATATTAGCAAAATTTTGGCCATTAAATGATACCAATGCATATATGAAATGATTTTATTATTCATGTGATGAATGTTATTTATTGATGCATATATAGATATGTATGATAATAAATAGGGATTGATTATGGACTATTGACCAATGTGTGATTGGATTTATTTTAGAGGATGGTTGAATGAATGAGTTTTTATAAATGGGGTATGCGTGCCTCGTCTTCTCTAGTTTTTCTTAACGTAAATTCTATTTTCCTCCTATGTACTGCCCCTTGACTGCTGATCAAGGTTTCTATTCATTATAAATAGTTTATGTAATAGGATTAGTTAGAATAATTTTGAAGAATTAGAGACAAAGGAGCAAGGAGCGCTTGAAGACCCGTTTGTAATGGAGCCCGGGTTTAAATGTAATAGTTATATTTAAATTCAGTTCTTGCACCCTAGGTTTGACCTTTTAGTTCACTTGGTGGCTCTAGTGAACCAAACTAGAATAAAAGTCTATAATCAATCCGGGTAGAATATAGTATTCTATATGTGCATGGTTACTATATATATATATATATATATATATATGTGCATGCACGCTAATCAAGATGAGACAAATAATAACAAACCCCTCAAAGAAATCATATTAAGTCCTAAACGTTCAAAGATATTTGGAATATCGAACGTCGCCTTCTAGCATGGTATTAGTGATGAATGGGTTTTATACCTACGAATCAGGTATTGTTAGACTTAATTATTGTGGCCTTTAAGTGTTTTTAGTATTATTTTATTTGTTTTTGTGTTTATTTATTGTAGGTTGGAGCTAGAGGGGCAAAAGGGTAAATTTGGAGCTTAAAATACACTTGGTGGCATTTTTGTAATTCCTGGACATGGGCTAGCGCCAGAAGCGCTTGGAGTAGTACTGAGCTAGCGCTAGAGGCGCTAGTTCACGAATTGTGATGCCAAAGTTCAGCTGGAAAGGAAAAGAAGAAGCCAATTCGGAAGAGGATTCTAATTAATATTAATCAGATAGTGAGCAGGAAACCCTAAGTAGGAACTGGGAGATATTATTTGTTACGAATCTACTTTACTTTAGAGAGAACTTAGAGATATTCTGTGGATTATTATTGTTCGAGTGCTGGATATTGATGTGGGTTAAAACTTTACTTTGGATTTTATTCTTCAATTGGGTTTGATCAATCTACTTCATCTTATTTTCAATTGATTGTTTATTTTTCCATGAGTAACTTTGATCCCATTATGGCTTTTGGTTCAGACATGAACTAATTTCCATTATGCGATTCTAACGGATTTTAATATGTAGTCTAATTATAAGCTTGATTGTTAGATTGTTTTGCATATCATAAGGAACTTCTATCATGATTGTTTTGCATGTATGAATGCTTGATCACCATTCGATTTCAGTACTTGTATGGAATTGAAAAATAACATATAAGTATGGATTGTAATCATGATAGCTTGCGAATATGAGGCTTAATTTAATAGCTTAAATATTTTGTGAATCAGATAGAAATATACTGTTTCACCGTAAGAGTCAAAATAAGGGCTTGTGCTTAAAATCAATATAATTGCAATTTCACATAGAAATATAGTGATTTTGATTATAGTGGTGATTACATGGTGTCTATCGAGTATGGATATTATGTAAGTAGGTCATAATGCATTGACAAATGGTTATGTCTATATTAGTGCCCTTGGCTACTTTTCTGTGATATGTGAACCTTCTAGCTTAATAGTGGTAATTAGATGAACTATTCAATGAAGTTAGGATCCCATTAATTCCAAGCTTGATATAATTCGTTAGTATTTGCATATTTAGTTATTAATTGATATAGAAATAATTTTGTCACTAAAAGTAAGTCAATAGGTTAGGCAAATAAATATAGTGATAGAACTGATGCATAGTGATTTAATTTAATCCTTTCTCTGTGGGACGATACTCTACTTCCTCTGTATTACTTGTTGACCGTGTACACTTGCACGAGTTAGAACTCTTTTATTAAAGACTTAAAAAGAGGCAACAAGTTTTTGGCGCCATTGCCGGGGACAGGCGTTTAGATTTTTATTATTATCATCAGTTTTAAGCTATATTGTTTGACTTAGACAAATCTAATCTTTTCTCATTTCTATTTTTATTTTTGTTTTGGTTTCAGGTACTTGTAAAATTTTTATGCACACACGATCATCCAACTCAGAATTGACACCAGCTCAGGATAATATTGACGGAAGAGGTTAGAAAGCTAGAGTGCGTAGGAATTTACAAGCACAGTTAGAAAGAACTATTCCGAAGATGGCGGAGGAACAGAGAATCGAGCAAAGAGAGGAACATAAAGCTTTGAGGGACTATTCCATGCCAAACATCACGGGATTTGTGACACCCCCAAATTCAGGTACTTAATTCCCACTGATTTGGTGTTCACTATAACATTCATTCAAAACTAACTACCCAATAAAATAACAATTGAATAAACTTAAAGAAATATCTTTCCAAAATGGGTTACATCACCAAACTATTAAACATTTAAATCCCAGGTTATCTTAACCTTAATACATCAAATGCGGAATAAAACATAATTTAAATAAGTCTTGATACAATCGATCATCAAATAAATAACAGGTCATTAGCTATTTATGCATCTTGCCCTTGCCTTTGCTCGTGGACGACTCGTCCGGCTTCTCAGCCTTAGCTGCAATGATTAGTGCAAGAGTGAGCAAACAATTGCTCACAAGTACGATAACAATAATATCTAAATGAAATGATTTTAACTGAGGATTAATAGTTTTTTGATTCTCAACCAATAAATGATTAAAGTTTAAAAGCTCGATAGAATGCTTGATTCCAAAAAAATATAGAATTCAAGATGTAGAAATTATATCTGAGGGTCACAAGACCTCGAACTATGTCCTAGGTTGACAAGTATTTCTACTGTAACCTTTAACAGTCATATAGACTATGGACCAACATCTCGTACTCAGGGGGATCAGCCCTTTGTACAATGTATTGTGCACAAACATTTTAACGCTGTCGCGTAAGTAATCCCCTATATTACGGTTGTTCATCTCAGTTTATCGTCTGAATCCATACCAAAAAGGAAATTGGCTTGGAATAAGTATAGAAAACATTCTAAATCTTTGAAACGCTCATCAACTAAGGACTAGCTGAATCAATAAGGGTTTGCTAGTCTAATTCATCAATAGAGTTTGTTCAATAGAAACTATACTCGAAGTTTGAATAACAAACAATGATTGGAATAAAGCTTAAGTATATAATCATGATAGTAACCTTGCTTGAATATCAATAAGCTAAGGTCGATAAGCTCACTCAATATAAATGAACTTGCATTGAATAATTTAGCAAGTTAAAGGAAAACAACGACTTGCTATAAATAATTCTCAAGCTTAAGGAAGGAAAACTTGCTCAACATAAAGTAATAAGTTGAGATAAGGAACTTGCCTCAAGCGTAGATTACAAATTTAAGTAATTCACGATCCTTAAACAACCTAAACATTTAATTGTAAAATGGTAATATAATTAGTCACGAGATTAAAAATATTCTAAGCTTGCTCTGTTATCAAAACATCTCATTTAGCATTCCGTAGTCAACAAGTACTAGTTTAGCAACCATCTTGGTAATACATTATTCACATTAATATAAGTTTAATTATGCATCATAACTTCCAAGAAAAGAAAACAAAATAATTAAATTTTTTTTTTAACAGTAGTGATTCTCGCCGGGGCGAGAAAAAGCTTAAGAAAATCGTCGCCGAGGCGAAGTTATGCTTAACAAATTTGTCGCCGGGGCGACGCTGTCGCCGGGGCGAAGAAATCAGTTCATTTCTCTCGCCGGGGCGAGAGACTTGACTGTCGTCTTCCCCAGCTCGCGAACCAGTGAAAACTTAGGCCAAATTTGGCCAAATTTTCCGAATTTTATCATCCAGTACACAAACTAAATATACCCAGACATCAAATATGCTAGAAAACAAATAACCAACATGTTTCTAACTAATTTAACTATTATAAAACACATAATCAACCAATTTAAAACCAAAAGTTCACTGTTAAACAATTTATTCATGCTTTGACCATTTTCATGAAATCAAACTCTGTAAATTCATTTTTCAACCAATTAAAACCATTCTTCTTGCATTATTCATGTTTTTCATCATACAATCACAAACAATTATTAATTAACCAATTAATAACCAAATGGAATCATCAATTTTCATACAACTATGCCATACATGAAATAAAGCTCTGTAAAAACTAAAATTAAATTCTAAAATATATTTTCATGAATTGAAACCTTCAAATAGAGTTTTAATCATCATATAATCATCACGTAATCATCTATTTCACATAGCTATCAATTATAATAAAAAAAAATCACATATTAAGCCAATGAATATTTTTACAGAGAACCAAATACTGATATACAGAGAAGGGTATTATACCTTCTATTTGATTAAAAGAAAAGCTTGATTAACACACTCCTTGCTTGAACTTCTACCTTCAATCTCTTATTTTCAAAATTCACAAGCTATCTTCTTTCTCAAATTTCACAGAACTCTCTCCTTTCTCTGTAGTTCTTCTTTCTCTTTTCTCTCTGTTCTTCTCTTTTCTTTTCTTTCTTTCAACTGACGTTCTTTTACAAAATGAAAACTGATATAACTTAAAAATATAAACTGATGATTTTAAAAAATAAAAACTGTTGTTTTAAATAATAATAACGTAAATCCTTAAATTGAATCATCAGTTAGGATTTTCAAAAGCCATAAGGCTTTGTTTGGTAAACACTAATAAAAACAACCTATTATTCTTATGTCTTGTTTGGTAAAACACAATTAAAATAACTCATTTTTCCAACCAAAGGTCATAAGGCCTAGTTTGGAAAAACTAAATTAAAACTCCTTTCATTTATTTTAATAAACCAATATAACATATAGTTTTAAATGTCACACATTTAATTTAATTGAACTTATTATTAAATAAATTCAATTAAATATTACTAACTCAAATAATAATTTCATTTAACAAATAACAATAATACAAAATAAATTCTCTTATTCAAATAAATAATTTATTCAAATAAATCTCTTCATCATCTAATTTAATCATTAAATTAAATTAGAATAAACATAACAAATCACATTCAAATAACATTTAACATTATTAAGCTTAACATATACCCATTTCACAAAAACTTAATAAATTATTTATTAAGCTCAATAAATTAATAAAAATATTTATATAACTCAATAAATATTTTTATTCAATTACAAAAATTGCATTCGTTACAGGATTGCAGTCTAGCATAGTCAGACCGGCAATAGCAGCAAATACCTTTGAAATTAAACCGGGAACCATTCAAATGGTGCAGAATTCAGTTCAGTTTGGGGGTGCTGCTACAGACGATCCTAATGAGCATCTTTTGAGTTTCATTGAAATTTGTGATACATTCAGATACAACGGGGTGACGGAGGATGCCATTCGACTAAGACTGTTTCCATTTTCATTAAGGGATAGAGCAAGAAGTTGGCTTCATTCTTTGCCTGCAGGATCAATCACTACATGGGAGGACCTAGCACAAAAGTTTCTAGCCAAGTTTTTCCCAATGGCTAAAACTGCAAAACTGAGGACATCAATCTCTCAATTCAAGCAACAACAGGGTGAGTCCTTATACGAGGCTTGGGATAGGTACAAGGAGATGCTAAGGAAGTGTTTGCACCATGGGATGCTAGATTGGATGGTGATCAACACATTTTATAATGGATTGGGATGGCAGTCTAGGCAGATGGTAGATGCAGCTGCGGGTGGAGCTCTAAGAGCAAAGAGCTATGACGAGGCTTATAACCTTATTGAGACTATGGCAGCAAATGATTTCCAAAATCCTACAGCCAGAACGCCACAGCCCAGAGTTGCAGGTTTGTTGGAAGTGGATGCTATTACTCAGTTGTCAGCACAGATGGCGGCTATGGCGAAGAAAATAGATTCGTTGTCAGACAGCAAAGCCAAGTCAGTTGCCTTCGTATGTGAGATTTGTGCGGGGTCGCACTCAACAGATCAATGTGCTATCAACTCGGAGTTAGTCCAGTATATGAACACTTACAGGAAAGACCAAGGTCAGTTTCAGAACACATACAACCCCAACAACCGCAATCATCCAAACTTTAGTTGGTCAAATAATCAAGAAAATCAGCAACAAGAGTTTCAGCAGAATCAACAGTTTCCATCTCAGCCAGCGCAGCAACAGTATGCTCCACGACCACCTTTTCCACCGGGATATTCTCAACAACATCCTACTCCATATGCACCTCAGCAAGAAAAGAAATCAGAAATGGAGGAGATGATGTTGAAGTACATGGCAAATACAGAGGTGATGATCAAAAGCCAGGCAGTGGCTATTAAAAATCTGGAAACTCAGATGGGGCAAATGGCGTCTATGCTTAGCAGCAGGCCCCAGGGCGCATTGCCAAGTAACACAGAGGCAAATCCACGGAGAGAGGGTAAGGAACAGTGTCAGGCCATTACACTCAGATCGGGAAAGCAATATTCAGGAAATGCATCAGGCACAGCAGCACTGAGTTTACAAAGGGATGACACTGGGATAGAAACTGAGACAGAAATTGAAACTGAACAGAAAGAACTGAAGGATGAGTCCGAGTCGCAGCAAAGAGAGAAGGAGAAAGCGAGTTCAGATAAGAAGCCCGTGACTACAGTACCACAAGTTCACTCTCAAGTTCCATATCCGCAGAGATTGAACAAGCAGAGGGACGATAAACAATTCAGAAAGTTTTTGGAGGTTTTTAAGAAACTGCAGATCAACATACCCTTCGCGGAGGCAATGGAACAAATGCCAAGTTATGCAAAGTTCATGAAGGGTATATTGTCAAAGAAGAGAAGATTAGATGAATTTGAGACAGTGGCCTTGATAGAGGAATGCAGTGCAGTGCTTCAACGTAAATTACCTCCAAAGCTGAAAGATCCGGGCAGTTTCACAATTCCATGCACGATCGGAAATATGAGCTTCGATAAATGTTTGTGTGGTCTTGGGGCAAGTATCAACCTAATGCTGTTGTCAGTATTCAGTCAGTTAGGATTACCGGAACCAAGGCCAACAAATATTTCCCTACAGCTAGCTGTTAGATCTATCACATATCCACGGGGGATAGTGGAGGACGTGTTAGGTTTGTATATAACGCGAACATGCAATCAAATTACATAAATAGTGCGGAAGCGCGATAAAATCAGATTTTTAAAATTTTATACAAACCATCACCAAGATCAATCTATGTGCTCAATTAACGATATAAACGAAAGAGAAAGAGAATAAGAATTATACCCTCGTAGAACAAAGCTTCCTCGGGTACAAGTTCAACTCCTAGTCCTTCGTGTTCTCCTCGAATGCTACGGTGTGATTCCTTCCTTTGATCAACGTTAGCCACCCAAGTGTTTGGCCTCTAGAGGTGATCCACCAAGGAAGAACAAGTATTCAAGAAGTTGGGTATTTGGCAAAACCTTAGTTTCTATCTCTATAGAAATTGCTCTCCACAATCTAATGCAAGAGTGTGTAACCCTAATCTATGATAAGACCCCTCTTATTTATAGATGTAGGAATAGCCCTTCCCTAAACTATTTAGGATTAGGGTTTGTATTATAATTAAACTCCTTTAATTAATAATGCTCCTAATCCAATTAGGAATCCATGGAGAGTACTTCTATTAATTAATTCCCAATCCCTATTTGGAATTAAATAATAGTAAAAGTAATAATAATAATAAGACTCCTCTTATTAATTTATATTTAATATTTCCAAAATATTAAATAATAAATATTAAGCTATTTAATTTATTCTATCTCCATAGAGTAAATTAAATACACTTAACTTATTATTACAATTATGCCATTTACTTCTTAAATAAATATTTTCCTTTTGCGGTGTGACCCTTTAGGTTCTCCATATTAAACCGGTTGTGAATAAATCAATTAGAACAATTCTAATCTTATTTAAATAAATAAATTAAACTATTTAATTCATTTAAATAAATAATATTTATTCTACAATAAGGGTAAGCCCCCTTAGCGATCAACGACTTTCCAGATAATATAGATTTCAACATTAATCACAAAAGAACCTTTGAGTAAATAGTTACCGTACAATTCAATCCTTCTAACATACAATGTCCCAATTAAATATAAGACATGGAATTTCTGTCAAGTCTTATTTTATTTAATTATATGTATTTCGATTCCCAAATGCACAACTCTAAATAATGCAAATTAGAAACTCCTTTCTAATTTCATTCTGCCTTGGCCAAGGACTACTGAGTTATCATTTATCGAATCACATAGGACATTCACATCTTTTACTAGACGAGGTAGATTCTTTGTTGATCATTCACCTATCTCCATGTATAACTAATTATACCCAATCATACCCTTTGATATACCCACAAGGTCTTAAGGGACATGTCAAAGTATAACTCATCATACACAAGATACTATGATGATCTCAAGTCCAAGGATCACTTGTACTACTATCACTAGAGGAATTCCTATTGACAGCCGAGTAAAACTCCATTAGGTATTCCTTAGCGAGTCACGTTCAGTGAACTTATTCTCCAATAAGCACCTACATACTTGCTTTAGTGTCTCCACACAAATGATTATGAGATCAATCATCCTCTTCATAAGAGCAAGCAACGTATGTACTAATCTATCCGGATTCACTAATCCCCAATTTAGTAATCCAACGATTAGGAACAATTTTAGTTTGTGAGCTATCTTGAATTTAGATCTCATTAGCATGATCACCATCATGATTCTAAAAGCATTGCTCAAAACTATGGGTTTATCACATTTAATATAACAGCACTATGTAGATAATATAAAATGCCTTTTAAGAAAATCAATTCCTTTATTAATAAATAAATAAGATTACAAAGTATATGCTACATCATATCAAATATGATTGGCTTGTGTGCATACTACTTTCAATCTCCCACTTGCACTAAAGCCAATCGCCATGGTATCTAATACCCATCTTCTCTAAGTGACGATCAAACTGCTATTGTGTTAAAGCTTTAGTAAATGGATCTGCAATGTTGTCTTGAGAGTCCACACGCTCCAGGGTGACATCTCCTCTTTCAATGATCTCTCTAATCAAATGAAACCGCCGCAACACGTGTTTGGATTTCTGATGAGACCTGGGTTCCTTAGCCTGCGCAACAGCTCCGTTGTTGTCACAGAATAAAGGTACTGCTCCTCTAATGCTAGGAACCACTCCAAGTTCAGTTATGAACTTCTTCATCCAAACAGCTTCCTTTGCAGCTTCACTTGCAGCTATGTACTCTGCCTCTGTCACCGAATCAGCAACTGTTTGCTGCTTGGAACTCTTCCAACTCACTGCGCCACCGTTTAAGGTAAACACGTACCCTGAAACGGATTTACTGTTCATATTGGTCCGTTTGAAAACTTGAGTCTGTATAGCCCTCTAGTTTCAATTCAGACCCACCGTAGACAAGAAATACATCCTTAGTTCTTCTCAAGTACTTTAGGATGTTTTTTCACTGCCTTCCAGTGCTCTTCTCCTGGATTCGACTGATATCTGCTGGTTACACTAAGTGCACTTGTATGAGCGACATCTGGTCTAGTACATATCATACCGTACATGATAGATCCTATTGCGGAAGCATAAGGAATCTTACTCATACGGTCTCTCTCCTCAGGTGTCTTTGGGGCCTGTTTCTTGGAGAGATGTATTCCATGGCTCATCGGCGTGAGACCTCTCTTGGAATCTTCCATGCTAAACTTCTTTAGCATCGAGTCAATGTACTTTCCTTGGGTCAAGCCCAACATCCTTTTAGATCTATCTCTATAGATCTTTATCCCCAAAATATAGGATGCCTCACCCAAGTCCTTCATGGAGAAGTGTTTAGATAACCAAATTTTGATCGACTGTAGCATAGGAACATCATTCCCTATCAGTAATATATCATCAACATATAATACAAGGAATGATATAGCGCTCCCACTAACCTTCTTGTACACACATGGTTCATCCTCGTTCTTGATAAAATCAAACCTTTTGATTATCTCATCAAAACGGATGTTCCACCTTCGAGAAGCTTGCTTCAATCCATAAATGGATCGTTGTAGCTTACAGACTTGGTTTGTTCCAACCGTTGAAACAAAACCCTCTGGCTGTATCATATATACATTCTCCTCAAGCTCTCCATTGAGGAAGGCCGTTTTCACGTCCATTTGCCAGATCTCGTAGTCATAATAAGCTGCAATTGCAAGCAAAATCCGAATGGACTTGAGCATAGCTACTGGTGAGAAGGTTTCATCATAGTCAACTCCTTGTCTTTGTTTGAAACCTTTTGCAACCAGTCGGGCCTTATAGGTCTCTACCTTGCCATCTGCCCCAGTCTTTCTCTTAAAGACCCATTTACACCCAATAGGCTTAATGCCCTCAGGTGGTGAAACCAAAGTCCATACTTGGTTTTCATACATGGAGTCCATCTCGGATTTCATGGCTCCTAGCCATTTCTCTGAGTCTTCACTACTCATAGCCTCTTCGTAAGTCAATGGATCATCATCATCTATGATGCGTACCTCATCATCATCCTCTATGATGAATCCATACCTCTCAGGTATCTTCGGTACTCTTCCAGATTTACGAATAGGTAGTGGTACAGTAGGTTCTTCTACTTGGTCAGGTACCTGACTTTGATCCGTAGTATTTTGTGGTTCTTGAACTTCTTCAAGATATATCTTATTCCCACTGACCCCTTCGAGGATAAACTCCTTTTCCAAGAAGGCAGCGTGTTTTGCTACAAACACCTTTTGATCAGTAGGATGATAGAAATAATACCCTGATGTTTCTTTAGGGTATCCCACGAATCTACATTTGTCGGATCTAGTCTTCAGCTTATCATGCTCAAACCTTTTGACATAAGCTGGACAACCCCAAGTCTTAATATGCTTAAGATTTGGTTTCCTCCCTGTCCATATCTCATATGGAGTCTTTGGGACGGATTTGGTAGGTACCTTGTTAAGTAGGTATGCAGCCGATTCTAGGGCATAACCCCAGAAGGATACTGGAAGGTCGGTAAAACTCATCATGGATCGAACCATGTCCAACAATGTTCGATTTCTCCTTTCAGATACACCATTCAACTGTGGCGTCCCTGGTGGAGTCCATTGTGAGATTATACCATTTTCTTTGAGACAATTGAGAAACTCATTGGTCAAGTATTCCCCTCCTCGATCCGATCGAAGAATCTTAATACTCTTACCAGTTTGTTTCTCTACTTCACTTTTGAATTCTTTGAACTTTTCAAACGATTCAGATTTGTATTTCATTAAATACACATATCCAAATCTAGAATGATCATCAGTGAAAGTAATAAAATAAGAATACCCTCCTCGTGCATTCGTTGTCATAGGTCGACAAACGTCTGTGTGTACCAACGCTAACAACTCTGTAACTCTTTCTCCTTTTCCACTAAAAGGGGATTTAGTCATCTTACCCATGAGACAAGATTCACAAGTTGGATATGATTCGTAATCAGATAGCTCTAAAAGCCCATCTTTATGCAACTTGGATAATCTTGTTTCATTGATATGACCGAGTCTACAGTGCCACATAAAGGTATAATTAACATCATCTCTTTTTCTTTTCTTAGTTTGTTCAATTTGAAGTATATTTTCATGCAAGTCAAGTATGTAAAGTCCATTCAGTAAATTGCCAACACCATATAAAACACTTTTATTATAAATAGAACAACAATTGTTCTTTATTATAATATCAAAACCATCCATATCCAATACAGAAATTGAAATAATGTTTCTAATGAGTGTTGGAACATAATAACAGTTATTTAAACTAATGAACTTGCCCGAAGGCAGTGCTAAACAATAAGTCCCTACAGCCAATGCAGCAACCTTTGCTCCATTTCCAACTCGTAGGACGACTTCATCCTTGTTCAGCTTCCTACTTCTGCTTAGTCCCTGCATATTATTACATATGTGAGAACTACAAAAAAGCCGGTATCCAATACCCAAGTAGAATTTTGACTTTCAGAAAAATTAATTTCAATCATGAACAAACCTAGATCAGAAGTCGAAGCTTCTCCAAGCTTCTTTTGGCCTGCAAGATACTCCTTGCAGTTCCTCTTCCAATGTCCCGGCTTATTGCAATGGTAGCAAATTCCTTTGCTATCTGGATCAGGTTTCTTATTATCCTTTTTCTTTGCCTTACCCTTAGCCTTCTTGTTTTTCTTCTTTTCAGAAGATACCTTGGGCCTCTTCCTTTTCTTGGAAGAATCATCCACTAGTAAGACTTGGTTCTTGTTGGATGAGAAGTGACCTTCAGCAGTTTTTAGCATGTTAAGTAACTCAGGCAAGCTGACGTCCAACTTATTCATGTGAAAATTCACAACAAATTGTGAGAAGGTGTCCGGGAGTGACTGCAAGATCAAATCTTGGCTTAACTCCCCATCCATCACGAACCCAAGTTGTCCAAGTTGTTCAATCAGATTGATCATCTTAAGGACATGAGTCTCAACAGCAGTGCCCTCGGTCATACGAGATCGGAAGAGCTCCTTAGATATCTGATATCTAGCAGTCCTACTTTGCTCACCATACAACTCTTTGAGGTGCAGCAATATAGTAGGAGCATCCATAGTTTCATGCTGACGCTGAAGCTCGTTACTCATGGATGCGAGCATGATGCATTGAGCCAAAATTGCATCATCTTGCCACTTTCTAAAAGTAGCAATCTCTTCCTCAGAGGCTGTTTCTGCAACACTTGCAGGGACTGGCGAATTTAGGACATAAGAAATCTTTTCAGCAGTGAGAACAATTCTCAGATTCCTTAACCAGTCCGTGTAATTCGGTCCGGTCAGTTTGTTAGCATCAAGTATGCTACGCAGTGATAGTGAGTTTGACATTTTTAAATTCTGCATGTGAAATAGACAACATTTTAGCATACATTCATTAAATTAATTACCAAAATAAATTAGGTCTTTATTTTAAATTGGTATCTCCCACTATTTTCATCAAACTATATTACCCTCATTATATAGTTCGGCAATTCTAAATAAAGATTTGCTAGTGAGATTAAGGATCCCATTTCAAATGTATATAGCCTTGTGGTGACACAACAAGCGATATATAAATAAATAGGTAGACAACTATTGTCAATTACATCACTATGTAACTCCTTTTATTTTGCCTCTTAGATTATGTTGATCAAGTGGTGACACATCCGAATCAAAATTATCCAAGTTAAGTCCAACCTAGCACTTCCATATATTCGAAAGAAAAACACTGTCCTTGTGGTGACACAACAAAACAGCATCGTTCAGTCTATTTATAAGCATCAAATGTGATAAAGCAACATCTTAAATATTTAATACTTGCCTTGTGGTGACACAACAAACTCATATTAAACATTTAATACTCTATTGCTTTACCATGCTAGAAGGCGACGTTCGATATTCCAAATATCTTTGAACGCTTAGGACTTAATATAATACTTTGAGGGGTTTGTTATTATTAGTCTCATCTTGTTTAGCGCGCATGCACATATATATATAAAATACGCGTCATATTATTTTACATGCGAAGCATGTTGGATAATATATAATATATATATAATAAGCATGCACATATAGAATACTATATTCTACCCGGATTGATTATGGACTTTTATTCTAGTTTGGTTCACTAGAGCCACCAAGTGAACCAAAAGGTCAAACCTAGGGTGCAAGAATAAATTTAAATATAACTATTACATTTAAACCCGGGCTCCATTACAAACGGGTCTTCAAGCACTCCTTTGTCTCCAATTCTTCAAAAATTAATTCTAACTAGTCCTATTACAAAAGCTATTTACAATAAATAGAAACCTTGATCAGCAGTCAAGGGGAAGTACATAGGAGGGAGATAAAATTTACATTAAGAAAAATTAGAGAAGACGAGGTACGCAGACCCCATTTATAAAAACCCATACATTCAAGCATCCACTAAAATAAATCCAATCACACATTGGTCAATCGTCCATAATCAATCCCTATTTATTATCATACATATCTCTATATGTATCAATAAATAACATTCATCCCATGAATAATAAATCCATTCCATATATGCATTGATATCAATTAATAGGAAAAGGTTTTGCTAATATTTAGTTTTTGAAACAAAATAAACTCTTTTATTTTAATCAAAAACCAAATCCAAATTAAACTCCTTTAATTTTAGCAATCTGAAATCCTATTCCAGATAAAATAAACTCTTTATTTTAAACTTATATCAATTAAATAAACTATTTATTTTAATTGAAGAAAAATAATATTTTTCAAATTCTGCTTACCGGCGCAGCTGCGCCCAGAATGAACTGGGCAACGGCGCAGCTGCGCTGCTCCCCAGAAAAAACCGATTCTGGGTTTCGGCGCAGCTGCGCTCCAGAATGAACTGGAGGCGGCGCAGCTGCGCCGTGTCGCTGATTCAGAAAAAATTTTATTCTGCCCAAAAATTTCGATCCAATCGCATATCAAGCATACATGGAATCATCAATATCGATAATTAGCACAAGATTAGGCTCTGATACCACTGTTAGGTTTGTATATAACGCGAACATGCAATCAAATTACATAAATAGTGCGGAAGCGCGATAAAATCAGATTTTTAAAATTTTATACAAACCATCACCAAGATCAATCTATGTGCTCAATTAACGATATAAACGAAAGAGAAAGAGAATAAGAATTATACCCTCGTAGAACAAAGCTTCCTCGGGTACAAGTTCAACTCCTAGTCCTTCGTGTTCTCCTCGAATGCTACGGTGTGATTCCTTCCTTTGATCAACGTTAGCCACCCAAGTGTTTGGCCTCTAGAGGTGATCCACCAAGGAAGAACAAGTATTCAAGAAGTTGGGTATTTGGCAAAACCCTAGTTTCTATCTCTATAGAAATTGCTCTCCACAATCTAATGCAAGAGTGTGTAACCCTAATCTATGATAAGACCCCTCTTATTTATAGATGTAGGAATAGCCTTTCCCTAAACTATTTAGGATTAGGGTTTGTATTATAATTAAACTCCTTTAATTAATAATGCTCCTAATCCAATTAGGAATCCATGGAGAGTACTTCTATTAATTAATTCCCAATCCCTATTTGGAATTAAATAATAGTAAAAGTAATAATAATAATAAGACTCCTCTTATTAATTTATATTTAATATTTCCAAAATATTAAATAATAAATATTAAGCTATTTAATTTATTCTATCTCCATAGAGTAAATTAAATACACTTAAGTTATTATTACAATTATGCCATTTACTTCTTAAATAAATATTTTCCTTTTGCGGTGTGACCCTTTAGGTTCTCCATATTAAACCGGTTGTGAATAAATCAATTAGAACAATTCTAATCTTATTTAAATAAATAAATTAAACTATTTAATTCATTTAAATAAATAATATTTATTCTACAATAAGGGTAAGCCCCCTTAGCGATCAACGACTTTCCAGATAATATAGATTTCAACATTAATCACAAAAGAACCTTTGAGTAAATAGTTACCGTACAATTCAATCCTTCTAACATACAATGTCCCAATTAAATATAAGACATGGAATTTCTGTCAAGTCTTATTTTATTTAATTATATGTATTTCGATTCCCAAATGCACAACTCTAAATAATGCAAATTAGAAACTCCTTTCTAATTTCATTCTGCCTTGGCCAAGGACTACTGAGTTATCATTTATCGAATCACATAGGACATTCACATCTTTTACTAGACGAGGTAGATTCTTTGTTGATCATTCACCTATCTCCATGTATAACTAATTATACCCAATCATACCCTTTGATATACCCACAAGGTCTTAAGGGACATGTCAAAGTATAACTCATCATACACAAGATACTATGATGATCTCAAGTCCAAGGATCACTTGTACTACTATCACTAGAGGAATTCCTATTGACAGGCGAGTAAAACTCCATTAGGTATTCCTTAGCGAGTCACGTTCAGTGAACTTATTCTCCAATAAGCACCTACATACTTGCTTTAGTGTCTCCACACAAATGATTATGAGATCAATCATCCTCTTCATAAGAGCAAGCAACGTATGTACTAATCTATCCGGATTCACTAATCCCCAATTTAGTAATCCAACGATTAGGAACAATTTTAGTTTGTGAGCTATCTTGAATTTAGATCTCATTAGCATGATCACCATCATGATTCTAAAAGCATTGCTCAAAACTATGAGTTTATCACATTTAATATAACAGCACTATGTAGATAATATAAAATGCCTTTTAAGAAAATCAATTCCTTTATTAATAAATGAATAAGATTACAAAGTATATGCTACATCATATCAAATATGATTGGCTTGTGTGCATACTACTTTCAGGACGTAATGGTTAAAATGGACAAATTTATCTTTCCGGCGGACTTCATCATTTTGGATTATGAGGAAGACAAAAATATACCAATCATACTAGGAGACCATTCCTAGCCACGGGGAGGACTTTGATAGACGTGCAGAAAGGGGAGCTTACAATGCGTGTCCATGATCAGGAGGTGACGTTTAACGTCTTCAAGGCAATGAAGTTCCCAACTGATGAAGAGGAGTGTTTCAGAGTTGACTTGGTGGATAGCATAGTGAAGGATGACATGGAGAGTTTGTTGGGCTATGAACCACTGCAGGGAGTGATTGCTGAAAATTCAGATTGGGAGGATGAAGAATGTGCCGAACTTGTGCAATATTTGGATACCACCCCCAAATTCGGAAAATTCAGAACACCTATCGAGCCACTTACGAAAACGGGAGAGACATCGGTAAAGTTGAAACCATCTCTTGAGACACCTCCCAAACTTGAACTTAAACTACTTCCCGAAAATCTCAGGTACGTATTTTTAAATAAAGATTCAAAGCTACCTGTGATTATTTCTTCTGCACTAACATCTTTTCAGGAGGAAAAACTGCTACGAGTGCTTAGAGAGTTTAAATCAGCTATTGGATGGACCATAGCCGATATCAAGGGGATAAGCCCTTCTTTTTGCATGCATAAGATCCTACTGGAAGATGGTAGCAAGCCGACAGTTGAACAACAAAGAAGGCTCAATCCTATAATGAAAGAAGTGGTTAAGAAAGAGATTCTGAAATGGCTGGATGCGGGAATAATCTACCCAATTTCGGATAGTTCATGGGTAAGCCTTGTGCAGTGCGTACCAAAGAAGGGTGGAATGACCGTTGTCACCAATGAGAATAACGAGATGATCCCAACGCGAACCGTAACAGGGTGGAGAATTTGCATGGACTACCGCAAGCTTAACAAAGCTACAAGGAAGGACCATTTTCTACTTCCGTTTATCGATCAGATGTTGGACAGACTGGTGGGTCATGAGTATTATTGCCTTCTGTATGGGTATTCAGGCTACAATCAGATTATGATAGCTCTAGAAGACCAGGAAAAGACTACTTTTACATGTCCATACGGAACTTTTGCCTTCAGAAGGATGTCTTTCGGGTAGGGCTGCAAACGATCCGAACCGAACCGAACTTTGTCGAACTCGAACCGAACTCGAACACTATGAGTCGAACTCGAACATGTTCGATTTACATAATCGAACCAACACCCATGTGCGAGTTCGAATCGATAGATGTTCGCGAACAGTTCGCGAACATAGTCGAACATGGTCATGTTCGCGAACACAGTCGAACATGGTCGTGTTCGCGAACATAATCGAACAGGGTCATGTTCACGAACATCATTCTGTTCGCGAACATGACCATGTTCGCGAACATCACTCTGTTCGCGAACGTCATTTTGTTCGCGAACATCACTTTGTTCGCGAACATGACCATGTTCGCGAACATCATCATGAATATTTGAAATTTTGAATGATTGAATCAACGAACTGAAGCAAAAATTAGGCCAAATATTTTAATCAACATTTATCCAAAATAAAAAATGATTACTTAAAAGAAGTTAAAATTTAAAAGTTAGCAAGTACTTATAAATTCTTAATTTGCAAATATCAAAAATCAAATATTAATATCCAAAAAGTCTTTCAAATCTTTGAGTATGAATTTTCAAAATCGATAGGAAATATTTTTAATTCAAAAGGAATGCAATAAATTAATAATTAAATACAATAAATCTTGAGAATTACTTTATAACAAATTTATAATTTTCATAATTATATTATTTATTTAATTTAAATTAATAACTCATTTTAATTTCATTCAAACGACGATGTGACATATTATTTAATTAATTAATTGGATTATTAAACACCATTTTTTTCACTAAATATGATTACTTAATTGCATAAATCAAAGTTAGTCAATCGCTCTCTCTCATTCTCATATATATACCATAAGTCTGTAACACTAAAAAAATAAAAAAATTGTGAAATCAAGTTTGCACTTTTAATTATATAGTTAATAATTGATATAATATTATTAACTATATAATTATTAACTTTATTTATGTGATTTATGACATGAGTTATAATTTATTAAATTATTAGTGATGTAAATTGTAATAATTCAACAATCATTGTTAAAAAAATTATAAAAATATTAAAATTATTTTAATTAAATTAGAGGTGAAGAAGTACACATTATTATTTATTAATTATTTAATAAAAATGTATACTTACAATCAATTATCAAAAAATAAAATAAAAAGATGTTTTAAGTAATAAAATAAGAAAATTACTACAAATTTAACAATTATTGATAAGACAAATTTAGAATTTAATACACCCATATTCCTTTTTAAATGTCATTTTAGAGAAGTGTTTTTGTTTCTTAATATTTGTTATTTAAGAATTTCAATTAAGCATTAATTGTTTAATTTTCAATACCCCAAGTACTAAAATTAATTTTGTTTCTCTCACTACTTTCTATCCAATAAGTAACACTCTCTTATTCCAATCCAAAGATAATATTAATATTTAGAGTTATTTTTAATTAAAAACATAATATTAATTGTTTTTCTTAACATGTGTGTCCATTAATTTTAAAAAAACAAAAAACATAAGAGACTGAGGGACCGAGGGAGTATGAAATAACTAACTATTTTTATTTAGAATACAATAAATCTTGAGAATTACTTTATAAATAACTATAAGTTTATAATTTTCATAATTATATTGTTTAAAACTATATAAATTAACTACGATTCTAAGATAAAAGACGCAAAACTATTTAAAGACTTTGTTTTATTTTTTTTATATATAAAAAATTGCTTATTATAATTTAAATTAATAACTCATTTTAATTTCATATTTTCATGCAAACAATAGTACGGTACTATAAGTAATTGTACAATGACTATTACTATATTAGTGAAGTTTCGATATATTGATGACTTGAATTTTCTATTCTCTATCTTGATTTGACAATTTCAATAAGTCATGTAAATCAGAAATGTAAGCAATTGTATTGTATTGTATCATTCTTTAATTAATATCAAATTGTCATTGTATCATGATTAATTACTTTATTTATGTGATTTATGGCATGGGTTATACTTTATTAAATTATTAGAGATGTAAATTGTAATAATCCAACAATTATTGTTAAATTTTTATAAAAGTATTAAAACTATTTTAATTAAAATAGAGATGAAGAGGTACACATTATTATTTAATAAAAATGTTTACTTTATTACTTAGAATCAATTATTAAAAACACAAAAAGATGTTTAAGTAATAAAAAGGAAAATTACTACAAATTTAACCATTATTGATAAGACAATTAGACAAACATTAGAATTTAACATGAAATAACCAATTATTTATATTTAGAATTTTAGAAACAATTTAAATTTTAAACATAAGAAATCGAACATCTCGAACCAATCTCGAACTCGAACGCATTGAACCGAACACGAGCTAATCGAACCGAAACCGAACTCGAACTTACCAAGTCGAACCGAAACCGAACTCGAACTTACCGAGTCGAACCGAACTCGAACTCGAACTTACCGAGTCGAACCGAACTCGAACTGTTCGCGAACACATGCGAACCGAACCACATGGTTCGCGAACATGTTCGATCGAGCAATCGAACCGAACAACATGTGCGAACTCGACTCGATTTGGTGCTCTAGTCGAACTCGAACCGAACCGAACTCGAACCGAACCGAACCGGTTCGCGAACGGTTCGGTTCGTTTGCAGCTCTACTTTCGGGTTATGCAATGCTTCAGCCACCTTTCAGAGATGTATGACAGCAATTTTTTCAGACATGGTCGAACAGAATGTTGAGGTATTCATGGATGATTTCTCGGTATTTGGTGGTTCTTTCGATATATGCCTTGAGAATTTGATAATGGTCTTGAAACGATGTGTTGAAACGAATCTAGTTTTGAATTGGGAAAAGTGCCATTTTATAGTACAAGAAGGAGTTATATTGGGACACAAAGTTTCGAAGAAAGGAATTGAGGTGGACAGGGCAAATCTAGAAACTATTGAGAACCTACCTCCACCTACTTCAGTAAAAGGTGTCCGTAGTTTTCTTGGACATGCAGGCTTCTACCGCAGATTCATCAAGGACTTCTCCAAGATAACTAAACCATTGTGCAGTTTATTAGAGAAGGATGCACAGTTTAATTTTGATGAGGCGTGCATGAGGGTATTTGAGCACTTAAAGAGTAAATTAACGTCAGCACCAGTTATCACAGCACCAGATTGGGAGTTGCCGTTTGAGCTAATGTGTGATGCCAGTGATTACGCAGTAGGGGCTGTTTTGGGGCAAAGGAAGGAGAAGATGTTTCATGTGATATACTATGCCAGCAAGACCCTTACGGATGCACAGTTAAATTACACCACTACAGAAAAAGAGTTATTGGCAGTGGTGTATGCCTTTGATAAATTTCGGTCATATCTGATAGGCACAAAGGTAATAGTGTATACGGATCACTCGGCAATTCGACACTTAGTGGCGAAAAAGGATGCAAAGCCCAGGTTAATCAGATGGATATTGCTATTGCAAGAATTTGATTTGGAGATCAAGGATAGGAAGGGTACCGAAAACCAAGTGGCAGACCACTTGTCTCGACTAGAGCAGCCAAAAAGGGAGGTAGACGGCAAAGTTGAAATTAATGAATCCTTTCCGGATGAGCAGTTGTTTGTGGTGTAAGGGGAAGTGCCATGGTTTGCGGATTACGCGAATTACTTGGTGAGTAAGATGATACCTTCTGACTTGGTGGGGTATCAAAAGAAAAAGTTCCTGCATGATGTTAAATGGTATATATGGGATGAGCCGTATTTGTTTAAACAGTGTGCGGATCAAATGATAAGAAGGTGTATCCCATATAGTGAGATCGAAGGGATTTTACAGGATTGCCATTCTTCTGTATATGGAGGACATTATGGAGGAGAGAGAACAGCGGCTAGAGTACTTCAAGCAGGATTCTACTGGCCGACAATCTTTAAAGATGCTTACAGTTTTGTTCAGCGGTGTGATAGATGTCAGAGAGTTGGTAATATTTCAAAGAGGAATGAAATGCCTTTGAATACAATCCTTGAAGTAGAAGTTTTCGACGTTTGGGGGATTGATTTCATGGGCCCTTTTGTGTCTTCATGCGGTAATCTCTACATCTTGCTAGCAGTTGACTATGTGTCAAAATGGGTAGAAGTGGCAACACTCCCAACAAATGATGCCAAGGTAGTCCTAAAGTTTTTACATTGAAGTATCTTCACTAGATTTGGGACTCCGAGGGCTATTATTAGTGATGAAGGTAGTCACTTCTGTAACAGGCAGTTCACAGCTTTGTTGGCTAAGTATGGGGTGAACCATCGTAATGCTACAGCTTACCACCCACAGACGAACGACCAAGCGGAAGTATCCAATCGAGAAGTAAAAAGAATCCTCGAAAAAATTGTGAATCCGACGAGGAAGGATTGGTCCTTAAAGCTAGATGACGTTGTGTGGGCATATAGGACTGCGTACAAAACTTCGTTGGGTATGTCACCGTTTTAGCTGGTTTATGGAAAATCTTGTCATCTTCCGATAGAGCTAGAGCACAAGGCATATTGGGCAATTCGGAAGTTGAACTTTGATTCGACAGCTGCAGGGGAGAAGCGTTTACTCCAAATCAATGAGTTGGACGAATTTCGACTACGGGCTTATGAAAACTCGAAGCTGTATACGGAGAAGGTGAAGAAATGGCATGATCGTAAGATCATTGAAAGAACATTTGAACCGGGACAAAGAGTTCTACTTTTCAACTCCAGACTTAAAACTTTTTCCCGGGAAGCTGAAATCAAGATGGTCAAGACCATTCATAGTGAAGACGGTCTTTCCGCATGGTGCGATTGAAGTATACGATAAATTCCCGGACCAGTCGTTCAAAGTGAATGGACAGAGGTTGAAGCATTACTTTGGGGATGAGGTGGATAGAAAGAAAGTCACATTAATCCTTTCTGCGACATGAGATTCAGCAACAGTCAAGCTAATTGACTATAACTTAGCGCTATCTGGGAGGCAACCTAGCATTTTAATTTTCTGTTTTACTTTTGTTTATTTCAAAAAAAAAAGAAAAAAAAGGAGGTTTTGTTTCTAACTTGGGACCTTGGGTTTATTTGGTTGCAGATATTCGAACAAAGAGATAGAAAAATTGGCTAAGTAAAGTCTTGCGCTGTAGGCACTATGTTCAAGCTTGGCCAAGCGCTAGCGGCGCTGCATCACAGTGTGCGACTAAAATTCAAGCGCCTGAAGCGCTCGTTTGTTCACAAGCCCAGCGCCAGCAGCGCTTGCCACACCAACAGCTACTGCAATACAACGCCAATAGCGCTCCTCTCTACACAAATCGCAGCGCCAGAGGCGCTCGGCAGGCAACTTAAAAAAAAAGGGGTTAAACCCTAAATCAGACTAAAGGAGGTTTCACCCCCAAAATCAATTTTTCTTTTTCCTTCTTTTAGCCGCCTGTGTTCCCTTTCTCTTTTTCTATTGTGATTCAATCGCCCCATCTCTTTTATTAAATCTCCAATTGAGCCGCTTGAATACCTCTTACCCAAAAATCAAGTCCAACCTTACTTTCATATTCAACCCAATAGCGGAAACCTTCACCACTCCATTTGGGTTGCAACGGAATGAAGCTTTCTCTACACTTGGGTATGAACGTTTGATACAAGCTATATCTATCGGTAAATTTAATTGTGTGCAATTGATTTGGAGGGTATTTCCTTTGCATTGAATTGATTATATTTAGAGGAATTGTTTGGTTGTGCTTGTAACCCAATTGAGTTTGTGTTGGCTCAATTGGGATTGGGTAAAAGCTTCAATTTCTTATCTATATGGTTGTACAATTGTGGGCGATTTCATTGTTGCATGCTTGGGCTATTCTAAGTTTTGGGGAATTATTGCACAAGGGTTTTTAAAGTGTGCACACCAAGTGTTCGACAGTTTTCCCCAACGAAGTTTTGAGTTGTTTTGGGTTTTGTTTGTGCTTAATTGTTTCTTAATGGCTCCCAAAAGACATAGAGGGGAAAGCTCAGGTTCGTCAGCTATTGTGAAATATGATAAGAAGAAATTTGTTAGCCCAGAAGCAAACGACAGGTTTAAAAATTGGTCCTCCGGGAAATCTCTAATTCCTGAGCGTGGCTTGCTACCTATTGAGCGGGTAGATGGGGAGTTAGCTCAAATGATACGCAGCCGAAATTGGATGGTATTTACTGCACAACCCGAGCCAGCTGCAGTTAATATTGTGAAGGAGTTTTATGCCAATGCTAAAGAAGCTACTGGAAATGTGGTTATGGTTCGGGGACAGGAAATAAATGTGGGGCGTAAAGCTATTAACGCATATTATGGGCTGCAGAAGATTCACAGGGATGGCTATACGAAGTACTTGCAAGAAGATTTGGATTATTCTGAGATTATAGAAGCCCTTTGTGAGCCAGGGACAGAATGGAAGTTAACAGACCAACAAGAAGCCGTGCACTTCCCGTCATCCAAGTTGAGCAGATATGGAAAAGCATGACATGCTTTTATATGTGCTAAGTTGATGCCGTGCCGCCATATGAGTGATGTAATTAATAAGCGAGCGGCGTTATTGTTTTGCATTGCCAACGGGAAGACAATGGATATTGGGGAGATAATTCATGAATCTATCGTGCATGCGCTCGAAGGTAGTACCACAGGTGGACTGCCTCACCCTTCATTGATCACAGATTTGTGCCGTCGTGCTGGGGTCAAGTGGGATAAAGATGAACTTATGCAGACTCCATTGCCTCCAATTGATCATGCTGCAATGGCACGATACAGAGTATGGGGTGGAGGTGAGTCGCACCCGAGGGGTTTAGGTTTCATTCTACCACATGAGCAGCCACAACAGCAGCCGCAGGAACAACCACCACCTGTTGAGGATCCGGTTCCAGAATCCACTATAGTTGAGACTATCCGACAGGACCTTCGGCACCATACTCAACGGATAGACTTAGTGGCAGGATCGATTCAAAGGGGTTTTGATCGGATGACTCGACAGCAGAGTCGACTTGCTCAGCGCTAGGCAGAGATTTATGCCTATAATGTTAATTGTTCTACAGCCTTGGGGGATATGTTTGGGCGGTTGAATCCTACAACAGGACCATTCCAGTTTCCACCAGCTCCTCCTCTATCTATTTACCCACCACCTGACTCACCTACTAATGCGGATGATGATGATGATGATGACGCTGGATGATGATTAATGCTTCATCAGGGATGTCCTCTGTTCTTAATCTCTTCTTATTTTTCAATGAGGACATTGTCTTGTTCAGTTTGGGGGGTAGTTTTTTTGTTTTCATGCATATAGATTGTTATGTTTCATTGTGTTTAGCATTGTTGCTTGGTTGTTGCATCATTTTAGGTTGTGTTATGCATCTAGTTTCATGAGTTGAGCGTAAATTGATATAGTATCTAATGTGGCCAATGATAAGACTGGTTTCATGGTTTTAACTTGAGAAGAATTGAAAACTAGTGCTTAGTGATGACTTTGATTAGAAAGTGAAGTTTAACTTGTCTGAAACTTTTGTTAGCAAGGAAAGCACATAATCAATTGTTTTGATCAATTTAATTCAAATTGTTGCATAATTTTCTTCTGGTGGAAGCTTTGGGTTACCACTTAATAATATCGGTGAAACGTCCATTAAATCAACAACAGCCAAGAATTTAAGTTTGGGGGAATCTTGGGGTAAAAAAAAGAGAGAGAGAATTAGAAAATTTTGAACCTTTACTAATTAAAGAATGAAGCGTAAAACGCACTCACTCATAAACACATGGAATGAGATGGAGCGTAAAACGCACTCGTTCAAAAGAAAGTGAGATGGAGTATAAAATGCACTCACTAATGTGACACCCCCAAATCCGGGTTTCCTAACCTCGAATTCGGTGTTCACGATTCTCAACAACAAACATACTTTCTAACTAAATGCGGAATAATAAACATACATTGTTTATCGAATAGAAATAAAGTCTTACAATTCTGGTCCCAAGGTTCTTTAACCATAACTTAAACCATACCCTTAATACAATAAAAGTTCACATAACCAAATAACATTTTAAGATAAACTGCTACATAATCCCTATCAGGCAACTATCCTTGCACCTTCCCTTTTCCTTTGTCCCCTTTAGACGTCTCTACCTTAGCTGAAATAAAGATCATGATATAGCAAGGGTAAGCAACTAGTTTGCTTAGCAAGTTTATACACAAGGGAGATATATCATGATTAGCAAGAAGTTTCGCTTTCAAGGTTCAACGACAGTATAAAATTGTGAAGAAACATGAATTAATAGTCAACAATTGAATATTCGAATAATTGAATGACAATTACTGAGTGGTTGGAAATAACCATAGACATTTGCCAAGGTTCTCAGCATTTAAGCTGGACCTCTTAAAAAGTTTTGGTAATCAAGGGGATCAGCCTTTCATACCCCGTGATTTATGCATAAACACTTAATAAACCAGCATTGATATCATGCCTTAATCAAATTTATCCTTTTCTCAGCCAAGAGTTCTTACCATAATAATTTAATAAGAACAGTTTTTAAAATACCTTTGATTCAACAAATTTAGACCTGATTGATCTAGCTGATACAAATAGCATAGATCTACCTCATAAACAGTTCAAGCTTGAAAGAACTTTAATCTAATTCACAGTTCAATAACAATAGAATAGGAATTCAATTGCACAAGGTGCGAATCTCAATAATCAGTATAGATGTGAATAATCAACAATAATTATTCACTAACATGCTTCGAAAATAATTAATTATCTTCATTTAATTACTATTAAATAGTAATTAATTAATTATCTTTAGTTATTAATAATAGTAATTAATAACTAATTACAGTTACTTATTATTTAATTATTAATTAGATAATAATCGAATTATAAATTTTAATTGTCTTTAATTATTATTTAAGATTAAATAATAATTAATTAAGTTTGTTTATTATTTAAAGTTAATCAAATAATAAATAAATAATTAGTGAGTAACAATTATCTTTAGTTATTATTTAATAATAAATAATAACTAATTAGATTTATTTATTATTTAAAGTTAATCAAAAAATAAATAATTAATTAGTAAATATGAATTATCTTTAGTTATTATTTAATAATAAATAATAACTAATTAGATTTATTTATTATTTAAGGTTATTCAAATAATAATTAATTAACAAGTATGAATTACATATAGATATTATATAATAATAACTAATTAGGTATATTTATTAGTTAATGTTAATAATATAAAAAATATTTAATTAGTGAGTAATAATTATCTTTAGTTATTACTTAATAATAAATAATAACTAATTAGGTTTATTTATTATTTAAAGTTAATCAAATAATAAATAAATAATTTACAATTCTTAATTATCCTTAATCATTATTTAATAATAATTAACAATAATTAATTACTAATATATTTAGAAAATATAATATTTAATGCGCAAACTTAATCTTGTACATTTACTAATTTTACAAAATTAATTAATAATATTTAAAACATTAAATTTAATTAAAATTAACCCTTGATGGCATTCTGGTAAATAGGTTAAAATTCGGACGGAGGGGCAGAGATGTAAATTCCGCGAAATCGTCCGTCCGCGCATTGCGCGTGCGGTGCCCCTGCCTGGCCGAAACGGCGCCGTTTGGCTGCTGCTTATAAGAAGAAATAGCTGGCGCGCCATGCGCGACCAGCCTTATTTATTTATTTTTTTTTAAAACACAACCGCGCCATGCGCGGCCCCTCTCCCTTTCCTTCAAGCAGCATACAGGGGCTACACAGTACACTCAACCAATCTTAATACCATCAAGCAAGTTTAAATCTCCAATATAAATTCCAAAAAAATTCCCCATGACTAAGAAAATATTTCTAATATTACTACAAAATATTTATGACTTAAAACAATATTTTTCATCAATAAATTTTGTACTCCAATAAATAATATTACTCCCATGTTTTAGCATACAAAACCCACCAAAACATGTTACAAAAATTTTAAAACCTATATATGCTATCAATAAGGCATACAAGACCAAGATCTCTTCTTATATAGCTTTAAAACCATATTTGATAAACATATTTTTGCAATAATATAGATCTAGCAAGATAAAACTTAGATCTAGCAAAATAAAACTTAAATCTAGCAAAATAAAACTTAGATCTAACAAAATAAAACTTAGATCTAACAAAATAAAACTTAGATCTAGCAAAATAAAACTTTGATCCCACACACAACTAGGGTTTTAAAAGCAACGAAGATCCATACCTCGATTTATTGGCTATTCTCCTCTTCTTCCCAAAATAGGTTGTGAATGGGGATGGCCTAAACAATCAAGACCTTCTTCTTTCTCCCACAAGATTTGTTCTTGCTTTTTCTTCAAACTCTCTCTCTAACACTCTCTCTATACTTGGTGAATAATGAACCAACCCCTACTATCATTGGTGAGGGGTCCTATTTATAGGAAAGTAGAGACCATGGGCAAAATAGTCATTAACCATGACTAGGCAAGGGCAATTTGGTCAATTCATCAATAATAGGAAGCTTCCTAGCAACTTCCTCAAGGGTATTTTAAACATTACCCAACTTCTTTTAAGGTTAAAATAGTCTTTTCGCAAAATCTTAATTATCCATTAGTTATTAACCATTCTTCATTGGTTATTAGACATTGGTTATTATCTTGCCATAATTACATTGTTTAAACACAATGGTTATTATCACGCCATAATTACATTGGTTATTAACCACTTGGATATACAATGGTTATTGCCCCTTCATAATTACCTTGGTTATTAACCACTCTTGGCCATTTTAGCCATTACACACCAATTCCTACACTTGACTCCCATATGGTTATTTGTTAACCATAGTTATATCATACCTGCCAACACAAGTATAGACACATCTTATACATCTCCCACCAATTAACCCAAGTTGGTTTAAATAGAACACAACGTTAACTCATTAAATTAAATTAGATTTAATTAATAAGGACGTTCAAAATTCACGGGCATTACATCCCTCCCCCCTTATAAAAATTCCGTCCTCGGAATTGCAAAAATAGGGTTACTCAAATAAAAACGGATAATTCGCTTTCATTTTCTCTTCGAGTTCCCACGTAGCTTCTTCGACTACGTGATTCCTCCAGAGAACTTTGACGGAATGGATGGTCTTGTTTCTCAGCTTCTGTTCTTTTCTATCGAGAATCTGGACAGGAACTTCCTCGTACGTTAAGTCCTTCTCGACTTGGATTGGTTCATAGGAGATAACGTGCTTATAGCCTGGTTTATACGGCCGCAACACTGACACATGAAATACGTTGTGAATGTGCTCAAGTTTAGGAGGTAACGCTACCTCGTACGCCACCTCGCCGATTCGCCTCAAAATCTCGAATGATCCTATGAACCTAGGGCTCAATTTGCCCTTCTTACCAAACCGGATCTTTCCTTTCCAAGGAGATACCTTCAAAAATACAAAGCTACCAACTTCAAAGTCCCGTTTCTGACGATGTAAGTCGGCATATTTCTTCTGGCGATCTTGAGCTGCTACCAGCCGGTTTCTGATCAGCCGCACGATGTCTGTAGTCTGCTGCACCATTTCTGGTCCCAACAATCTTTGCTCCCCAACCTCGTCCCAACACATCAGGGTTCGACATTTCCTTCCATATAGCGCTTCGTACGGTGGCATGCCGATACTGGCGTGATAGCTATTGTTGTAAGCAAACTCCACCAGTGGCAAATGGTCATCCCAGCTGCCCTTTAAATCCATCACGACTGCCCGAAGCATATCTTCTAAGGTCTAAATCGTTCGCTCGCTCTGGCCGTCGGTTTGAGGATGATACGATGTACTCAACCTCAACTGCGTTCCCATTCTTGCCTGTAGACTTTTCCAAAAACATGTTACAAAAATTTTAAAACCTATATATGCTATCAATAAGGCATACAAGACCAAGATCTCTTCTTATATAGCTTTAAAACCATATTTGATAAACATATTTTTGCAATAATATAGATCTAGCAAGATAAAACTTAGATCTAGCAAAATAAAACTTAAATCTAGCAAAATAAAACTTAGATCTAACAAAATAAAACTTAGATCTAGCAAAATAAAACTTAGACCTATACACGCTTCATTCCTTCCATAAGCATCAAACAACAACCAAAAATTAATCCCACACACAACTAGGGTTTTAAAAGAAACGAAGATCCATACCTCGATTTATTGGCTATTCTCCTCTTCTTCCCAAAATAGGTTGTGAATGGGGATGGCCTAAACAATCAAGACCTTCTTCTTTCTCCCATAAGATTTGTTCTTGCTTTTTCTTCAAACTCTCTCTCTAACACTCTCTCTATACTTGGTGAATAATGAACCAACCCCTACTATCATTGGTGAGGGGTCCTATTTATAGGAAAGTAGAGACCATGGGCAAAATAGTCATTAACCATGACTAGGTAAGGGCAATTTGGTCAATTCACCAATAATAGGAAGCTTCCTAGCAACTTCCTCAAGGGTATTTTAAACATTACCCAACTTCTTTTAAGGTTAAAATAGTCTTTTCGCAAAATCTTAATTATCCATTAGTTATTAACCATTCTTCATTGGTTATTAGACATTGGTTATTATCTTGCCATAATTACATTGTTTAAACACAATGGTTATTATCCCGCCATAATTACATTGGTTATTAACCACTTGGATATACAATGGTTATTGCCCTTTCATAATTACCTTGGTTATTAACCACTCTTGGCCATTTTAGCCATTACACACCAATTCCTACACTTGACTTCCATATGGTTATTTCTTAACCATAGTTATATCATACCTGCCAACACAAGTATAGACACATCTTATACATCTCCCACCAATTAACCCAAGTTGGTTTAAATAGAACACAACGTTAACTCATTAAATTAAATTAGATTTAATTAATAAAGACGTTCAAAATTCACGGGCATTACAACTAAAGAGAAAAAAAATTGTTTTAAATTCCTGGGGAAGGGTTTAAAAAGGATTTAAATGTGTTAAATAACCTTAGTGATACCGCTATGCTTAGTGATTGTTTAAATCAGTTGAATTGGTTGTGTTCACGGGTTGAATTGAGTTACAATTGAAAGTTTTCTTCTAAGAAGTCAATTATGTGATGGATTTGAATTGAAATTGATTGAAATGGTTGATATACACACACGCACGACATGGGTGATGACATGTGTAACTTAACTAATTGGTTAGAGTTAGAAACTTTGCATTGGTTAGAGATTCTACTTAAGTATGTATGATATCTTTGAGGCCTGATGTTGGATACTATGTTGGTTGATTGTTTGATTCGTAGGCATGATAGTTAGTTTGCATTTGCATCATTGCATTGCTTGGGGACAAGCAATTGGTTAAGTTTGGGGGTATTTGATGAGTGGGTTTTATACCTACGAATCAGGTATTGTTAGACTTAATTATTGTGGTCTTTAAGTGTTTTTAGTATTATTTTATTTGTTTTTGTGTTTATTTATTGTAGGTTGGAGCTGGAGGGGCAAAAGGATAAATTTGGAGCTTAAAATACACTTGGTGGCATTTTTGTAATTCCTGGACATGGGCTAGTGCCAGAAGCGCTTGGAGTAGTACTGAGCTAGCGCCAGAGGCGCTAGTTCACGAATTGTGATGCTAAAGTTCAGCTGGAAAGGAAAAGAAGAAGCCAATTCGGAAGAGGATTCTAATTAATATTAATCAGATAGTGAGCAGGAAACCCTAAGTAGGAACTAGGAGATATTATTTGTTACGAATCTACTTTACTTTAGAGAGAACTTAGAGATATTCTGTGGATTATTATTGTTCGAGTGCTGGATATTGATGTGGGTTAAAACTTTACTTTGGATTTTATTCTTCAATTGGGTTTGATCAATCTACTTCATCTTATTTTCAATTGATTGTTTATTTTTCCATGAGTAACTTTGATCCCATTATGGCTTTTGGTTCAGACATGAACTAATTTCCATTATGGGATTCTAACGGATTTTAATATGTAGTCTAATTATAAGCTTGATTGTTAGATTGTTTTGCATATCATAAGGAACTTCTATCATGATTGTTTTGCATGTATGAATGTTTGATCACCATTCGATTTCAGTACTTGTATGGAATTGAAAAATAACATATAAGTATGGATTGTAATCATGATAGCTTGCGAATATGATGCTTAATTTAATAGCTTAAATATTTTGTGAATCAGATAGAAATATACTGTTTCACCGTAAGAGTCAAAATAAGGGCTTGTGCTTAAAATCAATATAATTGCAATTTCACATAGAAATATAGTGATTTTGATTATAGTGGTGATTACACTGTGTCTATCGAGTATGGATATTATGTAAGTAGGTCATAATGCATTGACAAATGGTTATGTCTATATTAGTGCCCTTGGCTACTTTTTTGTGATATGTGAACCTTCTAGCTTAATAGTGGTAATTAGATGAACTATTAAATGAAGTTAGGATCCCATTAATTCCAAGCTTGATATAATTCGTTAGTATTTGCATATTTAGTTATTAATTGATATAGAAATAATTTTGTCACCAAAAGTAAGTCAATAGTTTAGGCAAATAAATATAGTGATAGAATTGATGCATAGTGATTTAATTTAATCCTTTCTCTGTGGGACGATACTCTACTTCATCTGTATTACTTGTTGACCGTGTACACTTGCACGAGTTAGAACTCTTTTATTAAAGACTTAAAAAGAGGCAACAATTAGAGCTATCTGATTTTGAATCATATCCAACTTGTGAATCTTGTCTCATGGGTAAGATGACTAAATCTCCTTTTACTGGAAAAGGAGAAAGAGTTACAGAGTTGTTAGCGTTGGTACACACAGACGTATGTGGACCTATGACAACGAATGCACGAAGAGGGTATTCTTATTTTATTACTTTCACTGATGATCATTCAAGATTTGGATATGTGTATTTGATGAAATACAAATCTGAATCATTTGAAAAGTTCAAAGAATTCAGAAGTGAAGCAGAGAAGCAAACTGGAAAGAGTATTAAGATTCTTCGATCGGATCGAGGAGGGGAATACTTGACCAATGAGTTTCTCAATTGTCTCAAAGAAAATGGTATAATCTCACAATGGACTCCACCAGGAACGCGACAGTTGAATGGTGTATCTGAAAGGAGAAATCGAACATTGTTGGACATGGTTCGTTCCATGATGAGTTTTACCGATCTTCCAGTTTCCTTCTAGGGTTATGCCCTAGAATCGGCTGCATACCTACTTAACAAGGTACCTACCAAATCTGTCCCAAAGACTCCATATGAGTTATGGACAAGGAGGAAACCAAATCTTAAGCATGTTAAGACTTGGGGTTGTCCAGCTTATGTCAAAAGATTTGAGCATGATAAGGTGGAGACTAGATCCGACAAGTGTAGATTCGTGGGATACCCTAAAGAAACATCAGGGTATTATTTCTATCATCCTACTGATCAAAAGGTGGTTGTTGCGAAACACGCCACCTTATTGGAAAAGGAGTTTATCCTTGAAGGGGTCAGTGGGAGTAAGATATATCTTGAAGTAGTTCAAGAACCACAAAATACTACGGATCAAAGTCAGGTACCTGACCAAGTGGAAGAACCTACTGTACCACAACCTATTCGTAAATCTGGAAGAGTACCGAAGATACCTGATAGGTATGGATTCATCATAGAGGATGATGATGAGGTACACATCATAGATAAGATGATCCATTGACTTATGAAGAGGCTATGAGTAGTAAAGACTCAGAGAAATGGTTAGAAGCCATGAAATTTGAGATGGACTCCATGTATGAAAACCAAGTATGGACTTTGGTTTCACCACCTGAGGGCATTAAGCCTATTGGGTGCAAATGGGTCTTTAAGAGAAAGACTAGAGCAGACGGCAAGGTAGAGACCTATAAGGCCCGACTGGTTGCAAAAGGTTTCAAACAAAGACAAGGAGTTGACTATGATGAAACCTTCTCACCAGTAGCTATGCTCAAGTCCATTCGAATTTTGCTTGCGATTGCAGCTTATTATGACTACGAGATCTGGCAAATGGACGTGAAAACAGCCTTCCTCAATGTGAAACTTGAGGAGAATGTATATATGATACAACCAGAGGGATTTGTTTCAACGGTTGGAACAAATCAAGTCTGTAAGCTACAACGATCCATCTATGGATTGAAGCAAGCTTCTCGAAGATGGAACATCCGTTTTGATGAGATAATCAAAGGGTTTGATTTTATCAAAAATGAGGACAAACCTTTTGTGTACAAGAAGGTTAGTGGGAGCGCTGTTTCATTCCTAGTATTATATGTAGACGATATATTACTGATAGGGAATGATGTTCCTATGCTACAGTCGATCAAAATTTGGTTATCTAAACACTTATCCATGAAGGACTTAGGTGAAGTATCTTATATTTTGGGGATAAAGATCTATAGAGATAGATATAAAAGGATGCTAGGCTTGTCGCTTATCCTAAGGAAAGTACATTGACTCGATGCTAAAGAAGTTTAGCATGGAAGATTCCAAAAGAGGTCTCATGCCGATGAGCCATGAAATATCTCTCTCCAAGAAACAGGCCCCAAAGACACCCGAGGAGAGAGACCGTATAAGTAAGATTCCTTATGCTTCAGCAATAGGATCTATCATGTACGGTATGATATGTACTAGACCGGATGTCGCTTATGCACTTAGTGTAACAAGCACATATCAGTCGAATCCACGAGAAGAGCACTAGAAGGTAGTGAAAACATCCTCAAGTACTTAAGAAGAACTAAGGATGTATTTCTTATCTACGGTGGGTCTGAATTGAAACTAGAGAGCTATACAAACTCAAGTTTTCAAACAGACCAAGATGACAGTAAATTCGTTTCAGGGTATGTGTTTACCTTAAACGGTGGCGCAGTGAGTTGAAAAAGTTCCAAGCAGCAAGCAGTTGCTGATTCAGTGACAAAGGCAGAGTACATAGCTGCAAGTGAAGCTGCAAAGGAAGCTGTTTGGATGAAGAAGTTCATAACTGAACTTGGAGTGGTTCCTAGCATTAGAGGAGCCGTACCTTTATTTTGTGACAACACTAGAGCTATTGCGCAGGCTAAGGAACCCAGGTCTCATCAGAAATCCAAACACGTGTTGCGGCGTTTCATTTGATTAAAGAGATCACTGAAAGAGGAGATGTTTGATCGTCACTTAGAGAAGATAAGTATTAGATACCATGGCGATTGGCTTTAGTGCAAGTGGGAGATTGAAAGTAGTATGAACACAAGCCAATCATATTTTATATGATGTAGCATATACTTTGTAATCTTATTCGTTTATTAATAAAAAAATTGACTTATTAAAGGCATTTTACTTTATCTACATGATGTTGTTATTTAATATGTGATAAACCCATAGTTTTAAGCAATGCTTTTAAAATCATGATGATGATCATGCTAATGAGATCTAAATTCTTAGAAAGCTTAAAACTAAAATCGTTCCTAATCGTTGGATTACTAAAAAGGGAATTAGTGAATCCAGATAGATTAGTACATACGTTGGTCGCTCTTAGGAAGAGGATAATTGATTTCATAATCATTTGTGTGGAGACACTAAAGTAAGTATGTAGGTGCTTATTGGAGATTAAATTCACTGAACGTGACTAGCTAAGGAATACCTAATGGAGTTTTACTCGCCTGTCACTAAGAATTTCTCAAGTGATAGTAGTACAAGTGATCCTTGGACTTGAGATCATCATAGTATCTTACGTATGATGAGTTATACTTTGGCATGTCCCTTAAGACCTTTAGGGTATATCAAAGGGTATGATTGGGTATAATAAGTTGTACATAGAGATAGGTGAATTATCAACAAAGAATTTACCACATCTAGTAAAAGATGTTAATGTCCTATGTGATTCGATAAATAACAACTCAGTAGTCCTTAGCCAAGACAGAATGAAATTAGAAAGGAGTTTCTAATTTGCATTATTTAGAGTTGTGCATTTGGGAATCGAAATACATATAATTAAATAAAATAAGACTTGACAGTAATTTCATGTCTTATATTTAATTGGGACATTGTATGGTAGAAGGATTGAATTGTACGGTAACTATTCACTGAAAGGTTCTTTTGTGATTAATGTTGAAATCTATATTATATGGAAAGTCGTTGATCGTTAAGGGGCTTACCCTTATTTGTAGAATAAATGTTATTTACTTAAATGAATTAAATAGTTTAATTTATTTATTTAAAAAATATTAGAATTGTTCTAATTGATTTATTCACAGCTGGTTTAATATGGAGAACCTAAAGGGTCACACGCAAAAGGAAAATATTTATTTAAGAAGTAAATGTCATAATTGTAATAATAAGTTAAGTGTATTTAATTTAGTCTATGGAGATAGAATAAATTTAATAGCTTAATATTTATTATTTAATATTTTAAAAATATTAAATATAAATTAATAAGAGTTATTATTATTATTACTATTATTATTATTTAATTTCTAAAAGGGTTTGAGAATTAATTAATAAAAGTACTCTCATAAATTTCTAATTGGATTAGGAGTTTAATTAATTAAAGGAGTTTAATTAAAATAAATAACCTAATCCTAAATAGTTTAGGAGGGTTCTCTATATCTATAAACAAGAGGAGTCTTATCATAGATTAGGGTTACACACTCTTGCATTAAAATTGTGGAGAGTACTTGTAATTTTTATAGAGATAGAAATTAGGGTTTTGCCAACACCCATGTTCTTGAACAAGTATTATTCCTTGGTGGATCACCTCTAGAGGCCAAACACTTGGGTGGCTAACGTTAATTCAAGGAGAACGCGAAGGAATTGGAGGTGAACATGTACCCGAGGAAGCTTTGATTCACGAGGGTATAATTCTCCATCTTTGTCTCTTTCGTTTAATTGATAATTGAACACAAGGAAAGATCATGGTGATGGTTTGTACGAAAAAATCGTTTCTAGGGGTGCAGCGCGGCCGCGCCGGTTCCCAGTTCATTCTAGGCGCGGCTGCGCCCGTCTGCAGAGTTTGGAAAATTTTGTTTTTCTTCAATTAACATAAATGGTTTATTTAATTAATAAAAGTTTAAAATAAAGATGTTTATTTTATCTAGAATAGGATTCCAGGTTGCTAAAATTAAAGGAGTTTAATTTTGATTTGATTTTTGATTAAAATAAAAGAGTGTATTTTGTTTCAAAACTAAATATTAGTAAACTTTTGGCCATTAAATGATACCAATGCATATATGGAATGATTTTATTATTCATGTGATGAATGTTATTTATTGATGCATATGGAGATATGTATGATAATAAATAGGGATTGATTATGGACTATTGACCAATGTGTGATTGAATTTATTTTAGAAGATGCTTGAGTGAATGAGTTTTTATAAATGGGGTATGCATGCCTCGTCTTCTCTAGTTTTTCTTGATGTAAATTCTATCTTTCTCCTATATACTTCCCTTTGACTGCTGATCAAGGTTTCTATTCATTATAAATAGTTTATGTAATAGGATTAGTTAGAATAATTTTGAAGAATTGGAGACAAAGGAGCAAGGAGCGCTTGGAGACCCGTTTGTAATGGAGCCCGGGTTTAAATATAATAGTTATATTTAAATTCAGTTCTTGCACCCTAGGTTTGACCTTTTAGTTCACTTGGTGGCTCTAGTGAACCAAACTAGAATAAAAGTCCATAATCAATCCGGGTAGAATATAGTATTCTATATGTGCATGATTACTATATATATATATTATATATTATACAACATGCTTCGCATGTTAAATAATATGACGCGTATTTTATATATATATATGTGCATGCATGCTAATCAAGATGAGACAAATAATAACAAACCCTCTTAAAATATCATATTAAGTCCTAAACGTTCAAAGATATTTGGAATATCAAACGTCACCTTCTAGCATGGTAAAGCGATAGAGTATTAAATATTTAATATGAGTTTGTTGTGTCACTACAAGGCAAGTATTAAATATTTAAGATGTTGCATTATTACATATGATGCTTAATAAGGAATTGAACATTACTGTTTTGTTGTGTCACCACAAGGACGGTATTTTTCTCTTCAAATATATGGAAGTGCAAGGTTGGACTTAACTTGGATAATTTTGATTCGGATGTGTCACCACTTGATCAAAATAATTTAAAAGGCAAAATACAAGGAATTACATAGTGATATAATTGACAATAGTTGTCTACCTATTTATTTATATATCGTTTGTTGTGTCACCACAAGGCTATATACATTTGAAATGAGATCTTTATTCTCACTAGCAAATCTTTAATTAGATTTGCCGAACTATATATTGAGGGTAATATAGTTTGATAAAAATAGTGAGAGATACCAATTTAAATATAGACTTAATTTATTTTGGTAATTAATAAAATGAATGTATGCTAAAATGTTGTCTATTTCACAGGCAGAATTTAAAAATGTCAAACTCACTATCACTGCGTAGCATACTTGATGATAACAAACTGACTGGACCGAATTACACGGACTGGTTAAGGAATTTGAGAATTGTTCTCACTGCTGAAAAGATTTTTTATGTCATAAATTCACCCGTCCCTGCAAATGTTGTAGAAACAGTCTCTAAGGAAGAGATTGCTACTTTCAGAAAGTGGCAAGATGATGCAATCTTGGCTCAATGCATCATGCTCGCATCCATGAGTAACGAGCTTCAGTGTCAGCATGAAACTATGGATGCTCCTACTATATTGCTGCACCTCAAAGAGTTGTATGGTGAGCAAAGTTGGACTGCTAGATATCAGATATCTAAGGAGCTCTTCGATCTCGGATGACCGAGGGCACTACCGTTGAAACTCATGTCCTAAAGATGATCAATCTAATTGAACAACTTGGACAGCTAGGGTTCATGATGGATGGGGAGTTAAGTCAAGATTTGATCTTGCAGTCACTTCCGGACACCTTCTCATAATTTGTTGTGAATTTTCACATGAATAAGTTGGACGTTAGCTTGCTTGAGTTACTTAACATGTTGAAAACTGCTGAAGGTCACTTCTCATCCAACAAGAACCAAGTCTTACTAGTGGATGATTCTTCCAAGAAAAGGAAGAGGCCCAAGGTATCTTTTGAAAAGAAGAAAAAGAAGAAGGCTAATGGCAAGGCGAAAGGAAAGGTTAAAAAGAAAGCTGATCCTGATAGCAAAGGAATATGCTACCATTACAATAAGAACAACTGATGTTCTTTATTATAATATCAAAACCATCCATATCCAATACAGAAATTGAAATAATATTTCTTATAAGTGTTGCAACATAATAACAATTATTTAAACTAATGGACTTGCCCGTAGACAGTGCTAAACAATAAGTTCATACAGCTAATGCAACAACCTTTGCTCCATTTCCCACTCGTAGGACGACTTCATCCTTGTTCAACTTTCTACTTCTGCTTAGTCCCTGCATATTGTTATATATGTGAGAACCACTGCCGGTATCCAATACCCAAGTAGAATTTTGACTTTTAGAAAAATTAATTTCAATCATGAACAAACCTAGATATATCGGAAGTCGAAGCTTCTCCAAGCTTATTTTGGTCTGCAAGATACTCTTTGCAGTTCCTCTTCTAGTGTCCTGACTTATTGCAATTGTAGCATATTCCTTTGCTATTAGGAGAATCGCTACACATAGACTAAGCAAATAACTGAGGATAATTTTTCATCATCTGATCTTCGAGTTCCCACGTAGCTTCTTCAACGTTGTGGTTCCTCCAGTTCACCTCAACATAAGGTATAACTTTATTTCTGAGTACTTGCTCTTTTCTGTCAACTATCTGAACATGCATTTCTTCATAAGATAAATCTTTTTCAAATTGTAGGGGTTCATATTCTATAACATGCTTGTAGTCAGGTTTGTATGGTCGTAACACCGAAATATGAAAAACATTGTGGATATGTTCTAATGCCGGAGGTAAGGCTACCTCATACGCGACTTCACCAATTCTCCGTAACACTTCAAAGGGTCCAATGAACCTCGAGCTCAGTTTCCTCTTCTTACCAAAACGAATTTTCCCCTTCCAGGGAGACATTTTCAAGAAAACGAAGCTACCAGTTTCAAATTCTCGATTCTTGCGGTGTTGATCGGCATATTTCTTCTGCCTATCCTGAGCAGCTATCAATCTCGCCCTGATAACTTTGATGATTTCGATAGTCTGTTGTACCAGTTCTGGTCCTAGTAATTGACGTTCACCAACTTCATCCCTGTAACGACCGTGAATTTTGGGTAACTTTGTAATTCGAGCTTATGAATATTATTTAATGAATGAATTTTATTTTATTAATATTATTCTGTGTATGTGTTTAAAAGTTATGTAATAACGTAGACTATGTGTTTGCATGTGTTAATGTGATTGATTAATAATCCAAGTGTTGGATTTTATTTGATCTAAATTGGGATTTAATTAGAAGCCCCAAATTACTTACGGGTGGCCCAAACCCATGGACCGACCCAAGACTCAACCCCAAGACCCATGACCCATGAGGGAAATGGGTTACAAAATCAGCTGAGCATTTGGAGGAGGAAGAACTGTACGGGAGAAAGAGAGAATGAATAGAGGAGAAGAGAATCAAGGGAGGTGGAAGCATTTGGGAGGAGCAAATTCTACATTTGGTAGAGGAAAAGAGAGCATGGAACAAATGGGGAGAAGAGAGGGGGAGTCCCCGAGCATGGGGAGAGCAAAAGCTCAACCACCCATTAATGGGGAGCTGCAATGGAAGGCATGCTCAGTCATCTCCACATCCAAGAAGCTCAGCTCACTCATTCTATAAATACTCCTCCCTTGCCATTCATCCATTCCTTTCCATTATTGCTAAGTTAGAAACTGAAAATTGAGAGAGTTGTGAGAGTTGGTGCACGGGTGATTTGAGGAAGAAGAAGAAGTGTGGAAGCAGCTGCATTGATTCTCTTAACATCATAGAAGGAGCTTCAAGAGGTTAGTGATATAGAGCCTAGCTCATTTCCATTATTGGTTCAAGTTTTCAGTTTGCTATTGATTGCTTTGTGGGAGTATATGTTGCTGAAATTGCTTAGTTGGCTCATGAACATGTATGCATGTTGTTAACTCTGTAAAAGCCTCTTTAATAATCAATGAAAGTGGAACAATGAATGAGAATCAAAACCTATGCATAAGGAGCAAGAATGGACTGTTATGGACTGATATGGACAATTCATATACTTTAATAAAAATGTAGTCTATGGTTCGTTGTGTATGACCATTATGTGTTCTGAAGTTGTGGGTAATGATTTCATTTGGAAATCTGGACTAGAACATAATTAAACTCTACTCCAATATGAGTTTGTAAGTTATGTCCACAAACCATTTGATTTAATGCCTAAGAGAATGATTTCTCTAAGAACATGAGAACTATGTGTTGATTAATTAATGAATAGGTGAATTGTAACGAATGCGATTTTCGTGAATAAATAAAAATATTTATTGTGTTATATAAATATTTTTTTTGTTAATTTATTTATTGAGTAAAATAAATAATTTATAAAAGTTATTGTGGAATAGTTCATGTTAAGTGTAATTATGTTAAATGTTATTTGAATGTGATTTGATATGATTATTCTAATTTAATTTAATAATTAAATTAGATGATTAAATGATTTATTTGAATAAGGGATTTATTTGAATAAGATAATTTATTCGGTGATATTGTTATTGGTCAAATAGAAATTATTAATTAAGTTAGTAAGGTTTAATTGAATTTATTTAATAATAAGTTTAATTAAATTAAAAGTGTGACAATTAAAACTATATAGTATAATGAGTTATTATAATAAATGAGGAAGGATTTTTATTTTGTGTAAACCAAACAAAGCCTTGTGACTCTTGGTTAGTAAAAAGAGTTTGTTTTTAATTGTAATTGCCAAACATAGCCTTATGGCTTTTGAATTGTGTAACTGATGTTCTAAAATTAAAATACGTGATTATGTTTCATCAATTTTTATTTGAAGGCTTTATCAGTTTATTTGTTAAACTTAGAAAAGAAGAAGAAAAAATAAAATAAACAAAGTGCAGAGTTTGAGAAGAGAGAAAATTGAGAGTTTGAAAAGTCTGTGGATTGAGAGGAGAAGGAAGAGAATTGCTAAGCTAAAGAAATCATCTTGTTTAGCTTAAAGGTATAATCCTTTTTAAAAGTTCTTCGCTGTATTTCTTTTTACTTTGTTGTATATGAAATTATTTGCTCAATGTATAAATTACTTGGTTGTAATTGTTAATATGCATATACTAGTGATTATATTATGGTTGTAAACCAATTTGTAGGTATTAATCCATGAAAGCATGCTTTAAAGTAGAGTTTTTGGTTTTACAGAGTTTTATTTCATGTATGGTTTATATGTATGAAAATTGATGTTTAATTAGATTGTTAATCGGTAAATTGACATTTGATTATGATAATATGATGAAAAACGAAAAAAATGCAAGTAGAATGGATTAAAATGATTGAGAGATGAATTCACAGTGTTTGATTTCATTAAAATGGCTAAAACATGAGTATTTTGTTTAAACAGTGAATTTTTGGGTTCTAATTAGTTGATTAGGTGTATTATAATGGTTAAATTGGTTAGAAACATGTTGGGTAATTGTTTTATAACATGTTTGATGTCTGAGTGTGTTTAATTTATGTGTTGGATGGTAGAATTCGAGAAATTTGGCCTAGGATTTCACTGGTTCGCGAACTGTAGGAGGTGACTGCTGAGTCTACCGCCCCGGTGGTAGAAATGTACTGGATTTCTCGCCCCGGCGAAGTCTCGCCCCGGCGAGAATATTGTTAAGGAAATCTTCGCCCCGCCGAAGTCTCGCCCCAACGAGCTTTTTGTTAAGTAAATTCTTGCCCCGACGAGAGTTTTGTGAAGAATTCACCGCCCCGGCGGTGGAACAGTAACTAAAATTTTAAATTTTTATTTTTCTTTGTAATTTTTCTATGATGCTATAAACAAGTTTAAAACTTATATTAAGGTATAAAGTGACTAATAAGATACCACGGTGGTTGTTAAGCAAGTACTTGTTGATTATCGAATGACAATCGAGATGTTATAATGAAATAGGATAAGATCGAATCCTAAAGTGCATATAATTCTGTAACTAATTATTGTTACCGTTTTATAATCGAAATGTATAGGTTGATTAAGGAACGTGAATTTAAATCTGTAATTGTAACGAATGCAATTTTGTGATTGAATAAAAATATTTATTGAGTTATATAAATATTTTTATTAATTTATTGAGCTGAATAAATAATTTATTAAGTTTTGTGGAATGGGTATATGTTGAGTTTAATAATGTTAAATGTTATTTGAATGTGATTTGTTATGTTTATTCTAATTTAATTTAATAATTAAATTAGATGATGAAAAGATTTATTTGAATAAATGATTTATTTGAATAATGTAATTCATTTGGTATTATTGTTATTGGTTAAATAAATTTATTATTTAAGTTTGTAAGGTTTAATTGAATTTATTTAATAATAAGTTCAATTAAATTAGAAGTGTGACATTTTAAACTATATGTTATGATGATTTATTAAAATAAATGAGAAAGTGTTTAATTCAGTTTTACCAAACAAGGCCCTATGATCTTTGTTTGGAAATAATGGGTTATTTTATTTGTGTTTTACCAAACAAGGTCTTATGACTTTTAGTTAGAATAATGAATTATTTTATTTAGTATTTGCCAAACAAGCCTTAGAGGCTTTTGAATTTTTTTTAACTGATAGATATTATATCATACGTTATTATTATATTAAGTATCAGTTTTTATTTTGTTTTTATTTCATCAGTTTTATTTTTAAAAGAACGTCAGTTAAAAAAGAAAGAAAGAAAAACAAAGAAGAAGATACACAGAGCTTGAGAGAAAGAAAAGAACTCTGTGAATTTGAGAGTTGAGAGAAAAGAGATAAATTGTGTGAGAAGGTTGGTGATTGGAGTAAGAATTCAAGCAAGGAAGTTTAATCAAATTTTCTTACATCAATTGAGGGTATAATTCTTTTTTTTCCCTCTTGGTTTTATTCTACTGTATATAATTTTAGTTACTGTATGTGAATTCAATTGCTAGAATATATGAATTATTTGATTATAGTTGTTGTAATTGGTAGTAATCATGTGTTAGATGATTATATGTTGATTAATAATCAATTTAGAGGTTTTAATTCATGAAAACATGATTTAGAGTGAAGTCTTTGTTTTTACAGAGTCTTATTTCATGTATGGCATATATATATGATAATTGATGTTCAATTAGATTATTAATTGGTAAATTGACTTTTGATTGTGTTAATACGATGAAAAATGAAAAGAATGTAATTTGAATGGATTTAAATGATTGAAAGATGAGTTTACAGTGGTTGATTTTATTAAAATAGCTAGAACATGAATATTTGGTTTTAACAGAGGATTTTTGGTTTTAAATTGGTCGATTATGTGTTTTTTTTAATGGTTAAATTAGTTAGAAACATGTTGGGTATTTGTTTTCTAGCATATTTGATGTCTGAGTATGTTTAATTTGTTTACTGGATGATAGAATTCGAAAAATTTGGCCAAATTTGGCCTAAGTTTTCACTAGTTCGCGACCTGTAGAAGGTGTCAGTCGCGTCTATCGCCCCGGCGGTAGAAATGAACTAGGATTATCGCCCTGGCGGCAAAATTTCATTAGATTCTTCGCCCTGGCGACAGCCTCGCCCCGACGACGATTTTGTTAAGCGTTTTCTCACCCCGGCGAGAATCACTGCTGAAAAAAAAAATTATTTTCTTTTCTTGGAAGTTATGATGTATAATTAAATTTATATTAAAGTATTAAGTGATTAATGAAATTGTTAGATAATTGAAACTTGTTGATTATGGTTTGCTAAATGAGATGTTATAATAAAAAAAGATAAGAGCAAGCTTAGAATGCTTTTAATCTTGTGACTAATTATGTTACCATTTTATAATTAAATGTATAGGTTGTTTAAGGATCGTGAGATATTTAATTTGTAATCTACGCTTGAGGCAAGTTCCTTATCTCAACTTATTACTTTTACGTTGAGCAAGTTTTCCTTCCTTAAACTTTAAAATTACTTATAGCAAGTTATTCTTTCCTTTTAACTTGTTAATTTATTCAATGCAAGTTCATTTATATTGAGCACGCTTATGACCTTAGCTTATTGATATTCAAGCAAGGTTACTATCATGCTACGTACTTAAGCTTTATTCCAATCATTGTTGTTATTCAAATTTCGAGTATAGTTCTATTGAACAAACTCTATTGATGAACTAGACTAGCAAACCCTTATTGAATCAGCTAGTCCTTAGTTGATGAGCGTTTCAAAGACTTAGAATATTTTCTATACTTGTTCCAAGCCAATTTCCTTTTGGTACGGATTCAGACGATAAACTGAGATGCACAACCCTTATATAGGGGATTATTTACGCGACAACGTTAAAATGTTTGTGCACAATACATTGTACAAATGGATGATCCCCCTGAGTACGAGATGTTGGTCCATAGTCTATATGACTGTTAAAGGTTACAGTAGAAATACTTGTTAACCTAGGACATAGTTCGAGGTCTTGTGACCCTCAGATATAATTTCTTAATCTTGAAATCTATTTTTCTTTGAATCGAGCATTCAAACGAGCTTTTAGACTTTAATCATTTATTGACCGAGATTCAGAAAATTAATATTCCTCAGTTGAAATCCTTTTCATTTAAATATTATTGTTATCGAACTTGTGAGCAATTGTTTGCTCACTCTTGCATTAATCATTGCAGCTAAGCCAGAAAAGCAGGACGAACCGTCCACGAGTAAAGGCAAGGGCAAGATACCAAAGTAGCAAGAGATTGCTATCCACTTGATATTTATTTGTATCAAAGACTTGTTTAAATTATGTTTTATTCCGCACTTGATGTATTCCGCACCTGGGATTTGATTGTTTAATAGTTTGGTGATGTAACCCATTTTGGGTAGATGGTTTCTTTAAGTTTATTTAATTGTTCTTATTTATGGGTAGTTAAATGTGAATGAATGAGATAGTGAGCACCAAATCTGTGGGAATTAAGTACCTAGATTTGGGGGTGTCACAGTAATCTACGTGCGAGGCAAGTTTTTCCTCCCTTAAACTTGTTATTACATTTAAAGCAAGTTTACTTTTATTGAGCAAGTTTAGTAACTTTAGCTTATTGTTATTAAGCAAGGTTGTTACCATGTTAAGTGCTTAAGCTTTATTCCAGTCATTTGATATTCGATCATTGATTGTTATTCAAATTCCGAATATAAACTTTATTGTACGATTTTATTGATGAATCAAATACTTTAGTGACTAACAAACCCTTATTGATTCAGCTAGTCCTTAGTTGATGAGCGTTCTAAAGACTTAGAATATTTTAAAATTGTTCCAAACCAAGTTCCTTTTGGTACGGATTCTGATGTTAAACTGAGATGAACAACCCTAATATAGGGGATTAATTACGCGACAACGTTAAAATGTTTGTGCACAATACATTGTACAAAGGGCTGATCCCCCTTGAGTACGAGATGGATGGTCCATAGTCTTTAAGACCGTTAAAGGTTACGGTAGAAATACTTGTTAACCTAGGACATAGTTCGAGGTCTTATGACCCTCAGATACAATTCTAAAGCTTGAATTCTATATTCAATTCTTGAGCCAAGCGTTCTATTAAGCTTTTGTATCTCGATTAGTTATTGATTGAATTCAGGAAAAATCACAATTCCTCAGTTGAAATCTATTTCATTGATTATTAAATTGTTATTGTTATCATACTTGTGGGCAATTGTTTGCTCACTCTTGCATTGAACATTGCAGCTAAGACAGAAAAGTCGGATGATCCGTCCACGAGTAAGGGAAAGGGCAAGATGCAGAAGTAGCTAAAGACTTGTTATCTATTTGATGTTTTATTGTAAAAAGACTTATTTAATTTTTATTCTGCATTGATGTAATAAAAGTTTGATAACCTGGGATTTGATTGATTAAGAGATTAGAGATGTAACCCCTTTTGTGGGAAGATATTTCATTTAATTTATTTTAAATTGTCCTTTATTATGGATAGTTAGTTATGAATGAATGATATAGTGAACACCAAATCAGTGGGAATTAAGTACCCGGATTTGGTGGTGTCACATGAATGGTGTTCGTAGTGTCGATTTCTGGTATTGTTATGTTATTTGTTAAATTCTAATTCTTATGTATAGTTGTAGTATACTGAGTTACAAAGCCATAGGCTATGAAATCACCTCATTTAGTTCACGGATGAGGGAGTTATGATGATTTGAATCCAAACATCTCAAGAACACCAAAAACCAGAACACGAATTTTAGTTTTGGGACAAGGTGGTGGTTAGTTAATGTTTATGGTAGCCTCCCACTCTCTAGCTCCTTCATTGGAAGCCTCATGAGGGTTATTTATAGTCAGAAACACTCGAATTTTGGGCAAACAGCCGCATAGATTGCGCTAACAGCCCAGAGATTGCATTCAGCGCGAATTGGCGCAACCTCCGTGATTTGCACGGAGGCCTCGCTGAGCTTCTTGAAGGCTGGCTCAGCCTCTGTGATTCTCACGGAGGCCTTGCTGAGCTGTTGGCGCAGCCTCCGTGATTCTCATGGAGGCCTTGCCGACTGCCTGATTCTGGAATTTTAGCATGAACCCCTGTTGGTAAAACGACCCTAACTTTCTCATACGAACTCCAAATTGGACGATTCAAGATGATCCGGAAAGCTAAGAAGTAGAGCTACAACTTCCAGTATTTAGAATGAAAAGTTAATGCCTTGATTAATTTCTATATTGGCCATTTTTAGGATAATTGTGCATTAGGAAGCAAACATGGGGCGTCGTTCATACATGTATGTAACGTGTAATGCTTCCAACGCTAAAAGTTATTGTTTTAAGTTCTAAAACTTGTACATTATGGTTTATAATGACCATTAGCATTAATCAATGATGAACTAGACAAGTGTATGAGCATTATGCAAATGAGGCGAATCGGGCGTGCGTTGTGCAAACGTCGAAACATCGTATCAAATGTGTGTAACCTTGTTTGATATTATGTTTCTAATTAGAATGAAATATTATAGAGTAATGTAAACCAATATTTGACATCAATTATGTGGCTAATTGGTATGTGGATATGTACTTAAATGTGTAGGACTTTTGAAGGACGATTAACGTCGAGTTATTAGCAAGCGCTTAAGGCAAGTTTCCTAACGCTTGTCTAACCCTTGTGTTGGGCAAGTTCCCTAACTTCATTCTTCCTATATATTGAATGCAAGTTCTCTTAACTTAATTCAAGCTATTTATTGAGAAAGTTCTATCTTACTCAAGTTATATTTGGAGGAAGTATTCTATATTATTGCAAGTTTCTTAAACTTACTCAACCTTCACGTTTGGGCAAGTTTTCTATTTTATACGAATGTTGTATATTGTTGCAAGTTTCCTAACCCTTGTCTAACCCTTGTGTTGGGCAAGTTCTATAACTTCATTCATTTTCGGTATTGAATGCAAGTTTCTTATCTTATACAAAAGACGTATATTGTGCAAGTTTTCTAACTCTTGTTTAATTTGATATTGAACGAGGTTTCTATATTATGCAAGTTCCCTAACTTCATTTTTTCTATATATTGAATGCATGTTTTCTACCTTACTCACGTTAAATTTGAGCAACTCTTCTAACCCTTGTCTAGTCCTCGTGCTAACCAAGCTTATCAACTTCGTTCGATTATATTCTTACGGATGCTATTTAATGTTCAAAGTTCATATTTACGCAATACATATATGATTGTGCGAACTCCATACTTATGTAAATCCTTAGTATTTGCACAAGTGTTCAAGATACGTTATTGCCATAAACTGTTGAAGCTGTTGAATTCAAATTATGCATGAACTGTTTATGAAGAGTGTCGATGCCATTTGATTCGGCTAGACCAGTATCCATAATTTAGAAAGCGATCCAAATCCATTTCTTTGGTGCGGACTTTTACATCTGCTGAGATGAACAACCCTCATAGAAGGAGAAATTATATCTTTGTCGGGGGACCGACATGCGCGCAAGTTGAATGTAAGTTGAATGTTTGAGGGTTATGCATAACGCCGGGTATTTTAGGCTGATCACCTATTGTACCTGTTTTTGGGTTATTAGTGTAATGCTGGTGATTCTAGTAAGAGTTCTTGGTCCTTAATGACCACTAGTTTTGGGTTATCAGTGTAATACTGCTAAGTCTAGTCAGATTTTTCAGTTATGCACGAGATAACCGAGTCTTCTAATAAAGACCGCGGAACGAGTAAAGCGTAATGCATCAGACAGATTTTTGCGTATATTCTGGTACAACCCTTTTAGGAGTAATCAATATTGTAAATAGTGAATAATAGAATGCTTGCAAATGTCAGATTTGAACATTTGAATGTGTTAGATGTTAAGGACCCTATATCAGGGAAAATGTTAAGTTGTGAATACTTAGTTACTCATAACCGTGTAATAGAATAAGTCATAATGTATATGATCTTATGGCGTAAGAAGAAGTGTAAAGATTCTGATCCAGGAATTAAAGAAACTCTGTAATGTTGGTTATTAAACAGAAGTTATGGAGCTATTAGTTAGCAATTGATGTAAACCTTTTTAGTTATTAAGGTGTGTATATTGTTAAGGTTATTGACCTGGGGAATTGTTGTAGAATCAATTTTAATGAACACTGTATGTTTATATATTCCGTGTTAATTTATAGAATGTGTATGATGATGTAGTATCGTGACACACCAGGTCTAAGGTTCTAGGAACTTGGATTTGGGGGCGTCACAGGTTGGTATCAAAGCTGATAGGTTATAAACCTTAGGTATGAGTACCTTAGGCTATAACCGTAGAGAGGATGATAAAGAATAAATTCAAGAGAGTTTAATTGATAGTAAATGAATTTAGGAAAAATTCATAGTAAGAGTTGAGATATATATGAGGCGATTCAAAGAAGAATCTTGATGCGTTATAAAAGATGAAAATGAGGAGTTACCTGACTCCAGTAATGAAGATGACAAGTGTTGATAAATAGACGAGGTCTATAAGACCAATATAATAAAATCATATATTATGATTAGAGAAAAGAGTACAGAAGATCGTAGGATGAAACGATCGTAATGAAAACAATTGTAGAGTAAGATTACAATGTGATCGGATTTAGTCCTAGAATGACAAATGATCAATTGAATGATTGAAAATTTTAGCTCAATGCTATAGATAGATGGTACTATGTGATAGTACGAGTAAAACTCGGAAAGAGTTATGGATGATGAAATACGAATTAAAGAGAATTCGCGTTGAGCAACGAGTAAGCTAGGATTGAGTGTGATTTCAATTGAGGACTCATGTTAGTGGCTGAGTTGTACAATTCCTTGTATGGGCGGGGAATTCGTGCTTGGTTTGAGAACCACTTAGCTTCCTATATCGGTATAGTGGTTGAGTTGGACAATTCCTTGTATGGGCAGGGAATTTGTGCTTGGTATAACAACTGCTTAGCTTCTTATATTGATTAGTGGCCAAGTTGATCAATTCCTTGTATGGGCAGGGGATTGTGATGGGTTCGACAATTACTTAGCTTCCTATATTGATAATCATTGGAACTTGGTATCGCGCTATCACTATACGTATGACGAGAAGGTGATTCTTTTCTCATATTTATATTTGATAGTTAGAGAATATTAAGATTAGGTGCGAGTTCCTTAAACTCGCACGTATGGTAAGTTCATGACTCATAATCGTATGGTGGAACCCCTCAACGAATGGACGATCTTGGTCTGACTAGGATAACTTCCTAAACCCATATGATTGTGGTAAGTTCCTGAACTCATAATGTGTGGTAAGTTTGGTGAACTATACTGGGGTATAGAAAAGTTGTGATCTGAGGATTTTCAGTGTAGTAAACTTCGAGGAAAATAGAAATAGATAGAATTATTAGGCAATGGATCACGGGAGAAATTGGAGTTGATGGTGGAAACATCGGTATTCCAAATCTTCTAGTTATGCTAGATTTCGATTTTTTTTTTTTGATAATGTGGGTTTCCCAACTCGCGGGTCGGACTAATCCCCCACCCCGGACCAGGCTTTGCGCATAGGCTCCGCCTAAGACATGGCGTCACCCTGAATAATGCGATCCGTGGTCACTTCAAATGTTGCTAGTGGGAGTCGATCCTGAGTCGTCCGGGTTTACGGTTCGTTCCCAGGGCGACTTGCACCACTTCGCCAAGTGTTGTGGTTAGATTTCGAATTTATTGACATCGTGCTGATATTTGCACTTTTGTGTTTTTGAAAAATATGTTGGATCAATTTTTGAACCAATAAGTTTTAAAACAAAGGTCCCATGATTCATATGTCTATGCTATTTGTTTCGGCTAAGACAAAAATGATTTAAAAATATCAAAATGTATTTTTAACAGCCATCAATGCATCATTAAATCTGGTGCAGAATGACAGATGATGGAGTCATCAATGCAGAATAACCTAGTGTTGGATGTGATCTAAGGATCGTCAGCCCACTATGGTATGATATAGTATGACAAAATCACGAAATGACGGAATCCTCAACGGACTGTAAATACAGTGCGGTATCATGACGTCATAAAATGATTTTCAGAATTTTGAACCATTTAAAGATAAGTCAATGCCAACTAAAGTGGCCAGACAAATGTTTCGATTGATATTCGAATTATTGGTATACGTCTAAGCTATTTGATTCAGCTAGACATATGTTTATGAAATTTAAGTATTCTTTGAGAATTTATGCCAAACCAAATTGTTTTGGTGCGGAATTTTACAGTAAGTCTGAGGTGAACAACCCTTAGAAGGGGATTTCTCGGATTGGTTAACATGGTTCAATCCAGGAAAAGAAGTAAGAGTTGGTTAACGTGGTTCAAATTATGAAAGTCGTTGTGCACAATGCAATAGTACGATAGGCTGATCACCTACTGTACCCACAGAGGTAGAGTACCTTTTTCATGATTGAAATAGGTAGTGGGTAGTAATACCCTTAAACCTCCACGGTCATGGTCTATATGACCCCTCAGACCGACATGAAAAGTTTTCTTGAATTAACTTTTCACATTATTTATACTGCTTCACAGTTATTGAACAATTGTGAAAACTCCTGAATGATTGGAAAATGTAAACTCCTAGTGAGTAGTCAGGGTAGAATGAGATGATAGAAGAGAAATCCTCAAAGGAGGAAAGTGTAAAGGTTACGATAAGAACCTAGTTTTGATGGGTAGAATGAGTAAAGATGAATATGTTGGAATTTCGAGGATGAAATTCTTAGAAGAAGGGGTGAATGTGATACCCTGAATGTTTATAAGTTAGCAAATCATGATATTAAATGATTGAGACGATTGTGGCATATGATTATGGCCTAGGGCTACTCTATGTTGCTTTTGTTTAAAGCAATCCCATTAGGGCAGAAATGAGTATTGGGAGTATGGCCTGGAGATGGGTTGGTAAAGCTTTTTACCACTATACCAAAAGTTTTGCATATATTTTTTAACCCTGACAGGAGAAAAAAAGAGTCATTTTAGTCGGAGGACGAGACATCCGAACAGAGGATTTCGGGGCTCAGATCAAAGTACACGAAGTCATCCTAACAACCACCGAGTGAAAAACTACTCAAGCATGACGGTTGACTGTCTGACATCTACGGGAACAATCATTTCTACACTTTGTCCTATCTTCCTGGATCCAGAATTAGCTAAGCTTTATGCCATTGTGTAGCTCTCATAAAGAGCTTTCCAGAATGGTATGACACACAACCCAACTATTCCCAGATTGAAAGTTACGAGCGTTCCAGCACGAAGTACGAAAAACCGACATCATAGCTGCAGACACCCAAAGTTTGCATATTTTTCCTCTAACAATGACATGAGGGCAAAAGTGACACTTCACCCTAAGGTCAAGATGGCCAATCAGGGATTACGAGGCCAAGAACAAGTATTCAAAGTGTGACAATCCGAGATTTTAGAAAAAATAAAAAATAAAAAATGATAAGAGTTTAATGAAATAAAGTTTTATAATTTATTATATTATACTAAATATGTGGATATGTACGATGTAGTATGAATATTTGTGAGGAAATAAATATTATATTATATAAGTGAAAAGTATATGGGTAATAATACTAATATATGTAATATGTTATACTGTTATAATAATAATAGCCTCCAAGAAAAGAATAATACTGAGCCAAGGGAATTCGAGCATGAGCTGGATTAATTTTTAATGAGTAACCTTCAAGGCAACGAAAAGAATGAGAAGGAGCTGGCAAAGCCTTAGAATATCAGCCTAATAACTCATCTCAGCTATCAGAACGTATGGAGCAAGGCTAGGGAGTAAGGAGCAAGTATAAGAAGTGGGTAGCAAGAATAGATTCTCTATAAAGCCAAATTGATTCCCAGTTTCATCTCTTTGTTCCATCCGTACCACTCCTCTAGTATTCTCTCTAAAGTTCTATATTACAAAACATCAAATTTTGAAGCAATCTGAAACAAGGAATTCAATCAAGAGGAAAAATTATATACTTTGGCTATAAATTATAAGAATAGGATAGTAGCATGTATTACGCTTTGCTTGATTATAAGAATTAGTTTGGGTTATGCCATGTATGATAGAATTGTGTGTGGTTAATCATTTATGATTGTTGAATATGATTCCAAATGAAATATGGATTTATGTATATTAAACAAGCTATGAAATTGAAGCTCTTAAGTTATGCCCACAAGCCATTTGATAAAATGTTCAAGTGAGAGTTTTCTTCTAATAAAATGAGAATTAAAGAGAACTAGTTTATAAAATCTTAGTTTCTATCTTGTTATATGATGCTATCTTGGTCATGTCCAAGTTTGGGTGGTAAATATATGTGTATATAGCATTTTGTGATGGTTAGACAAGTATTAGAATATTGCAATTCGAGCTCTACAGAAACAGAGCCCCTTATATTTTGGCCTGTCCTGAGGTGGCGCGGTCGCGCCACTTCCCAAGGCAAAACCAGCGCGGCCGCGCTGGTCCCCAGAAATGAAAAATAGTTTTCTTTATCATCTGAACTTCTGGGCATGTGAAGATGAGTTCTTTATGCATTATAATGTGTCTTATATATGTTCAAGCTAGCTATGTATATAGTGACTTGGTAAAACTTGATTTAGTATAAGTTTTCAAACGAAAAGCTACTTTGTTTTGAAGAAATGATCTAGATGTATTCAATTAAGGTTTGAGCATATGTATTAAGGTTTATATAGCAATAATATGGAGGTCAAATGTAATCATAATTAGTCCTTCATGAAATGAGCTAGTTTTGAAAAGAAATTTTAAAGTGAAATATTAATCATCGAATACATAGATCTAATCTAGTTTTAAGTCTCCAGAATATTGTGTATATATGTTATGTGCTATGTGGAAAGACCCTAGTATACCGGAATGTGAGCTATGCATTGAAGAGCTCAGTTCTGGGCCTCAGCAGGAGTAGCGCGGTCGTGCCACTCCTAGGCCAAATTACAGCGCGGCCGCGCGACACTGCAGCACCATCAAGACATTTTATATATTATTTGAAGTTTAATGCATGATCATTTGAGTCCCTTGAGTCTCTTTGTATGACAATGAGTATAATTAGATATAATGACTATGTAAAACAAAGGTTTTCAAAAAGAAAATGAAAGAAATGAATATTTCAAAATATAAACTAAAGTGTGAATAAAAACTGAAGTTTCCGTGCTATATGTGATCTAACTGTAGTTTGAGTGTTATTAAATGTAAAACTGAGTATGTGCAATTGTTTAGCAAGTATATATTGTGTATATGTACGTAACTAATGTATTACTATACATGAACATAACTATGTAGGATACTTGAAGTGATGATAAACTAAAACTATAGGTGTAATCTACAAGCAAGGCAAGTTTTCTAATTTCGTTTAAACTATTCCGTGAATGCAAGTATCTCAAACTTGTTTTCATTTGAGCAAGTATCTGGAACTTATTTACTTTCGAGCAAGTTTCCTAACTTCGTTCAAACTATTTATTGAATGCAAGTATATCTACCCAATGCACTACTTTTATATTGTGCAAATAGGTATACGTCTAAGCAAGTTTCTTTAAATTTTGTATTAAAATTCATGACGGTGCAAGTCTTCTAGCCTTGCATCATATACCTATGCAAGTATCTTAACCTTTGCAATGATCTTTTGTAAGCAAGTATCTTGAACTCGTTCATCTTTGAGCAAATTTCATTCATTAAATCCAAGTGTTCTAGCTTTGTACTTCGTATTGCGCAAGCTATCTATAATTTGCAAGTTTTCTATATTACCTTCGAGGTATTTGTTGATAAGCTATGCTAAGAGATATGTTTTTCATTCTTATGAAACATGAACTGTTTAGACAACAAGTCAAAGCCACTTGTTACGGCTATACTGATACTCCTATACTTTTCAAAGTCTTAAAACATTATTGAGATTAGGTAAAGCTTTCCAACCAGATTGTTTTGGTTTGGAATTTAAGTTTGAGAATGAACATCCCATATTTGGGAAAACCTTTTATGCGCCAAAGACGGATGATGAACGCAAATGTCGTTCCTGCACATAGTGTTAATCAATATAGGGCATAACGAGCTAATCACCCACCGTGCCCGTAAGCATGACGGTTTGCAGATGAATTTCTGTTCAAACCTTATAATAAACTTGAAAACCCAAGTTCTTGGTCTTTTGACCACTCAACATCGATAGTCAATATGTGTTTCAAAAATATAAATATTTTGATAGGTTATTCAAAGAAATTGGTTTCAATTACTTCACAACTATTGTTTCGTTGTAGAAGTATATCTCAAAGAAAATATTTAATCCTTGCACACGATATTTATTAACTGCTATTACTTGCTGAGCAGTTGAATACTCATTCTTGTTTTGAAATTAAATATTTTCAGCTAAGCAGGAACGTATCGAAGGGTCCGGAAAGGACAAAGGCAAAGGAAAACTGAACGAGTAGTCGAAAGTCGTTGGTTGTAATAATATAGTTTTGTAATATGATAATATTTTATTTATCATGTAATGAAGTATTTATCATGTAATGAAGTACTTAAAGGTCTTCGTACCTGGATAGACAACTCTGATGTAATCTTTTTAATTATTTAATATAATAAGCAGTTTGAATGAATGGATCGTGTAGCACAAAGTACGGGTTTCAAGTACCTAGATTTGGGGGCATCACACAAAGCTCCCACAAAGGCCTCCAAAACAACCGACTACGCAAAGCAAGGCAAATGACTAGCCAGTATCTACCAAGGGATGGTTTTCCCCCTTTTTCCCTATCTTCCAAACTCGAAATTGAGCGAATCATATATCATTGCGAAGATATTAGAAAGAGCTTTCCAGAATAGTATGACACGTCTCCTAATTCCTCCCGGATTGAAAGTTACGGGCGTTCTAGCGCACAATATAAAAAATAAACTTTGCGGCACGAAAACCGAGCAAGTGGGGCCCACCCTAGGCCAGCCGCAGGTACACCTGCGGCTAGCCGTAGCTGCACCTACGGCTGCCTAGGGAGGAGGCCTATAAATAGGCAAAATTTCAACCATTTTAGACGAGAATAACATTGTCAAAGAGAGAAAGTGTGCACTTAGTGAGAGAAACACCCAAAAACCTCTCTAATACCCATCTAGTGTCAGGTTTGCATATTACACAAGCATGCAACCTAATTACACAAATAGAGCGGAAGCGTGATAAAATGGATTTTAAAATTTTAATACAAACCATCACCATGATCTATCCTTGTGTTCAATTATCAATTAAACGAAAGAGAAAGAGAATAAGAATTATACCCTCGTAGATCAAAGCTTCCTCGGGTACAAGTTCAACTCCTAGTCCTTCATGTTCTCCTCGAATTCCACCGATGAGATTCCTTCCTTTGATCAACGTTAGCCACCTAAGTGTTTGGCCTCTAGAGGTGATCCACCAAGGAAGAATAGGTATTCAAGAAGTTGGGTGTTGGCAAAACCCTAGTTTCTATCTCTATAGAAATTGCAAATACTCTCCATAATCTAATGCAAAAGTGTGTAACCCTAATCTATGATAAGACTCCTCTTATTTATAGATGTAGGAATAACCCTTCCCTAAACTATTTAGGATTAGAGTTTCTATTATAATTAAACTCCTTTGATTAATTATGCTCCTAATCCAATTAGGAATTCATGAGAGAGTACTTCTATTAATTAATTCACAATCCCTATTAGGAATTAAATAATAGTAATAGTAATAATAATAATAAGACTCCTCTTATTAATTTATATTTAATATTTTCAAAATATTAAATAATAAATATTAAGCTATTTAATTTATTCTATCTCCATAGACTAAATGAAATACACTTAACTTATTATTACAATTATGCCATTTACTTCTTAAATAAATATTTTTTCTTTTGCGGTGTGACCCTTTAGGTTCTCCATATTAAACCGGTTGTGAATAAATCAATTAGAACAATTCTAATTATATTTAAATAAATAAATTAAACTATTTAATTCATTTACATAAATAATATTTATTCTACAATAAGGGTAAGCCCCCTTAGCGATCAACGACTTTCCAGATAATATAGATTTCAACATTAATCACAAAAGAACCTTTCAGTGCATAGTTACCGTACAATTCAATCATTCTACCATACAATGTCCCAATTAAATATAAGACATGAAATTACTGTTAAGTCTTACTTTATTTAATTATATGTATTTCGATTCCCAAATGCACAACTCTAAATAATGCAAATTAGAAACTCCTATCTAATTTCAATTTGCCTTGGCCAAGGACTACTAAGTTGTCATTTATCGAATCACATAGGACATTCACATCTTTTACTAGACAAGGTAGATTCTTTGTTGATTATTCACCTATCTCCATGTACAACTAATTATACCCAATCATACCCTTTGATATACCCTAAAGGTCTTAAGGGACATGTCAAAGTATAACTCATAATACACAAGATACTATGATGATCTCAAGTCCAAGGATCACTTGTACTACTATGACTAGAGGAATTCCTATTGACAGGCGAGTAAAACTCCATTAGGTATTCCTTAGCGAGCCACGTTCAGTGTACTTATTTTGTAATAAGCACCTACATACTTGCTTTAGTGTCTCCACATAAATGATTATAAGATCAATCATCCTCTTCCTAAGAGCAAGCAACGTATGCACTAATCTATCCGGATTCACTAATCCCCTTTTTAGTAATCCAACGATTAGGAACGATTTTAGTTTGTGAGCTATCTAGAATTTAGATCTCATTAGCATGATCACCATCATGATTCTAAAAGCATTGCTCAAAACTATGGGTTTATCACATTTAATATAACAGCACTATGTAGATAATGTAAAATGACTTTTAAGAAAATCAATTCTTTTATTAATAAATGAATAAGATTACAAAATATATGCTACATCATATTAAATATGATTGGCTTGTGTGCATACTACTTTCAATCTCCCACTTGCACCAAAGCCAATCGCCATGGTATCTAATACCGATCTTCTCTAAGTGACGATCAAACTGTTGTTGTGTTAAAGCTTTAGTAAATGGATCTGCTGAAAGTAGTATGCACTCAAGCCAATCATATTTGATATGATGTAGCATATACTTTGTAATCTTATTCATTTATTAATAAAAGTATTAAAGGCATTTTACATTATCTACATGGTGCTGTTATATATTAAATGTGATAAACCCATAGTTTTGAGCAATACTTTTAGAATCATGATAGTGATCATGCTAATGAGATCTAAATTCAAGATAGCTCACAAACTAAAATTGTTCCTGATCGTTGGATTACTAAATTGGGGATTAGTGAATCCGGATAGATTAGTACATACGTTGCTTGCTCTTAGAAAGAGGATGATTGATCTCATAATTATTTGTGTGGAGACACTAAAGCAAGTATGTAGGTGCTTATTGGAGAATAAGTTCACTGAACGTGACTCGCTAAGGAATACCTAATGGAGTTTTACTCGGCTGTCAATAGGAATTCCTCTAGTGATAGTAGTACAAGTGATCCTTAAACTTGAGATCATCATAGTATATCTTGTGTATGATAAGTTATACTTTGACATGTCCCTTAAAACCTTTAGGGTATATTAAAGGGTATGATTGGGTATAATAAGTTGTACATGGAGATAGGTGAATGATCAATAAAGAATCTATCACGTCTAGTAAAAGATGTGAATGTCCTATGTGATTCGATAAATGATAACTCAGTAGTCCTTGGCCAAGGCAGAATGAAATTAGAAAGGAATTTCTAATTTGCATTATTTAGAGTTGTGCATTTGGGAATCGAAATACATATAATTAAATAAAATAAGACTTGACAGAAATTCCATGTCTTATATTTAATTGGGACATTGTATGGTAGAAGGATTGAATTGTACGGTAACTATTTACTCAAAGGTTCTTTTGTGATTAATGTTGAAATCTATATTATCTGGAAAGTCGTTGATCGCTAAGGGGGCTTACCCTTATTGTAGAATAAATATTATTTATTTAAATGAATTAAATAGTTTAATTTATTTATTTAAATAAAATTAGAATTGTTCTAATTAATTTATTCACAACCGGTTTAATATGGAGAACCTAAAGGGTCACACTGCAAAAGGAAAATATTTATTTAAGAAGTAAATGGCATAATTGTAATAATAAGTTAAGTGTATTTAATTTAGTCTATGGAAATAGAATAAATTAAATAGCTTAATATTTATTATTTAATATTTTAGAAATATTAAATCTAAATTAATAAGAGGAGTCTTATTATTACTATTATTACTATTATTTAAATCCTAATAGGGATTGAGAATTAATTAATAGAAGTACTCTCACATGAATTCCTAATTGGATTAGGAGTTTAATTTAATTAAAGGAGTTTAATTAGAATAGAAACCCTAATCCTAAATAGTTTAGGGAAGGGTTTTCCTACATCTATAAATAAGAGAAGTCTTATCATAGATTAGGGTTACACACTCTTGCATAAGAATTGTAGAGAGTACTTATAATTTCTATAGAGATAGAAACTAGGGTTTTGCTAACACCCATCTTCTTGAACAAGTATTCTTCCTTGGTGGATCACCTCTAAAGGCCAAACACTTGGGTGGCTAACGTTGATCAAAGGAAGGAATTTAATCGGTGCAATTCAAGGAGAACGCTGTTGCCTCTTTTTAAGTCTTAAATAAAAGAGCTCTAACTCGTGCAAGTATACACGCTCAACAAGTAATACAGAGGAAGTAGAGTATCGTCCTACAGAGACAGGATTAAATTAAATCACTATGCATCAGCTCTATCACTATACTTATTTGCTTAAACTAATGACTTACTTTTGGTGACAAAATTATTCCTATATCAATTAATAACTAACTATGCAAATACTAACAAAATATATCAAGCCTGGAATTAATGGGATCCTAACTTCATTTAATAATTAATTTAATTACCACTATCATGCTAGTAAGTTCACATATCACAGAAAAGTAGCCAAGGACACTAAAATAGACATAACCATTTGTCAATGCATTATGACCTACTTACATAATATCCATACTTGATAGACACCATGTAATCATCACTATAACCAAAATCACTATATTTCTATGTGAAATTGCAATTATATTGAGTTTAAGCACAAGTCCTTATTTTGACTCTTACGGTAAAACAGTATATTTCTATCTGAATCACAAAATATTAAGCTATCCAATTAAGCCTCATATTCGCAAGCTATCATGATTACAATCCATACTTATATGTTATTTTTCAATTCCATACAAGTACTGAAGTCGAATGGTGATCAAGCATTCATACATGCAAAACAATCATGATAGAAGTTCGTTATGATATGCAAAACAATCTAGCAGTCAAGCTTATAATTAAACTACATATTAAAATCCGTTAGAATCCCATAATGGAGATTAGTTCATGTCTGAACCAAAAGCCATTATGGAATCAAAACTACCCATGGAAAATAAACAATCAATTGAAGAAAGAAGAAGTAGATTGATCAAACCCAATTGTGAATAAAATCCAAGACAAGCTTAAACCCACATCAAAAATCCAATGCTCGAACAAAAGTAATCCACAGAATATCTCTCTAAAACTATCTCTAGAAAAGTAGAATAATAAAATTACTAAAAGTCTCCAAGTTTTATTCTTAGGGTTTCCTTCTCACTATCTGATCAATCTGGACTAGAATCCTCTTCAGAATTGACTTCCTTTTTCTCCTCCAGCCGCAACTCAGCAACAAATTTTGTGCCCTAGCGCCGCTGGCGCTAGCCCAAGCGCTGCTGGCGCTGTGTTGGGCGCTAATAGCGCTAGCTTGCAGTATGTCATGGCTGAGTGTAGCGCCGCTGGCGCTAGCCCAAGCGCTGCTGGCGCTAGGTCATGTCCTAGTAATTACAAAAATGCCACTCAGCTCAAATTTTAATCCTTTTTAATTCTTTTCTTCACCAAATGACTTCTATGTCCCTCCAACTCCATCCTACAATAAATAAACACAAAAACAAATAAAATAATACTAAAAACACTTAAAGATAACAATAATTAAATTTAACAATACCTAATTCGTAGGTATGAAACCCACTCATCAAATACCCCCAAACTTAACCAATTGCTTGTCCTCAAGCAATGCAATGATGCAAATGCAAACTAACTATCATGCCTACGAATCAAACAATTAACCAACACAGTATCCAACATCAGGCCTCAAAGATATCATACATACTTAAGTAGAATCTCTAACCAATGCAAAGTTTCTAACTCCAACCAAGTAGTTAAGTTACACCTGTCATCACCCATGTCGCGCGTGTGTGTATATCAACCATTTCAATCAATTACAATTCAAATCCATCACATAATTGACTTCTTAGAAGAAAACTTTTAATTGCAACTCAATTCAACCCGTGAACACAACCAATTCAACTGATTCAAGCAACCACTAAGCATAGGGGCATTACTAAGGTTATTTTAACACATTTAAATCCTTTTTAAACCCTTCCCCAGGAATTTAAAACAATTTTTTTTTCTTTTTAGTGAGTGCATTTTATGCTCCATCTCACTTTCTTTTGAACGAGTGCGTTTTACGCTCCATCTCGTTCCATGTGTTTATGAGTGAGTGCGTTTTACGCTCCATCTCAACCCACCACATGATCCATTCTTTAATTGGGAAAGGTTCAAAATTTCCAAATTCCGTTTTTTTTTCTTTTCACACCCCAAGATTCCCCCAAACTTAGATTCTTGCCTGTTTTTCATTTAATGGACGTTTCACCGATATTATCAAGTTTTAACCCAAATCTTCCACCAGAAGAAAATTATGCAACAATTTGAATTAAATTGATCAAAACAATTAATTCTGTGCTTTCATTACTAACAAAAGTTTCAGACAGGTTAAACTTCACTTCTTAATCAAAGTCATCACTAAGCACTAGTTTTCAATTCTTCTCAAGTTAAAACCATGAAACCAGTCTTATCATTGGCCACATTAGATACTATATCAATTTATGCTTAACTCATGAAACTAGATGCATAACACAACCTAAAATGCAATGTAACTACCATGCAACAAGTCTAAACACAATGAAACATAACAACCTAAATGCATGAAAACAAAAAACTACCCCCCAAACTGAACAAGTCAATGTCCTCATTGAAAAATAATAAGAGATTAAGAACAGAGGACTCCCCTAATGAAACACTACTCGTCAGCACTGCCATCGGCAGCGTCATCATCATCGTCTGCATCATCCGCATCAGGAGGTGAGTCAGGTGGTGGGTAAATTGAAATAGGAGGAGCTGGTGGAAACTGGAATAGCCCATGTAGTAGAATTGCAATTTGACTTGGGGAAGGAGAAAGCAAATCTTGGTATTATGTGCGTGCTTTTGTGTGATGTGCCCTCATTAAACGCAATCTAGTATTTTTGCATTTTTTTAAAACAAAAATAGTTGACTAAACAAAAGCAAAACAGAAAATTAAAACGCTGGGTTGCCTCCCAGATAGCGCTAAGTTATAGTTAATTAGCTTGACTGTCTCTGAATCTCATTCTGGTTCAATCGCAAAAAATATCATTGCATGCCTCCTCTTAGTCTTTTCTTTGAATTCCTTGGCATCATTGTACGTTTGAAAACCCCCAAACTTATCTTCATCCATTGGCAAAAAATAACTATCATCATTTGATTCAACTTTTCCTGTATCCTGGACCACTTCTTTCAATATCGGATTGAGCCTTCTTTGCTGCTCAACTGACAGCTTGCTACCATCTTCCAGCAGGATCTTATGCATGCAAAAAGAAGAGCTTATCCCCTTGATATCTGCTATGGTCCATCCACTAACTGATTTAAACTCTCTAAGCACTCGTAGCAGTTTTTCCTCCAGAAAAGATGTTAGTGCGGAAGAAATAATCACAGGTAGCTTTGAATCTTTATTTAAAAATGCGTACCTGAGATGATCTGGAAGTGGTTTAAGTTCAAGTTCAGGAGGTATCTCAAGAGATGGTTTCAACTTTACCGATGTCTCTCCCGCTTTCGTAAGTGGCTCGATAGGTGTTCTGAATTTTCCGAATTTGGGGGTGGTATCCAGATATTGCACAAGTTCAACACATTATTCATCCTCCAAATCTGAATTTTCAGCAATCACTCGCTGCAGTGGTTCATATCCCAACAAACTTCCAACTTCATCATGCACTATACTATCCACCAAATCTACTCTGAAGCATTCTTCTTCATCGGTTGGAAGCTTCATTGCTTTGAAAACGTTAAACGTCACCTCCTGGTCATGTACACGCATTGTAAGCTTCCCTTTCTGTAAGTCTATCAACGTCCTCCCAGTGGCTAGGAATGGTCTCCCTAGTATGATTGGTATATTTTTGTCCTCTTCATAATCCAAAATGATGAAGTCCGCCGGAAAGATAAATTTATCCACTTTCACCAGTACGTCTTCCACTATTCCCCGTGGATATGTGATAGATTTATCGGCTAACTGCAAAGAGATATTTGTTGGTCTTGGTTCTGGCAATCCCAACTGAATGAATACTGACAACGGCATCAGGTTGATACTTGCCCCAAGATCACACAAACATTTATCGAAGCTCATCTTTCCGATCGTGCATGGAATTGTGAAACTGCCCGGATCTTTCAGCTTTGGAGGTAATTTACGTTGAAGCACTGCACTGCATTCCTCTGTCAAGGCCACTGTCTCAAACTCGTCTAACCTTCTCTTCCTTGACAGTATACCCTTCATAAACTTTGCATAACTTGGCATTTATTCCAAAGCCTCCGCGAAAGGTATGTTGATCTGCAGTTTCTTAAAAACCTCCAAAAACTTTCTGAACTGTTTATCATCCCCCTGTTTATTCAATCTTTGCGGATATGGAACTCGAGGGTGAACTTGCGGTACTGTATTCACGGGCTTCTTATCTGAATTAGCTTTCTCCTTCTCTACTTGTTGTGACTCGGACTCATCCTTCTTCTCTTTCTGTTCAGCTTCAATTTCTGTCTCAGTTTCTACCCCAGTGTCATCCCCTTGTAAACTCGGTGCTGCTGTTTCTGGTGCATTTCCTGCATATTGCTTTCCCGATCTGAGTGTAATGGCCTGACACTGTTCCTTACCTTCTCTCCGTGGATTTGCCTCTGTGTTACTTGGCAATGAACCCTGGGGCCTGCTGTTAAGCATAGTCGCCATTTGCCCCATCTGAGCTTCCAGATTTTTAATAGCCACTGCCTGACTTTTGATCATCACCTCTGTATTTTCCATGTACTTTAACATCATCTCCTCCATTTCTTATTTCTTTTCCTGCGGAGGTGCATATGGAGTAGGATGTTGTTGTTGAGAATATCCCGGTGGAAAAGGTGGTCTTGGAGCATACTGTTGTTGCGCTGGTTGAAACTGATTGTTCTGCTGAAACTGCTGCTGCTGACTTCCTTGGTTGTTTGACTAGCTAAAGTTTGGATGATTACAGTTGTTGGGGTTGTATGTGTTCTGAAATTGACCTTGGTCTTTCCTGTAAGTGTTCACATACTGCACTGACTACGAGTTGATAGCACATTGATCTGTTGAGTGGGACCCCGCACAAATCTCACATACGAAGGCAACTGACTTGGCTTTACTTTCCGACAAGGAATCTATTTTCTTTGCCATAGCCGCCATCTATGCTGACAACTGGGTAATAGTATCCACTTCCAACAAACCTGCAACTCTGGGCTGTGACGTTCTGGCTGTAGGATTTTGGAAATCATTTGCTGCCATAGTCTCCATAAGGTTATAAGCCTCATCATAGCTCTTTGCCCCTAAAGCTCCACCCGCAGCTGCATCTATCATCTGCCTAGATTGCCATCCCAATCCATTATAAAATGTGTTGATCACCATCCAATCTAGCATCCCATGGTGTGGACACTTTCTTAGCATCTCCTTGTACCTATCCCAAGCCTCGTATAAGGACTCACCCTGTTGTTGCTCAAATTGAGAAATTGCTGTCCTTAGTTTTGTAGTTTTAGCCATTGGGAAAAACTTGGCTAAGAACTTCTGTGCTAGGTCCTCCCATGTAGTAATTGATCCTGAAGGCAAAGAATGAAGCCAACTTCTCGCTCTATCCCTTAATGAGAATGGGAATAGCCTTAGTCGGATAGCATCCTCCGTCACCCTATTGTACCTAAATGTATCGCATATTTCAATGAAGCTCAATGGATGCTCATTAGGATCATCTGTAGCAGCACCCCCAAATTGGACCGAATTCTGCACCATTTGAATGGTTCCTGGTTTAATCTCAAAGGTATTTGCTGCTATTGCCGGTCTTACTATGCTAGACTGCAATCCCGTGATGTTTGGCATGGAATAGTCCCTCAAAGCTTTATGTTCCTCTCTTTGCTCGATTCTCTGTTCCTCCGCCATCTTTGGAATAGTTCTTTCTAACTGTGCTTGTAAATTCCTACGCACTCTTGCTTTCCAACCTCTTCCGTCAATATTATCCTGAGCTGGTGTCAATTCTGAGTTGGATGAGCGTGTGTGCATAAAAATTCTACAAGTACCTGAAATCAAAACAAAAAATAAAAATAAAAATGAGAAAAGATTAGATTTGTCTAAGTCAAACAATATAGCTTAAAACTGATGATAATAATAAAAATCTAACGCCTGTCCCCGGCAACAGCGCCAAAAACAAGTTGCCTCTTTTTAAGTCTTAAATAAAAGAGCTCTAACTCGTGCAAGTATACACGCTCAACAAGTAATACAGAGGAAGTAGAGTATCGTCCCACAGAGACAGGATTAAATTAAATCACTATGCATCAGCTCTATCACTATACTTATTTGCTTAAACTAATGACTTACTTTTGGTGACAAAATTATTCCTATATCAATTAATAACTACCTATGCAAATACTAACAAAATATATCAAGCCTGGAATTAATGGGATCCTAACTTCATTTAATAATTAATTTAATTACCACTATCATGCTAGTAAGTTCACATATCACAGAAAAGTAGCCAAGGACACTAAAATAGACATAACCATTTGTCAATGCATTATGACCTACTTACATAATATCCATACTTGATAGACACCATGTAATCATCACTATAACCAAAATCACTATATTTCTATGTGAAATTGCAATTATATTGAGTTTAAGCACAAGTCCTTATTTTGACTCTTACGGTAAAACAATATATTTCTATCTGAATCACAAAATATTAAGCTATCCAATTAAGCCTCATATTCGTAAGCTATCATGATTACAATCCATACTTATATGTTATTTTTCAATTCCATACAAGTACTGAAGTCGAATGGTGATCAAGCATTCATACATGCAAAACAATCATGATAGAAGTTCGTTATGATATGCAAAACAATCTAGCAGTCAAGCTTATAATTAAACTACATATTAAAATCCGTTAGAATCCCATAATGGAGATTAGTTCATGTCTGAACCAAAAGCCATTATGGAATCAAAACTACCCATGGAAAATAAACAATCAATTGAAGAAAGAAGAAGTAGATTGATCAAACCCAATTGTGAATAAAATCCAAGACAAGCTTAAACCCACATCAAAAATCCAATGCTCGAACAAAAGTAATCCACAGAATATCTCTCTAAAACTATCTCTAGAAAAGTAGAATAATAAAATTACTAAAAGTTTCCAAGTTTTATTCTTAGGGTTTCCTTCTCACTATCTGATCAATCTGGACTAGAATCCTCTTCAGAATTGACTTCCTTTTTCTCCTCCAGCCGCAACTCAGCAACAAATTTTGTGACCTAGCGCCGCTGGCGCTAGCCCAAGCGCTGCTGGCGCTAGCCCAAGCGCTGTTGGCGCTGTGTTGGGCGCTAATAGCGCTAGCTTGCAGTATGTCGTGGCTGAGTGTAGCGCCGTTGGCGCTAGCCCAAGCGCTGCTGGCGCTAGGTCATGTCCCAGTAATTACAAAAATGCCACTCAGCTCAAATTTTAATCCTTTTTAATTCTTTTCTTCACCAAATGACTTCTATGTCCCTCCAACTCCACCCTACAATAAATAAACACAAAAACAAATAAAATAATACTAAAAACACTTAAAGATAACAACAATTAAATTTAACAATACCTAATTCGTAGGTATGAAACCCACTCATCAAACGCGAAGGAATTGGAGGTGAACTTGTACTTGAGGAAGCTAGAATTCTACAAGGGTATAATTCTTATTCTCCATCTCTTTCGTTTAATTAATAATTGTTCATAAAGAAAAATCATGGTGATGGTTTGTATAAAATTTTAAAATCTGATTTTATCGCGCTTCCGCTTTATTTATGTAATTTGATTGCATGTTCGCGTTATACAAACCTAACAGTGGTATCAAGAGCCAAACTTTATGCGAATTATTAATTGTTTTGATTCTGTATATACATTGATATGTATTTTGAACAATTTAATTGGGCATAATTGTTTGTGTAAAATTATTTTATTTTATTTTTATTTTTTTTTATTTTTGTAAATTAAAATAAAGGAGTTTATTTTGATTTAGAATTTGATTAAAAATAAAGAAGTTTATTTTTATTCAAAAAAAAAAATTGGATAAATTAAAATAAAGAAGTTTATTTTGATTTGGAATTTGATTAAAAATAAAGGAGTTTATTTTATTCAAAATTGGATAAATTAAAATAAAAGAGTTTATTTTGATTTGGAATATGATTAAAGTAAAGAAGTTTATTTTAATTAAAATAGGATTTTATGATAACTAATTAGAGTTGGAATTGGATTCCATGATAACTAATTGGAGTTGAAATTGGATTTTATACTAACTAATATTGCCCATTAAATGATATCAATGCATATACGGAATGATTTTATTATTCATGGGATGAATGTTATTTATTGATACATATAGAGATATGTATGATAATAAATAGGGATTGATTATGGACTATTGACCAATGTGTGATTGGATTTATTTTAGTGGATTCTTGAATGTATAGGTTTTTATAAATGGGGTCTGCGTACCTCGGCTTCTCTAATTTTTTCTTAATGTAAATTCTATCTTCCTCCTATGTACTTCCCCTTGACTGCTGATCAAGGTTTCTATTTATTGTAAATAGTTTTTGTAATAGAACTAGTTAGAATTAATTTTGAAGAATTGGAGACAAAGGAGCAAGGAGAGCTTGAAGACCCGTTTGTAATGGAGCCCGGGTTTAAATGTAATAGTTATATTTAAATTTAATTCTTGCACCCTAGGTTTGACCTTTTGGTTCACTTGGTGGCTCTAGTGAACCAAACTAGAATAAAAGTCCATAATCAATCCGGGTAGAATATAGTATTCTATATGTGCATGCTTACTATATATATATATATATATATATATATATATATATATATATATATATATATATATTATATTATCCAAAATGCTTCGCATGTAAAATAATATGACGCGTATTTTATATATATATGTGCATGCGCGCTAAACAAGATGAGACAAATAATAATTACAAACCCCTCAAAGAAATTATGTTAAGTCCTAAGCGTTCAAAGATATTTGGAATATCGAACGTCGCCTTCTAGCATGGTAAAGCGATAGAGTATTAAATATTTAATATGAGTTTGTTGTGTCATACAAGGCAAGTATTAAATATTTAAGATGTTGCTTTATCACATTTGATGCTTATACATAGACTGAACGATGCTGTTTTGTTGTGTCACACAAGGACAGTGTTTTTCTTTCGAATATATGGAAGTGCTAGGTTGGACTTAACTTGGATAATTTTGATTCGGATGTGTCACACTTGATCAAAATAATCTAAGAGGAAAAATACAAGGAGTTACATAGTGATGTAATTGACAATAGTTGTCTACCTATTTATTTATATATAGTTTGTTATGTCACACAAGGCTATATACATTTAAAATGGGATCCTTATTCTCACTAGCAAATCTTTAATTAGATTTGCCGAACTATATAATGAGGGTAATATAGTTTGATGAAAATAGTGCGAGATACCAATTTAAAATAAAGACCTAATTTATTTTGGTAATTAATTAAATGAATGTATGCTAAAATGTTGTCTATTTCACATGCAGAATTTAAAAATGTCAAACTCACTATCACTGCGTAGCATACTTGATGCTAACAAACTGACCGAACCGAATTACACGGACTGGTTAAGGAATCTGAGAATTGTTCTCACTGCTGAAAAGATTTCTTATGTCCTAAATTCGACAGTCCCTGTAAATGTTGCAGAAACAGCCTCTGAGGAAGAGATTGCTACTTTCAGAAAGTGGCAAGATGATGCAATCTTGGCTCAATGCATCATGCTCGCATCCATGAGTAACGAGCTTCAGCGTCAGCATGAAACTATGGATGCTCCTACTATATTGTTGCACCTCAAAGAGTTGTATGGTGAGCAAAGTAGGACTGCTAGATATCAGATATCTAAGGAGCTCTTCCGATCTCGTATGACCGAGGGCACTGCTGTTGAGACTCATGTCCTTAAGATGATCAATCTGATTGAACAACTTGGACAGCTTGGGTTTGTGATGGATGGGGAGTTAAGCCAAGATTTGATCTTGCAGTCACTCTCGGACACCTTCTCACAATTTGTTGTGAATTTTCACATGAATAAGTTGGACGTCAGCTTGCCTGAGTTACTTAACATGCTGAAAACTGTTGAAGGTCACTTCTCATCCAACAAGAACCAAGTCTTACTAGTGGATGATTCTTCCAAGAAAAGGAAGAGGCCCAAGGTATCTTCTGAAAAGAAGAAAAACAAGAAGGCTAAGGGCAAGGCGAAGAGAAAGGATAAAAAGAAACCTGATCCAGATAGCAAAGGAATTTGCTACCATTGCAATAAGCCAGGACATTGGAAGAGGAACTGCAAGGAGTATCTTGCGGACTAAAAGAAGCTTGGAGAAGCTTCGACTTCCGATCTAGGTTTGTTTATGATTGAAATTAATTTTTCTGAAAGTCAAAATTCTACTTGGGTATTGGATACCGGCTATAGTTCTCACATATGTAATAATGTGCAGGGACTAAGCAAAAGTAGAAAGCTGGACAAGGATGAAGTCGTCCTACGAGTGGGAAATGGAGCAAAGGAATGTTGTCTTGAAAGTCCACACGCTCCAGGGTGACATCTCCTCTTTCAATGATCTCTCTAATCAAATGAAACCACCACAACACGTGTTTGGATTTTTGATGAGACCTGGGTTCCTTAGCCTGCACAACAGCTCCGATGTTGTCACAGAATAAAGGTACAACTCCTCTAATGCTAGGAACCACTCCAAGTTTAGTTATGAACTTCTTCATCCAAACCGCTTCCTTTGCAGCTTCACTTGCAGCTATGTACTCTGCCTCTATCACTGAATCAGCAACTGTTTGCTGCTTGTAACTTTTTCAACTCACTGCGCCACTGTTTAAGGTAAACACATACCCTGAAACGGATTTACTGTCATCTTGGTCCGTTTGAAAACTGGAGCCTGTATAGCCCTCTAGTTTCAATTCAGACCCACCGTAGACAAGAAATACATCCTTAGTTCTTCTCAAGTACTTTAGGATGTTTTTCACTGCCTTCCAGTGCTCTTCTCCTAGATTCGACTGATATCTTCTTGTTATACTAAGTGCATGAGCGACATCTGGTCTGGTACATATCATACCGTACATGATAGATCCTATTGCTGAAGCATAAGGAATCTTACTCATGCGGTCTCTCTCCTCAGGTGTCTTTGGGGCCTGTTTCTTGGAGAGATGTATTCCATGGCTCATCGGCATGAGACCTCTCTTGGAATCTTCCATGCTAAACTTCTTTAGCATCGAGTCAATGTACTTTCCTTGGGTCAAGCCAAGCATCCTTTTAGATCTATCTCTATAGATCTTTATCCCCAAAATATAAGATGCCTCATCCAAGTCCTTCATGGAGAAGTGTTTGGCTAACTAAATTTTGATCGCCTGTAGCATAGGAACATCATTCCCTATCAGTAATATATCATCAACATATAATACAAGGAATGAAACAACGCACCCACTAACCTTCTTGTACACACAAGGTTCATCCTCATTTTTGATAAAATCAAACTTTTTGATTATCTCATCAAAACGGATGTTCCATCTTCGAGAAGCTTGCTTCAATCCATAAATGGATCGTTGTAGCTTACAAACTTGGTTTGTTCCAATCGTTGAAACAAAACCCTCTGGCTGTATCATATATACATTCTCCTCAAGCTCTCCATTGAGGAAGGCCGTTTGCACGTCCATTTGCCAGATTTTGTAGTCATAATAAGCTGCAATTGCAAGCAAAATCCGAATGGACTTGAACATAGCTACTGGTGAAAAGGTTTCATCATAGTCAAATCCTTGTCTTTGTTTGAAACCTTTTGCAACCAGTCGGGCCTTATAGGTCTCTACCTTACCATCCGCTCCAGTCTTTCTCTTAAAGACCCATTTACACCCAATAGGTTTAATGCCCTCAGGTGGTGAAACCAAAGTCCATACTTGGGTTTTATACATGGAGTCTATCTCGGATTTCATGGCTTCATGCCATTTCTCTGAGTCTTTACTACTCATAGCCTTTTCGTAAGTCAATGGATCATCATCATCTATGATGCGTACCTCATCATCATCCTCTATGATGAATCCATACCTATCAGGTGATGAGTGGGTTTTATACCTGCGAATCAGGTCTTGTTAGACTTAATTATTGCGGTCTTTAAGTATTTTTAGTATTGTTTTATTTGTTTTTGTGTTTGCTTATTGTAGGATGGAGCTGGAGGGGCAAAAGAGTCAATTTGGAGCTTAAAGGATTAAAAATCAGACTTGGTGGCATTTTTGTAAATTTGAGGGCATGACCTAGCGCCAGAAGCGCTAGGAATTACACTAAGGTAGCGCCAGAGGCGCTAGGGCACGAAATTTGTTGGTGATGTGCGGCTGATTGAGAAAAGAAGAAGCCAATTTGGAAGAGGATTGAAGCGATTATTGATGAGATAGAGAGAAGGATACTCCAAGAGGAACTATTAGACTTTCATTCATTATTTTTCTATTTTTTTTCTCAAGAGAGATTTGTCAATTTACTGTGGATTATTATCGTTTGATTGCTGGATTTTGATGTGGACTTAAGCTTTACTTTGGATTATATTCAACAACTGGCTTTGATTGTTCTATTCTTTCATTATTCAATTGTTGGCTTATTTTTCCATGTGTTGTTTTGATCCCATAATGGCTTTTGATTTAGTTATGAACTAATCTCCATTATGGGATTCTAACGGATTTTAATATGTAGTCTAATTATAAGCTTGATTGTTAGATTGTTTTGCATATCATAAGGAACGTCTATCATGGTTGTTTTACATGTATGAATGCTTGATCACCATTCAATTTCAGTGCTTGTATGGAATTAAAAAATAACATATGAGTATGGATTGTAATCATGATAGCTTGCGAATATGAGGCTTAATTGGATATTTTAATATTTTGTGAATCAGATAGAAATATACTGTTTCACCGTAAGAGTCAAAATAAGGGCTTGTGCTTTAAATCAATATAATTGCAATTTCACATAGAAATATAGTGATTTTGGTTATAGTGGTGATTACATGGTGTCTATTGAGTATGAATATTATGTAAGTAGGTCATAATACATTGACAGATGGTTATGTCTATATTAGTGACCTTGGCTATTTTTCTGTGATATGTGAACTGACTAGCATGATGGTGGTAATTAGATGAACTATTAAATGAAGTTAGGATCCCATTAATTTCAAGCTTGATATATTTCGTTAGTATTCGCATCTTTAGTTGTTAATTTGTTTAGAAATAATTTTGTCACCAAAATCAAGTCATTAGTTTAGGCAAATAAATATAGTGATAGAACTGATACATAATGATTTAATTTAGCACTTTCTCTGTGGGACGATACTCTACTTCCTCTGTATTACTTGTTGACACATGTATGCTTGCATGAGTTAGAGCTCTTTTGTTAAAGACTAAAAAAGAGGCAACAAGTTTTTGGCGCCATTGCCGGGGAAAGGCGTTTAGATTTTTATTATTATCATCAGTTTTAAGCTATATTGTTTGACTTAGACAAATCTAATCTTTTCTCATTTCTATTTTTATTTTTGTTTTGGTTTCAGGTACTTTTAGAATTTTTATGCACACATGATCATCCAACTCAGAATTGACACCAGCACAGGATAATATTGACGGCAGAGGTTGGAAAGCAAGAGTGCGTAGAAATTTACAAGCACAGTTGGAAGGAACTATACCGAATATAGCGGAAGAACAAAGAGTAGAGCAAAGAGAGGAGCATAAAGCATTGAAGGATTATTCCATTCCGAATATTAATGGATTACAGTCTAGCATAGTCAGACCGGCGATAGCAGCAAATAGTTTTGAGATAAAACCGGGCACCATTCAAATGGTGCTGAATTCGCTCCAGTTTGGGGGTGCTGCTACAGACGATCCTAATGAGCACCTATTGAGTTTCATTGAAATATGCGATACATTCAGGTACAACGGGGTGACAGAGGATGCTATTAGACTAAGACTGTTCCCGTTCTCATTGAGGGATAGAGCGAGAAGTTGGCTTCATTCTTTGCCTTCAGGATCAATTACTACATGGGAGGACCTAGCACAGAAGTTCTTAGCCAAGTTTTTCCCAATGGCTAAAACTGCAAAAATGAGGACAGCAATCTCCCAGTTCGAGCAACAATAGGGTGAATCCTTATACGAGGCCTGGGATAGATACAAAGAGATGCTAAGGAAGTGTCCGCACTATGGGATGCTAGATTGGATGGTGATCAACACATTTTATAATGGATTGGGATGGCAATCGAGGCAGATGATAGACGCAGCTGCAGGAGGAGCTTTAGGGGCGAAGAGCTATGAAGAAGCTTATAACCTTATCGAGACAATGGCAGCGAATGATTTCCAGAATCCTACAGCCAGAATGCCACAGCCCAGAGTTGCAGGTTTGTTGGAAGTGGATGCTATTACTCAGTTGTCAGCACAGATGGCGGCTATGGCGAAGAAAATAGATTCGTTATCAGAAAGCAAAGCCAAGTCAGTTGCCTTCATATGCGAGATTTGTGCGAGGTCACATTCAACATATCAGTGCGCTATCAGCTCGGAGTCGGTGCAGTATGTGAACAGTTATAGGAAAAACCAAGGACAGTTTCAGAACACATACAACCCCAACAACCACAATCATCCAAACTTTAGTTGGTCAAATAATCAAGGAAATCAGCAACAACAGTTTCAGCAGAATCAACAGTTTCCATCTCAGCCAGCGCAGCAATAGTTTGTTCCACGACCACCTTTTCCACCAGGATTTTCTCAATAACAACAACATCAGACTCCATATGCACGTCAGCAAGAAAAGAAATCAGAAATGGAGGAGATGATGTTAAAGTACATGGCAAATACAGAGGTGATGATCAAAAGCCAGGCAGTAGCTATTAAAAATCTGGAAACTCAAATGGGGCAAATAGCGACTATGCTTAACAACAGGCCCCAGGGTTCATTGCCAAGTTACACAGAGGCAATTATACAGAGAGAGGGTAAAGAGTAGTGTCAGGCCATAACACTCAGATCTGGAAAGCAATATGCAGGAACTGTACCAGGCACTGCCGCACCTAGTTCACAAGGGGAAGACACTAGGGTTGAAACTGAGAAAGAAATTGAGGCTAATCAGAAAGAGAAGAAAGATGAGCCCAAGTCGCAGCAAGTAGAGAAGGATAAAGCGAGTACAAATAAGAAGCCACTGCATACAGTACCACAAGCTCACCCTCAGATTCCGTATCCGCAAAGATTGAACAAACAGAGGGAAGATAATCAGTTCAGAAAGGTTTTGGAGGTTTTTAAGAAACTGCAGATCAACATACCCTTCGCAGAGGCATTGGAACAAATGCCAAGTTACGCAAAGTTTATGAAGGGTATACTGTCAAGGAAGAGAATATTAGACGAGTTTGAGACAGTAGCCTTGATGGAGGAATGCAGTGCAGTGCTCCAGCGTAAACTACCTCCAAAGCTGAAAGATCCGGGCAGTTTCACTTTTCCATGTACGATCGGAAAGATGAACTTTAATAAATGTTTGTGTGATCTTGGGGCGAGTGTCAACCTGATGCCGTTGTCTGTATTTAGTCAGTTGGGATTGCCGGAACCAAGGCCAACAAATATTTCCTTGCAGCTAGCTGATAGATCTATCACATATCCACGGGGGATAGTAGAGGATGTACTGGTAAAAGTGGACAAATTTATCTTTCCGGCGGACTTCATCATCTTGGACTATGAGGAGGACAAGAGTATACCAATTATACTGGGGAGACCATTCCTAGCCACAGGGAGGACTCTAATAGACGTGCAGAAAGGGGAGCTCACAATGCGTGTACATGATCAGGAGGTGAAGTTTAATGTCTTCAAGGCAATGAAGCTCCCCACTGATGAAGAAGAATGCTTCAGAGTTGACTTAGTGGATAGCATAGTGAATGATGACGTGGAGAGTTTCTTGAACTATGAACCACTACAGAGAGCAATTGCTGAAGATTCAGAATTGGAGGGTGAAAAATGTGCCGAACTTGTGCAATATCTAGATACCACTCCGAAATTCAGAAAATTCAGAACTCCTGCCGAGCCACTTACGAAAGCTGAAAAGACATCGGTAAAGTTGAAACCATTTCTTGAGACACCTCCCAAACTTGAACTAAAACCACTTCCAGATCATTTCAGGTACGCATTTTTAAATAAAGATTCAAAGCTACCTGTGATTATTTCTGCTGCACTAACATCTTTTCAGGAGGAAAAACTGCTACAAGTGCTTAGAGAGTTTAAATCAGTTAGTGGATGGACCATAACAGATATCAAGGGGATAAGCTCTTCTTTTTGCATGCATAAGATCCTGTTGGAAGATGGTAGCAAGCCGTCAGTTGTGCAGCAAAGAAGGCTTAATCCGATAATGAAAGAAGTGGTCAAGGATACAGGAAAAGTTGAATCGAATGATGATAGTTATTTTCTGCCAATGGATGAAGATAAGTTTAGGGGTTTTCAAACGTACATTGATGCCAAGGAATTCAAAGAAAAGACTAAGACGAGGCATGCAATGACATTTTTTACGATTGAACCAGAATGAGATTCAGAGACAGTCAAGCTAATTAACTATAACTTAGCGCTATCTGGGAGGCAACCCAGCGGTTTAATTTTCTGTTTTTCTTTTGTTTAGTCAATTATTTTGTTTTAAAAAAAAAGAAGAAATAAAAAAAAGGGATGTCTGCAACTAATTTTGGACTTTGGATTGATTTATCTGCAGGTATAAGTAAGAACTGAGGAAATTTGGCTAAGTAAGGTCCAAGCGCCTAAAGCGCTCAATTAAAGCTTGGCCAAGCGCTCTAGGCGCGGCATTGCAGTAGCTAACTAACATCCAAGCGCTCTAGGCGCCCCATGATGCACATAACCAACGCTCTAGGTGCTAGCCAAATAGTCGGACACTGCATATCAGCGCCTCAGGCGCTCTGCACGCTCAAAAACTCAGCGCTCTAGGCGCTTGGTTAGGCCACATCTTCTGCATAATAGCGCCTTAGGCGCTCGGTCCTTCACTTCTCCCAGCGCCTGCAGCGCTCGAGCCGGCACGCTGTTTCTGTATATCAGCGCTCTAAGCGCTTGTCAAGGCCAAAATATAGCGCCTGATGCGCTAGACTCGGGGCTCAGACACTGCAAGTTAGCGCTTAACACGCCCAACCCTTCACAAACCACAACGCCTAAAGCGCTCGGCTGGGAACTTTGAAAAAAAAATGCAAAAATCCTAGATCGGGCTTAATGAGGGCACAACACACAAAATTAAGTCTTCTTTTTCTTCTAGCCACTTCAAGCCGCCACTAGTCTCCATTGATGCCGAATTGCAGCTTCCCAACACTAAATCGCATACAATCTCCATCTAATTTCCAATTACTTGCAGGCAAGATCATAATACCAAGGTTTGCTTTCTTCTTCACCAAGACAAATTACAATTCTACTACATGGGCTATTTCTATTTCCACCAGCTCCTCCTCTCTCTATTTACCCACCATCTGACTCGCCTCCTGACGCGGATGATAGTGATGACGAGTAGCGTTTATCAGGGAAGTCCTCACCTCTTAATTTCTTTATGTTTTACACAATGAGGACATTGTGTCATTTAAGTTTGGGGGTGAATTATATGCATATAGATTAGGCCCATGTTCATGTGTAGATATTTTAGATCTTGTCTGATTTTGTTTTATTAAATTATGCATGTTGCTTGTAGTTGCATTAGTAGTTGCATGTTAATTATTTAGGTTGTGTTATGCATCTAGTTTCATGAATTAAGCATAAAGTGATATAGTGTCTAATGTGGCCAATGATAAGACTGGTTTGATAGTTTTAACTTAAGAAGAATTGAAAACTAGTGCTTAGTGATGGCTTTGATTATGAAGTGATGGCTTTGATTATGAAGTGATGTTTAACTTGTCTGAAACTCTTGTTAGCTAGGAAAGCACATAATCAATTGTTTTGATCAATTTAATTCAAATTGTTGCATAATTTTCTTCTGGTGGAAAAATTTGGGTTAAAACTTGATAATATCGGTGAAACGCCCATTAAATCAAAAACAAGCAAGAATCTAAGTTTTGGGGAATCTTGGGGTGTGAAAAAAAAAATTTAAAATTTTTTAACCTTCCCTAATTAAATAATGGATCATGTGGTGGGTTGAGATGGAGCGTAAAACGCACTCACTCATAAACACATGCAACGAAAGGGAGCGTAAAACGCATTCGTTCAAAAGAAAGTGAGATGGAGCATAAAATGGACTCACTAAAAAGTTAAAAAAAAATGGTTTGAATTCTTGGGGAAGGGTTTAAAAAGGATTTAAATGTGTTAAATAACCTTCGTGATACCCCTATGCTTAGTGATTGCTTGAATCAGTTGAATTGGTTGTGTTCACAGGTTGAATTGAGTTAAAATTGAAGGTTTTCCTCTAAGAAGTTAATTATGTGATTGATTTGTGTTGTGATTGATTAAAATGGTTGATATACACACACGCACAACATGGGTGATGACAGGTGTAACTTAACTAATTGATTAAAGTTAGAAACTTTGCATTGGTTAGATGTTCTGCTTAAGTACTGTATGATATCTTTGAGGCCTGATGTTGGATACTATGTTGGTTGATTGTTTAATTCGTAGGCATGATAGTTAGTTTGCATTTGCGTCATTGCATTGCTTGGGGACAAGCAATTGGTTAAGTTTGGGGGTATTTGATGAGTGGGTTTTATACCTGCGAATCAGGTCTTGTTAGACTTAATTATTGCGGTGTTTAAGTATTTTTAGTATTGTTTTATTTGTTTTTGTATTTGTTTATTGTAGGATGGAGCTGGAGGGGCAAAAGAGTCAATTTGGAACTTAAAGGATTAAAAATCAGACTTGGTGGCATTTTTGTAAATTTGAGGGCATGACGTAGCGCCAGAAGTGCTAGGAATTACACTAAGGTAGCGCCAGAGGCGCTAGGGCACGAAATTTGTTTGTGATGTGCGGCTGATTTAGAAAAGAAGAAGCCAATTTGGAAGAGGATTGAAGCGATTATTGATGAGATAGAGAGAAGGATACTCCAAGAGGAACTATTAGACTTTCATTCATTATTTTTCTATTTTTTTTCTCAAGCGAGATTTGTCAATTTACTATGGATTATTATCGTTTGATTGCTGGATTTTGATGTGGATTTAAGCTTTACTTTGGATTATATTCAACAACTGGGTTTGATTGTTCTATTCTTTCATTATTCAATTGTTGGCTTATTTTTCCATGTGTTGTTTTGATCCCATAATGGCTTTTGGTTTAGTCATGAACTAATCTCCATTATGGGATTCTAATGGATTTTAATATGTAGTCTAATTATAAGCTTGATTGTTAGATTGTTTTGCATATCATAAGGAACGTCTATCATGGTTGTTTTACATGTATGAATGCTTGATCACCATTCAATTTTAGTGATTGTATGGAATTGAAAAATAACATATGAGTATGGATTGTAATCATGATAGCTTGCGAATATGAGGCTTAATTGGATAGCTTAATATTTTGTGAATCAGATAGAAATATACCGTTTCACCGTATCTGTCAAAATAAGGGCTTGTGCTTTAAATCAATATAATTGCAATTTCACATAGAAATATAGTGATTTTGGTTATAGTAGTGATTACATGGTGTCTATTGAGTATGGATATTATGTAAGTAGGTCATAATACATTGACAGATGGTTATGTCTATATTAGTGACCTTGGCTATTTTTCTGTGATATGTGAACTGACTAGCATGATGGTGGTAATTAGATGAACTATTAAATGAAGTTAGGATCCCATTAATTTCAAGCTTGATGTATTTCGTTAGTATTCGCATCTTTAATTGTTAATTTGTTTAGAAAAATAATTTTGTCACCAAAATCAAGTCATTAGTTTAGGCAAATAAATATAGTGATAGACCTGATGCATAGTGATTTAATTTAGCACTTTCTCTGTGGGACGATACTCTACTTCCTCTGTATTACTTGTTGATACACGTATGCTTGCATGAGTTAGAGCTCTTTTGTTAAAGACTAAAAAAGAGGCAACATCAGGTATCTTCGGTACTCTTCCAAATTTACGAATAGGTAGTGGTATAGTAGGTTCTTCTACTTGGTCAGGTACCTGACTTTGATCCGTAGTATTTTGTGGTTCTTGAACTTCTTCAAGATATATCTTACTCCCACTGACCCCTTCAAGGATAAACTCCTTTTCCAAGAAGGCAGCGTTTTTCGCAATAAACACCTTTTGATCAGTAGGATGATAGAAATAATACCCTGATGTTTCTTTAGGGTATCCCACGAATCTACATTTGTCAGATCTAGTCTTCAGCTTGTCATGCTCAAACCTTTTGACATAAGCTGGACAACCCCAAGTCTTAACATGCTTAAGATTTGGTTTCCTCTTTGTCCATAACTCATATGGAGTCTTTGGGACAGATTTGGTAGGTACCTTGTTAAGTAGGTATGCAGCCGATTATAGAGCATAACCCCAGAAGGATACTAGAAGGTCGGTAAAACTCATCATGGAATGAACCATGTCCAACAATGTTCGATTTCTCCTTTTAAATACACCATTCAACTCTGGCGTCCCTGGTGGAGTCCATTGTGAGATTATACCATTTTCTTTGAGACAATTGAGAAACTCATTGGTTAAGTATTCCCCTCCTCGATCCGATCGAAGAATCTTAATACTCTTACCAGTTTGCTTCTCTACTTCACTTCTGAATTCTTTGAACTTTTCAAACGATTCAGATTTGTATTTCATTAAATACAAATATCCAAATCTAGAATGATCATTAGTGAAAGTAATAAAATAAGAATACCCTCCTCGTGCATTCGTTGTCATAGGTCCACATACATCTGTGTGTACCAACGCTAACAACTCTGTAACTCTTTCTCCTTTTCTACTAAAAGGGGATTTAGTCATCTTACCCATGAGACAAGATTCACAAGTTAGATATGATTCGTAATCAGATAGCTCTAAAAGTCCATCTTTATGCAACTTGGTTAATCTTGTTTCATTGATATGACCGAGTCTATAGTGCCACATAAAGGTATAATTAACATCATCTCTTTTTCTGTTCTTAGTTTGTTCAATTTGAAGTATATTTTCATGCTAGTCAAGTATGTAAAGTCCATTCAGTAAATTGCCAACACCATATAAAACATTTTTATTATAAATAGAACAACTGTTGTTCTTTATTATAATATCAAAACCATCCATATCCAATACAAAAATTGAAATAATGTTTCTAATTAGTGTTAGAACATAATAACAATTATTTAAACTAATGGACTTTCCCGTAGGCAGTGCTAAACAATAAGTTCCTACAGCTAATGCAGCAACCTTTGCTCCATTTCCCACTCGTAGGACGACTTCATCCTTGTTCAGCTTTCTACTTCTGCTTAGTCCCTGCATATTATTACATATGTGAGAACTACAGCCGATATCCAATACCCAAGTAGAATTTTGACTTTTAAGAAAATTAATTTCAATCATGAACAAACCTAGATCGGAAGTCGAAGCTTCTCCAAGCTTCTTTTGGTCCGCAAGATACTCCTTGCAGTTCCTCTTCCAGTGTCCCAACTTATTGCAATGGTAGCAAATTCCTTTGCTATCTGGATCAGGTTTCTTTTTATCCTTTCTCTTCGCCTTGCCCTTAGCCTTCTTGTTTTTCTTCTTTTCAGAAGATACCTTGGGCCTCTTCCTTTTCTTGGAAGAATCATCCACCAGTAAGACTTGGTTCTTGTTGGATGAGAAGTGACCTTCAGCAGTTTTCAGCATGTTAAGTAACTCAGGCAAGCTGACGCCCAACTTATTCATGTGAAAATTCACAACAAATTATGAGAAGGTGTCCGGGAGTGACTGCAAGATCAAATCTTGACTTAACTCCCCATCCATCACGAACCCAAGTTGTCCATGTTGTTCAATTAGATTGATCATCTTAAGGACATGAGTCTCAACGGCAGTGCCCTCGGTCATACGAGATCGGAAGAGCTCCTAAGATATCTGATATCTTGCAGTCCTACTTTGCTCACCATATAACTCTTTGAGGTACAACAATATACTAGGAGCATCCATAGTTTCATGCTAACGCTGAAGCTCGTTACTCATGGATGCGAGCATGATGCATTGAGCCAAGATTGCATCATCTTGCCACTTTCTTAAAGTAGCAATCTCTTCCTCAGAGGCTGTTTCTGCAACATTTGCAGGGACTGACGAATTTAGGACATAAGAAATCTTTTCAGCAGTGAGAATAATTCTCAGATTCCTTAACCAGTCCGTGTAATTCGGTCCGGTCAGTTTGTTAGCATCAAGTATGCTACGCAGTGATAGTGAGTTTGACATTTTTAAATTCTGCATGTGAAATAGACAACATTTTAGCATACATTCATTTTATTAATCATCAAAATAAATTAGGTCTTTATTTAAATTGGTATCTCTCACTTTTTCATCAAACTATATTACCCTCATTATATAGTTCGACAATTCTAATTAAAGATTTCCTAGTGAGATTAAGGATCCCATTTCAAATGTATATAGCTTTGTGGTGACACAACAAACGATATATAAATAAATAGGTAGACAACTATTGTCAATTACATCACTATGTAACTCCTTGTATTTTGCCTCTTAGATTATTTTGATCAAGTGGTGACACATCCGAATCAAAATTATCCAAGTTAAGTCCATCCTAGCACTTCTATATATGGGAAGAGAAAAATACTATCCTTGTGGTGACACAACAAAACAGTAATGTTCAATTCCTTAATAAGCATCAAATGTGATAAAGTAACATCTTAAATATTTAATAATTGCCTTGTGGTGACATAACAAACTCATATTAAACATTTAATACTCTATTGCTTTACCATGATAGAAGGCGACGTTCGATATTCCGAATATATTTGAACTCTTAGGACTTAATATGATTTCTTTGAGGGGTTTATTATTATTAGTCTCATCTTGTTTAGCGCGCATTCACACATATATATAAATTACGCGTCATATTGTTTTACATGCGAAGCATGTTAGATAATATATAATATATATAGTAAGCATGCACATATAGAATACTATATTCTACCCGGATTGATTATGGACTTTTATTCTAGTTTGGTTCACTAGAGCCACCAAGTGAACCAAAAGGTCAAACCTAGGGTGCAAGAATTAAATTTAAATATAACTATTACATTTAAACCCGGGCTCCATTACAAACGGGTCTTCATGCGATCCTTGCTCCTTTGTCTCCAATTCTTCAAAATTAATTCTAACTTATCCTATTACAAGAACTATTTACTATAATAGAAACCTTGATCAACAGTCAAGGGGAAGTACATAGGAGGGAGATAGAATTTACATTAAGAAAAATTAGAGAAGACGAGGTACGCAGACCCCATTTGTAAAAACTCATTCATTCAAGCATCCTCTAAAATAATTCCAATCACACATTGGTCAATAGTCCATAATCAATCTCTATTTATTATCATACATATCCCCATATGCATCAATAAATAATATTCATCTCATGAATAATAAAACCATTCCATATATGCCTTGATATCAATTAACGGGCAAAAGTTTTGCTAATATTTAGTTTTGAAATAAAATAAACTCTTTTATTTTAATCAAAAACCAAATTCAAATTAAACTCCTTTAATTTTAGCAATCTGAAATCCTATTCCAGATAAAATAAACATCTTTATTTTAAACTTTTATCAATTAAATAAACTATTTATGTTAATTGAGAAAACAAAAAATTTTCAAACTCTGCACACCGGCGCGGCCGCGCTCCACATTGAACTAGGAGCGGCGCGGCTGCGCTGCACCCCTAGAAACGTTTTCTGGGTTTAGGTGCGGCCGCGCTCCAGAATGAACTGGAAGAGGCGCGGCCGCGCCATGACGCAGAATCAGAAAAAAAAAATTCCAGCCCAAAAATTCGATCGTATCGCATATCAATTCATACATAGAATCATCACAATCAATAATTAACACAAGGATTAGGCTCTGATACCACTGTTAGGTTTGTATATTACGCAAGCATGCAATCTAATTACACAAATAGGGCGAAAGCGTGATAAAACGAATTTTAAAATTTTAATACAAACCATCACCATGATCTATCCTTGTGTTCAATTATCAATTAAACGAAAGAGAAAGAGAATAAGAATTATACCCTCGTAGATCAAAGCTTCCTCGGGTACAAGTTCAACTCCTAGTCCTTCGTGTTCTCCTCGAATTCCACCGATGAGATTCCTTCCTTTGATCAACGTTAGCCACCCAAGTGTTTGGCCTCTAGAGGTGATCCACCAAGGAAGAATAGGTATTCAAGAAGTTGAGTGTTGGCAAAACCCTAGTTTCTATCTCTATAGAAATTGTAAGTACTCTCCACAATCTAATGCAATAGTGTGTAACCCTAATCTATGATAAGACTCCTCTTATTTATAGATGTAGGAATAACCCTTCCCTAAACTATTTAGGATTATGGTTTCTATTATAATTAAACTTCTTTAATTAATTATGCTTCTAATCCAATTAGGAATTAATGAGAGACTACTTCTATTAATTAATTCCCAATCCCTATTAGGAATTAAATAATAGTAATAGTAATAATAATAATAAGACTCCTCTTATTAATTTATATTTAATATTTCCAAAATATTAAATAATAAATATTAAGCTATTTAATTTATTCTATCTCTATAGACTAAATTAAATACACTTAACTTATTATTACAATTATGCCATTTACTTCTTAAATAAATATTTTTTCTTTTGCGGTGTGACCCTTTAGGTTCTCCATATTAAACCGGTTGTGAATAAATTAATTAGAATAATTCTAATTATATTTAAATAAATAAATTAAACTATTTAATTCATTTAAATAAATAATATTTATTCTACAATAAGGGTAAGCCCCTTAGCGATCAACGACTTTCCAGATAATATAGATTTCAACATTAATCACAAAAGAACCTTTCAGTGCATAGTTACCGTACAATTCAATCCTTCTATCATACAATGTCCCAATTAAATATAAGACATGAAATTACTGTCAAGTCTTACTTTATTTAATTATATGTATTTCGATTCCCAAATGCACAACTCTAAATAATGCAAATTAGAAACTCCTTTCTAATTTCATTCTGCCTTAGCCAAGGACTACTGAGTTGTCATTTATCGAATCACATAGGACATTCACATCTTTTACTAGACGAGGTAGATTATTTGTTGATCATTCACCTATCTCTATGTACAACTAATTATACCCAATCATACCCTTTGATATATCCTAAAGGTCTTAAGGGACATGTCAAAGTATAACTCATCATACACAAGATTCTATGATGATCTCAAGTCTAAGGATCACTTGTACTACTATCACTAGAGGAATTCCTATTGACAGGCGAGTAAAACTCCATTAGGTATTCCTTAGCGAGCCACGTTCAGTGTACTTATTCTCCAATAAGCACCTACATACTTGCTTTAGTGTTTCCACACAAATGATTATGAGATCAATCATCATCTTCCTAAGAGCAAGCAACGTATGTACTAATCTATCCGGATTCACTAATCCACTTTTTAGTAATCCAACGATTAAGAACGATTTTAGTTTGTGAGCTATCTAGAATTTAGATCTCATTAGCATGATCACCATCATGATTCTAAAAGCATTGCTCAAAACTATGGGTTTATCACATTTAATATAACAGCACTATGTAGATAATGTAAAATGCCTTTTAAGAAAATCAATTCTTTTATTAATAAATGAATAAGATTACAAAGTATATGCTACATCATATCAAATATGATTGGCTTGTGTGCATACTACTTTCATCTAGACCTAGCTATTCTCATCAAATCCCTCCAAATTAGATCCAAGCTATCTAGATACCCATCTAGACCTAGCTATTCTCATCAAATCCCACCAAATTAGATCCAAGCCATCTAGATTCAAGCTCAAGGAGGATTTCACCATTCCCAAGGTGAAAGACTCAATCTTTATGTATATTTAATGTAAATCTAGTGGATCTATCATAGATCTAGCATAGCTTCGGTTTTTGTGGCGAAAGATCCGATTTTTATGTAGATTCAATGTAGATCAAATGTAGATCTAGTATATATCTCATTTAATTTGGCGAAAGATTCAATTTTTATATAGATTTGATATAGATCTATTAGATCTAGTATAGATCTTGTCTATTTTATACGTTGTTGTGCTTGGATTTGGGTTATTTTCCTATTAATATTACATTGAGGCTCTCCCTGCATCCTAGAGCTATATCTAGGGTGTAGGGATCCTCTTTATAGGATTATGGATGGTTAGAGAGGATTTTCTACGGTTAAAATCTCCTCATAATCATCCGATGATATCCTCGAGTCGATTTATCGATTTTGGCTTAGATCCGACCCGTTTTACCAATTATTTCTCTTGTACGATGTTAAAGTTTGAATATTTTCCTAGATTCGCATGAGATCTAGCTTGGATGTAACTTATTATCGGTTTCAAAGTTAAAAACTTTAACCTTTATGTTAGATCCGATGAGGATTTCGTTGGATCTATATGTTTTCAATGTTTTAAGTTAATTTTGGTTTACCCCGTACGCTCTTAGATCCATATCTAGTGGTGAGGGGGTCCCACCTACCCGCCGTCAAGGGATTCTAATAATTGAATCACCTAATAGCCAGTTTGGGATATATTTCTCGATTTAAATCCTGATTATGTCATTATATAGATCCGGGGAATCTTAGATCTATGGATTGATTCAATCGATTCTAGATCCTGTCAATGGATCTCGTCAATGTGTATAGTCCCTCGCGATGTCGGCTTCGATTATGCGATCTACGAAATAGGGTTACGGGAGCCCTTTCCTAGATCTCCTTTTATTATTTATTTTCTTATTTTAATATATTGTTTATCACGATGTGAGCCTAGGAATATTGGAGTCGGGATCTTTGAAATGGATCTTGGCATGATTATCACGATGGACATTATTTTAATTGTAAAGTTATTATCCGAATCATTGTAAATGTAAATTTGGACCTTAAAACTGTATCGAAGGTTCCATCACATGAAAATTAGTGAAAATTGCGATTGTAGGTGTTCGGGGCTATTGAGATGGCTTTCATGCCCACGGATCACCCCGACCCTATTTTGATGCTTAATTTTCCGTTTATCACCAAAAAAACGATTTCTAAACAAAACGACAAAGATCTTCTAAAATCAAACTCAAATCGCTCGGGTTAGTAAGACCACTTTAACTTAAAATTGAAAGTAACAATGAATCTCGACTCCTATTTGGCGAAGGGTTTGAAAATTGTGTTTTCTGAAACGTCACCCAATAAACGGTTTCTATCAAAATCATAAACTAAAGCGAACCTTTTCTTTAAATCAAATCCCTCGTGCATAGGTTCAAAGAGGCTTTAAGTTGCTTTCAAAATAACGCACTTTTCACGATTTCGATCCAAAGCTAGATAACGATTTCCTTCAAAATCACACACACATACATATACACACTTCACACTTAGGAAAATAATAAGAAACGGTAACCGTATTTTCACGGAAGTCGGTGGGTGCCTAACACTTTCCCCTCGCTTAAGCAAGCCACCAAACTCTATGAACCTCGGTTTCGAGACCAATTTTATGGAATCACATAATGGGCCTTTCGATTACGAAAACTCTAAAATTCGGATGAGTTGGTACATCCATTTAAATCTTTATCAACTGGCGGCTCTATTTAATTGGCCCATCAATTAAAATCAATCTTTCAGAACCCTATCGGCATTTATGTCGGTTTTTTTCCTAAAAAATCACCCTTTAAGAGAAATAATAAATCGAAATCTTAAAAAAGGGTAGAAACAACAAAATTAGGAATTATCCCGGCGTCGACATTCATGATATTTTCTTGTAAGAACTAATCTTGCAGAAATGAGCTCGTAGAATAAAGAAGAAATCGCAGAGTGAATCATAGAGCAGTGCAAAATCATTGAGTTATTATACTTTATGAAAGAGAACTCTACGATAATGGATGGAATCGTTGAGTAAATACCAAGGGATCAGGGCACGTGTCAACAATGAAGGTTAAACGTGTCAAATGAAAAAGTAACTACCTCATAATTCAAAGCTATAGTTACAACAGACAAAATAACCAATTGAAGCTCAACATGTGTCCCAATAACCAAAAGAAGAGGGAAGTATATATATAGTTCAAAATTTTCAATTACATTTCACCAGTTAAAATTATTCACTTTACTTTCTCTTTCTCTAAGCTCTAGTTCACTCAACGAACTTTCAAGACCTTAACTCGATTTTCTCTTTTCTATCTCAAATTAATCGTTCAAATCATGTCTACTAACCATGTAATCCCTGAAAATCTCTTTTGTTTTAACGAATTCGAAGGTGTAGAGTCTCACTTTCGCACAATCCTAAATCTGGTGAAGAAAGCGGGATTCTATAACGCTTAGAGCACCGACACCAGAATCTTCACAAAGTAGGTGGAAGAGTTCTATATCAATGGCTCATGTGCTGATGGAGTCATTACAACCAAAGTAAAAGACATCACTTTTACCTATGAAGTTGTGGAGATCTGGGCTTCTTAAACGAAGGAGACGTAGACCTTGAAGGTGTTAACACAAAGAAAGGCTTGGGATTCATGGGTTGCACCAAGAAGAATCGTGAGTCAAAGGGGATAAAAAAGAAGGAATTCCCTCAAGACTTCGAGTTTTTGGCAGATATTATAGGAAAATGTATACTCTGCAAAGACTCTACTCATGACTCTGTTAGTGAGCTGCAATTGAAGATCATGTCAGCTATCACTATGGAAAAGAAGATCAATTATAGAGCTATCTTGATAGATTGAATCTCCAAGTGGTTCAATGATGCCGAGAAGAGAAAGGCAGCGGGCAAACTTTTCCCAAAATGTTCTATGGGAGATTCATCAATATTCTGCTGAAGAAGAAGATGAAGAAGCACATTGGAGAGAAGGGGGGAGATACTCTCTTTGAAAACTAAAAGAGAAATCCAGTTGAAACCAACAAATCTAAGCAGTCTGAGGGGAGTGAAAGGACTGTTAGTGAAGTCCAGAAACATCAGAAAAAGGTGCGAAAGAAAAAGAAATCGGCTGAAGAAGAAGAAGAAGAAGAGTCTCAAGGTTTAGCTACACCTGAGACATCTATATAAACAACCTCTACTGCATATTAGCCAAAGAAAAGACTGAAGAAAATTCTTACTCTCAAGGCCAAGGAGTATGGCTTGAAGAAAAACGAAAAGAAGATAGAAGAAGTTATCCCTAAAGTAGTCCTTGAGACAGAACCAACTAGTGCTGAAGATGATGCAGCAAAAACTGTTAGCTCACATAAAAGTTCAAAGAAGAATGAAGTACACCTCAAAGGCTCCTCCAACTTCTTACTATGAGGTAATGATTGATAGAGTCCAAAATTATTATGCTGAAGTTGATAAAGTTGATGCTGCTGCCAAAGAAGGGCTCACTTTAGAAGAATGGGACAAAAAGGAGATGGAGAGAAAAAGGAAAGAAGCCAGAGAAAGACATAGAGAAGATATAGTAAAGATGAGCATCAAGAAGCCCAAGGCTGATAAAAGAAAGTTGGTTCTAGTTGAGGAATCAATTGATGCTGAGCCAATGGTAGAACGCCTTAACACTGCGATTGTAAAGTATGAAACTGCTGATGAAATGATGGTTGGGATGGCTTATATGCCAGAGCTAACTAATGACATAATGATGGCTGGGAAGGTCTTTGAGCCTGAGCCATAAACAAAAAGAAGAGGATTGAAGAAAATGTCTCTAAAGAGAAAGAAGAGTGAAAAGGCCTCTGAACCTACTGAGCAAGAGAAGGCTATATCTGAGGGGGAGAGAAAGGATGCAAGTTCTTCTAATAACTCCCTGGAGCTCACCAAGATCATTGATTCAGTGGTGCAGGACATCAGCACGTCTCCAAGTAGCCCTCCTTAACTTCAATCTCCAGTCATTCAACTTACTTCTTATCTAGAAACTGCACAAATTAGGGGGAGGAAGATGAAGAATTGATTGAAGAGATACCAAACCCTGAGAATGCTAAAGCAAGGACTAACGAGACAGAAGTCGTAGGAGAAAGGGTTTTTGAAGAAGATGAAGAAGTAAATAGGACCACTATTGTCTTTGTCAATAATAATGATCTACTGTTTCACTTTCTTCTTGTTATACCCTTGATGAAAATTATTCTGCTGGGAGATATGAGCTACATCACCTGGACGTACAAGAACTTTCCTAATGTAAAGGCGCTGGCTCATAACTTCCCAAGAATCATGAAGTTTGGCAGAAGAACCATCTCAAATGGAAGCTCTTCAGCTTACCAGGCATATTCAACAAGATTAGAGTAATCAGTTCCTCTCTCCTAAACAAATTCAAGTAACTATCACGCTATAAAACATTTGTAGAGCCCAACACTACGAACGTAGAGCGTGCTTTGACCTCAGGTACTCTAATTTCAACTTCCTTAAACGTATCTTTTCTTCATTCTTTATAAACACTTCTACCCTCACGATTGTAGAGTCCCAAAACCCTATGATCGTAACCCAAATTAACCAAACCCAAACATCTTTCCCACATAACTCACCTGCACATAATATATAATAGTCACCAAAAAACACACCTGAACATGTATATACCCCATCACCCTCATCATACAATTTACTCTTAAGATCACCAACTCCCTCTTACACGCTTCCCTCAATCGTAGAGCCTCCCAGCTCTCCGATCGTCGAGCAAACCCACTGAACATATAACCCTTTCAACCTCCAACCAATAATTAATACACCATCAAACCTCCTTTCCCATTACACCTACATCTGATACACCCTCATCCTCTTGCCCTCAATTGCTCAATCCTTTAGCTCAGCAACTCATTAAGAGATGGTTAATGAACTCATAGACAAATTTAGAAGCAAAATGATATCTCTTCCCACTGTTATTAACAAATCTTTGCGAAGAAGAGATGATATCTACTTCAAAAAGATAGATAAGCACGCTGAAGCCATCAAGAAGATGCAAGAAATAAATTCCTAGTAGCGACCAGTGAAACTCCTACCAGTAGCCAGGGAAATAATTCGAGATGACTAAGTTGCCCTCGAATTTATGTCGAATTTTAACCTGGGCGCTAGTAGGAGTAGTGGTCAGGCTAAACGACGTCGTGTGGGATTTTATCTTGGCCGCTACTCTTATTAGTGGTCAGGCAAAATGGCATTATTTTATTTATGTTGGATTTTATGTTAGATTTTAGCGTAGCCATTACTCCTACTACCGACTAGTCTAAATGGCGCCATTTTGGCCGCTAGTAGGAGTAACGGCCAGACGACTAGCAAAACCCACATCTGCATCTTTATATCTGATTTCTAACATAAGTAACTACATATGCATCCATTTTTTAAGTAGTTGCAAAAATCTAGCTTTAGAGAGAATTTGCTGAGCTTTGAAGAAATTAGTTGTTCGTGCAATTAATTTTGGTAAGTGTTCATCAATGGCTTTCATGCCTATTATAAAAATATTTTTATCTAGTTCTTCTGAATCTCTTGCTAGTTTAGATTGTACAAATGCATCTGAGTTTGTTAATGATGCTGAAAGTAATAAACTTGAGATGGTCCCTTATGTTGGTCAATTGTTCTCTAAGTTAGAAGAAGTTGAAAATTTTTATAGATCTTATGCACACAAAAATGGATTTGAGATTAGAATTGCTACTAGTCATAAACATGTTCATAGTAATGATGTGTCATCCAGGTTATATGTATGTAAAAAAGATAGCAGACCAACTACTATAAAAAGTTCACTAGATGATGAATGTGATAACGATAAAATAAGAAGACAAAGAGACTCGATAGGAAGAACATTATGCAAAGGTAGAATGTTTGTTGTCCATAGTAAGAAAGAAGACAATTGGCGTATTTCGACCATTGAGTCGAATCACAATCATCATTTAGTGACACCTACCAAAATAGATTTGATTGAGATACATAGGAATATTATGTCTGTCGCAAGACAATTAATCGACACTTTAAATAAGGTGGGTATTGGACCTAGTAGAATGATGAACATTTTTAGCACAATGGGTGGAGGGATGTAGTACGTAAGTTTTAACGACAAAGATATTCGTAATATAGTTAGAGATTTAAGGCGTAACTCGGAGGATGAAAATGATGCACCAGATGCAGTCAATTATTTAAAAAAGTTAAATCTGTCGGTGCAAGTAAATTCTTTTTTCGTGTCAAAGCAGGCGAAGACAATTGCATAGCTTGTATTTTGTTGGTAGACGCCCGATAAAGGTTAATGTATCAACATATCGGAGACATGGTTACATTTGACACTACGTATAGGACAAATAGGTATAATATGTCATTTGTTCCATTTACCGAGGTCAACCACCATTATCACTCTGTTTTATTTTGATTTGTACTGCTAAGGGATGAGACAAAGGACACTTTCATTTGGGTCTTAGAGACATGGCTCGAAGCCATGGACTACAAGACTCCTATAACCATTATCACTGACCAAGATAAAGCCATGAGCAATGTTATTGCTAGGGTAATATCATCCACTCATCATGTACTATGTTCTTGGCATATTAGCAATAAATTCCCAGAGAAATTGCATCATGTTTATTTTGAACACCCATCATTCAAAGACGATTTTAACAATTATGTGTATAATTCATTGTCCATCGGCGAGTTTGAAGAGCGTTGGGAAGTCCTTATTAGGGATTATGAATTGTATAAAAATGAAAAGCTCATAAGTTTGTATAATTTAAAGGAGAAATGGTTAGGTGCATATACAAAGAGATATTTTTCTGTGGGAATGACAACCACCGGAAGAAGTGAAGGAATAAATCATTTTTTTGATGAATATGTGAATGTTTTAACTGGCACGAATGAATTTGTAGTCAAGACTCAGAAGGCTATTGAGAAATAAATTATCAAAAAGAGAAAGGCCAACTACATAACAAAACATCGGAAACATAGTTTGGTATATGGATAATCTTTAGAAGCGCATCTTGTGGAATGTTATACAAAAGAGATATTTAGACGTTTTCAAAAAAAGCTTGTGGATTCTTTAAAGTACAACATAAACAAAGTAAGTGAGTTGTACGTTATTGATACAAAGGTCTATGCAGTGTACATGGCAGATACAATTAGAGATAATTGGAGTTATCGGGAAGTTATCACCAATCGTCAGCTAGGTTGGTAACATGTAATTGCCAAATATTTCCACATTCTGGCCAAATTTGTAGACACATTTTGAGATATTTCAGCTCCAAGAATACTTCAAAAATACTTGATGATATGATCGTTCCTCGGTGGATAAGAGATGCTAACAGGAGTAATGGTGAAGAAGTAATGGTTTCTCCAATAAGTGTTGACTTTGAAAAAAATCAAGCAATGTTGTACAATCATTTGATGAGTGATTATCAAGAGTTAGCTAGTAAAGCTACTTGCTTAGTTCGAGGTTACAAGACTGTACTAAAACTAAATACATAAAGAAAAGCCCTTGTTGATTAATATGACTTGAATGAAAATATTATCGACATAACAGACGATGATACTGACCGCACGGACGGATATGAATCTCAGGAGATGGGATTAGAGGATGATGATGAAGAGGAAGAGGTTGAAAAGGAAGAAGGAGAGTTTTTGCCACCAATTGCTTCTTAAACAAAGGGCCGAAAAAAACAATCGAGAATCAAAAGTGCTCTTAAAAAAATAGTGGGTACTAAGCCTCATCGAAAATGCGCCATATGTGAATTTGAAACCAACCATGATAAGCGCAATCATTATAGAGTGTTACGAATTCCTGAACCTAAAAATAATTAAAATTGAGCACATTTATGGACGTAATATTTATGCTTGTACTTTTTTGAAATGTTTATGGACATATAATTTCATATTTCTAAAAAATGTTTATGCTTTTTTGGAATATTTATGACAGATATGTGAATAAAGCTACTAATTGCAATACAATTATCTGTGTTACAAAATTTATCTAAATAGTACTACTTCATAAAATTAAAATAATGGACATGTGCTCCCTGTATTCTGGCCACATGGAGGAGAAGCAGCCATAATTCAAGAATTTAACTTTTTTGGCCTAGCCACTACTCCTACCTGCGGCCAGAATACAGGGACATTGCCTGGCCGCTACTACTACATGCGGCCATCATACATGGACATTGCATGGACATTGTTTGGCCGCTACTCCTAGTAGTGGCCAGAATACAAGGACTTTTCCTAGCCACAACTTCTACTTGTGGCCAGCATCCAGGGAGTTGGCAGGTTCAATATGCACAATACCAACCCATACCTGTTCTATTCTAAAATTCACAACAATCAACCCATCCATTGAAATTTAATTACAGCCATTGCTAGATAACATCAATAATCTCATAATTGAAATTAAAATATCATACATTGAAATTAAAATAACGTACATTAAAATTTAATTACAACCATTGTTTACAAAAAATATCATCAATTGAAAAATAACAACATTTAGTTGATTTCTGCCTTAGGTATTTCATACGCTATCCTATACCTAAACACCGATACATCCTCAGCTGACTAATTTTCCTTGGTAAGGTTAAAGTCGCCTCGCAAGTAGATGTCGACATATTTGCAGACGAAGATGCCACAATCGAAAGTGTTAGCCTGCATCGGTCGATCCTTTACTATATGGACCTTCGGATATGTGTGGAGCCAACCACCCAAAGGGTTACCAATTCACAACGTCAATGGTATCAATTATACCTACAATAAATGGTGGGTTATAATTACGTACAGATATCTGCTATGTCTAATAAAAAAAGCTAAAAATTACACATATCACTACTTCGATGTATTCCTTGTACATATCAGTCAACTTAATGATAGGTGTGTTATTATACAGGGGTTCGAGGATAATAATCTTCCAATCTTTCACCGCGAAGATTAATAGTATGAAATGTCGATTATTGGTTATACATAAAGGCATGAAGATATAATCACAATCATGCAAGGGCGGTCCCACTTGAGGTCGAACATATGTTTCGCAGAATTAGGCTGCGTGATTTGGGTCCTATAGGGAGAACACACCTTTCCCCAAATGTATGAAGAAGGAGGGCATGAACCCAAATTTGGCCCACCTCTATATCATCTCGACGCAATATTTTTCTTCACGATCCCGCAAAAGTAACATATAAGCATCCATGACATGCTCATATTTCCATATTCCAGGCCACAATGAATTGATATTTTCGTGAGTTAAAGTGTACCACCTTTGGGGATGCTCAAAGAGAAATATCTAAGGATTGACAGGAGTTAGGAAGAAGAAATTCTCATTGATGATTTGGACCTTGTACCCATGAAGTCTCTTTGGTATAGACCCTTTCGGTCCATATTCAATCTATATGGGGACTTCTTTTGTTAGAACCTCATCCCCAATGAAATCTAATGCACCCTCATATGTAAGTTGTGGAATATCGGTATGGGTGCTAGGGATGTAGATGTCCTACATGACCGATGAGCTGGGTATCTCTATTTCTTCACCCCCGTATACTCCCCCTTATATCCGCATCATAGATAACATACACGTGGTTCCACCCCTCTTTCATGAGTTTGTATTCCGGAGTGCTAGGAATCTTCATGTAGATAAGGATGATTTAGTGAGGGGAAGAATGCTAAAGGATCTATATGAGATCACCAATTTATAAGATCTGATGATGCGATATATAAAACATATTTGTGAAAGTTGAGTTGATCCAAATGAATGTAATATATATGAACTGATCGACTGAAGTATATCTATGAAAGAGAAGCTTTGTAAAGTCCTTATGTAACAAATGTACAAGGACTTAGAACTAAAAAGATCAAAAACTGTTAGGTTGATCTTAACTGTCATTACTTGATGAATAAATAATTAATGTATATTTGTAATGACGTTTTTTGTAAAGTCCTTAATGCGAAATATTGTACAAGGACTTAGAATAAAAAGATCAAAGCTTTAGGTTGATCTGAATAAAGCTTTCTAAGTTTAGTCGATAGGACAAATGGATCGTAGAGTTACTCTACCAGATCGTAGTGTGATCACAAACAGCAGAGTCAACTCATCTATTGAAGTACACAAGGCAAAGATCGTAGAGCTCATTTTCAAGCCAAAGAGATGAATTAAAGGATTATCAAGAAGAAGCTGATAACAGGAGGATATACTCTAAGAATGAGTGTAGTCCTAATCTCAAGGATTCTCTAGAATGTCTCTACAAAGACTAAATTGCAATAGTACTCTACATGTTTATAAATGAATAAGTTAAGTCGTAGAGTAAACAATATTTCGTAGAGCAGCAGCTGATACTGTAAAGTGACAAAGAGACAACGAGATCGTAGAGCTGTCTTCGACATCGTAGAGCTGGAAGAATGTTTAGAGAATAAAGAGAAGTTTGCCCAAGCATCAAAGATACACATTCGTAGAGCATACAGGAGAGTAAAAATGAAGTTTCTATCGTAGAGCAAAATGGAAAGATCAATCCTACGATTCTCATCACTCTACTAACACTAAAGATTGTTGAGCTAACAAGACAATCAAAGAGCAGATCGTAGAGGTACCTCGACCATCGTAAAGATGATCGTAGAACTACCTCATCAATCGTAGAGCAGAATGTCGAGCAATGCTAATCAAGACTCTACATTCTTCAACGAACTCAACGATCAAGTCAAAGTCTGAAGAACATGTTAGAACGGATATAATTCTGATAAGTACGGAGTATTGCAAAGTATCACAAAGCAAGGATTTCAAGATTGTTTATCACCATCTTCAAAATTAGAGAAGAGGTTTAATATGAAGCTGAATCTAAACGACTAGAATGAAGATGTGACATCTCTGAAAGGGTAGAAGAGTCTGCAGTCGGATGGGACGTTGCAGAGCCGAAAGTAATATGTCTACCTACCCTCAAATAAGTTGTTAGATAATATCTTGAAGGAGAACGGTTAATACACCAACGGATACTTTGCAACGGGAACTCTTTTTGAAAAGACTATAAATAGCTTTAAGATTTTGAAAAGAAAGGTGTGCTGAAAATGAAATAGAAATAAAATAAGAGTGGAAGATCAAAAGGGCAAAATGCAAGAACCACTATGCGATTCACCAAGAACACAAAAAACTGAATTGATGAAAAAATAGAGCAATGCAACTCTACATCAAAAGATGTGTTCAAAGCTACTGAGTACTAGAAGGAATCAAGCCTCAAAGAAAAGATCAGCAGCATCTTGAAGATGATATCATTTGATCTGCTGAATACCAGAAGAAGTCAAGCGTCAAAGCAAAGATCAGTAGCATCTTGAAGATGATATCAACTAAGCTGCTAAGTACCAGAAGAAGATGGAGCTTCAATGCAAAGCTTAGTAGTACCTCAAACAAAACCAATTAATTGTTACCAAGTTGAAGAAACATGAAGAGGGTTAGGAGTTGTGACACCCCCAAATCCGGGTCTCCTAACCTCGAATTCGGTGTTCACGATACTCAACAACAAATATACTTTCTAACTAATGCGGAATAATAAACATAGAATGTCTATCGAAATAGTAATAAAGTCTTACAATCATGGTCCCAAGGTTCTTTAACCTTAACTTAAAACGTACCCTTAATACATTAAGGAGTTCACATAACCAAATAACAATTCAAGATAAACTAGTACATAAGCCTTATCAGGCGACTACTCTTGCACCTTCCCTTTTCCTTTATCCCCTTTAGACGTTTCTGCCTTAACTGAAATAAAGATCATGATATAGCAAGGGTAAGCAACTAATTTGCTTAGCAAGTTTATATACAAGGGAGATATATCATGATTAGAAGGAAGTTTTGCTTTCAATGTTCAACAACAGTATAAAATTATGAAGGAACAAGAATTAATAGTCAGCAGCTGAATATTCGGATACTCAAATGACAATTACTGAGTGGTTTGAAATAACCATGGACATTTGCCAAGGTTCTCAGCATTTAAACTGGACCTCTTAAAAAGTTTTGGTAATCAAGGGGATCAGCCTTTCATACCCCGTGATTTATGCATAAACACTTAATAAACCAGCATTGATATCATGCCTTAATCAAATTTATCCTTTTCTCAGCCAAGAGTTCTTACCATAGCTATTTAATAAGAACAACTTTTAAAATACATTTGATTTAACAAATTTAGACATGCTTGATTTAGCTGATACAAATAGCATAGATCTATCTCATAAATAATTCATGCTTTAAAGAACTTTAATTTAATTCACAGTTCAATAATAATAGAATAGGAATTCAGTTGCACAAGGTGCGAATCTCAATAATCAGTATAGATGTGAATAATCAACAATAATTATTCACTAACATGCTTCGGAAATAATAACTCGAGTTTGAGTTAGGGAACTTGCCTGTTTGCTCAGCTACAAATAATTCTAGCTTTAACTAATTGGCCTTGAAGGACCTAACATTGATAAAGTCGATCTATCAATTAGTATTGCGTAGTTGTACGTCTGTACGTTCACTAAGGAACTTATCTACCACATAAGTTAAACACATAATGCACCTAGCACAATCTTGCTATCATTAACCCTAATCAAACTTAGGTTAATGATAGATTAACTTGGGAATATTTTTCCTAAGGGTTAAACACCTTTTTAAGCCTTTAAACAATTGAGTTTACTTGTTTAATTAATGAATTATTAAACACTTCGTATTCAAATAGCTCATTTCTCATTTGATTACCATTCAATATTAATTAAATAGGAATCAATTAATTATCTTTAGTTATTATCTATCAAATAACAAATTAGGCTTAATTATTACACATTCAATAATATTTCCATAAAATTTTAATCTTAATATTTCTTTATTTACTTAAAAAATATCAAATTCTTATATTACAAATATCATAGTAATATTTTAATATGTTATTAGGTGACTAAACAATTTATTTTAATTGTTTTACCCTTTATTAAACAACTTATTTAATACCCATAAAAGGTCATAAATATTATTTATCATAATAGATTACCAAAATAACTCACATAGGTTAGATTACACTATAATAGGAGTACCTAAGCTTTAACATCCTATTTTCCTCATTTATGACATTATTTAACCATTTATTTCCTTTTAACCATAACTATAATATTATTATGAAAAATAGCAAACAAGTTCTGAAAATTATTATCTTCCGGATCTGGACAGTATATGACCACCCAACAATAATTTACAAATTTTCCTGGAATTTTAGAAAGTGATTTACTATTTTTAAAGTACTCAAAACCTCCGAATCTTGTTACATTTTTCATAAATCGAGTTTTGCTCAAAACATTCTGAAATTTTCAGGGTACACTTTCATAACATATATAAACATACTGTCAAAATGTCATATGTTTCCAAGGTATACACAGTGAGTAATTCGGGTAAGAATATTTAGGAGTCCTTCACGGTAAAAGCCATTACACAAAAACCACACATCGAAACGTGTTCGTTCTTTTTCCTACTTGTAGATAACTTCTTAAGGTACCTCTGTTTCCAGATTTTTAAAGGATCCATAACTAGCCGAAACAACCTTTGGAAAAACGGGGATAGCAACCTTTTAGGATTTAAAGTTTTAAGTTTTATAGCTGGACTATTTTGGGAAAATAGCCCCCAAGGCTTCAAAAATTATTGGATTTGTGTTCTACCACTTGGGTTTACTCTCTAACTCATGTATCTAGCACCCCCCCTTTGACGGATCACAAATCCAAGTTGTAAAACTTGAGTTACACAAGATTTAGTGGAAGGAAAAACTAGGGTTTCACCCCTAGGAGAACATATGCTCACTTTCTTCCTCTAAATCTTTGATTTAACACTCAAGATACTTAGTTCCATACATGATGATATGTAGAACTAGGGTATCTTGGGTATTAGTTCATAACCCCATCAAAACTTGCTATCTTGCTATAATACCATTTAGAAGAAGGAAATGAAGATTTAGGTTATACATTGTTCTAGTAGCAACCTTCCTTGATCTACCAAAGTAAGATATGAACTTAGGGTGTACTAATCAAGTTAGCACCCCTCTCCTTCCCCTCAAGAACCGAACCCCTCTCTCTCTTTTCTCTCTTTGTATTTTGCTAGCTTGGGAGAAAAATAGAAGAAGAAGAATAGGAGAAAAATGAAGAGAAAATGAAATGTGGTGATTCAAGAATGTATCTTGCAATATAGTTAGATACAACTAGGAGTATAACTAATATCCCCCATATCTTTGTTGTCCCTTGGATAAAAGGCTTACTAATTGAATAATAGCAAGATATCTCTACCTTTTGTCATCATGGGCTAGTGAGAGCTTTGTGTCACTAGGGTGGCTAGTTGACATCTTAGGAGGCTACTTGACAACTTAGGAGGCTACTTGACATCCTAGGTAGCTATACCATCAAGTCTAAAATCCAACTTCCAACACAAGCTAGATAATACTTTAATTAAAATTTGAAAAACCAACTTGCTCTTTCTCTCTCTATGGTCCACGGCATATGAGGGATTTTTGTCCCAAAATGATGTCCCAAATATACCACCATTAAATCAATTAGTGTTACATCTTTAAATTACCAAGTGGGCTAGGTTTTGGGCAATACCTCAAATACACTTTGGGCTTAGAATTAAATGATTGGGCTAATGAAACCATACCTATTTAAATACAATATAGGGCCTTTTAATTTAACCCAAAGATAGCTCATTTAATATACCCCACAATTAATACCCAAATCCATGATTAATATAAATAATTAGGTTAGGTTCATTAATGAAGTAACTTAGTCACTTAGTAAATAAATTACTAAATTGACTATTAATATTATTATTCAATTTGGTCATATCTCATTAACCACTACTTTCATTAATTAACTCACACACCTTATTTACTAACTATATTTAATATACCTGAATAATTAATTTAGTAAATGCTTTGCCAATTCTATGGGTATAAAGACTTAGGGTTTGCTCACTAGTTTAAAGATACTACTAGTGACTCCCTTAACACAAACTAGATCAATAAATCACATAGTCACATAATCCACCAATACACCCAAAGGTTTAAATAAGAACAAAAAGTTAACTCATTAAAATTAAATTATATATTTAATTAATAATGACGTTCAAAATTCAAGGGCATTACATCCCTCCCCCCTTATAAAAATTCCGTCCTCGGAATTGAAAAAATAGGGTTACTCAAATAAAAACGGATAATTTGCTTTCATCTTCTTTTCGAGTTCCCACGTAGCTTTTTCGACTGCGTGATTCCTCCAGAGAACCTTGACGGAATGGATGATCTTATTTCTCAGCTTCTGTTCCTTCCTATCGAGTATCTGGACAGGAACTTCCTCGAATGTCAAGTCCTTCTCGACTTGGATTGGTTCATAGGAGATAACGTGCTTATAGACTGGTTTATACGGCCGCAACACTGACACATGAAACACATTGTGAATGTGCTCAAGTTTAGGAGGTAACGCTACCTCGTACGCCACTTCGCCGATTTGCCTCAAAATCTCGAACGGTCCTATGAACCTAGGGCTCAATTTGCCCTTCTTCCCAAACCAGATCTTTCCTTTCCAAGGGGATACCTTCAAAAATACAAAGCTACTAACTTCAAAGTCCCATTTCTGACGATGTAAGTCTGCATATTTCTTTTGGTGATCTTGAGCTGCTACCAGACGGTTTTTGATCAGCCGCACTGTATCTGTAGTCTGCTACACCATTTCTGGTCCCAGCAATCTTCGCTCCCCAACCTCGTCCCAACACATCGGGGTTCGACATCTCCTTCCATATAGCGCTTCGTACGGTGGCATACCGATACTGGCGTGATAGCTATTGTTGTAAGCAAACTCCACCAGTGGCAAATGGTCATCCCAGCTACCCTTTAAATCAATCATGACCGCCCGAAGCATATCTTCTAAGGTCTGAATCGTTTGCTCGCTCTGGCCGTCGGTTTGAGGATGATACGCCGTACTCAACCTCAACTGCGTTCCCATTCCTGCCTGCAGACTTTTCTAAAAATTCGACGTGAAGCACGGATCTCTGTCAGATACAATTGATACCGGCACTCCATGTCGTGACACTATCTCTTTCACATAAAGCTTTGCTAATTGCTCCAAATTGTACCGTATCTTGATTGGCAGAAAATGAGCAGACTTGGTTAGACGATCCACAATTACCCAGAGGGCGTCTAAACCCTTATGAGTTGGTGGCAGTCCTACCACAAAGTCCATTGTGATGTGCTCCCACTTCCACTCCGGGATCTCTAATGGTTGAAGTCGTCCGCTCGGTCGTTGGTGCTCTGCTTTAATCCGTTGGCATGTCAGACATCGGCTGACGCACTCTGCCACTTCTCGTTTCATATTCGGCCACCACAAATTCTGCCTCAAATCCTGATACATTTTTGTGCTCCCGGGATGTACTGAGTACTTCATGTTGTGAGCTTCCTGAAGGATTTCTTCCCTCAATTTCAGATCCAACGGTACCCAGCTCTCCCTTCAAACCTTAGCAATCCTGTGCTATCAATCTTATACTTAAGCTCCTCGCCTTCGATAATTCTCTTCTTTATTGAATCACAATCCTCATCCTTTTCTTGAGCCTCCTTAATTTGATCCAATAGGGTCGGGCTCGCTGTCACTGCAAACAATTTCCCGTCTGCCTCCATCGGATACTTAACCTCTAATTCCAGACGTTCGAACTCCTTTATCAACTCTGCTTGAGTTGTAAGCCTCATCAATTTCTCTTTGCCTTTCCTACTCAGGGCATCTACCACTACATTTGCTTTGCCCGGATGGTACAGAATCTCACAGTCGTAATCCTTGATCAACTCTAACCATCGGCGCTGTCTTATGTTTAGCTCCTTCTGAGTGAAGATATATTTCAGACTTTTTTGATCTGTATATATTTCGCACCTCTCTCCATATAGATAGTGCCTCCAAATCTTCAAAGCGAATACTACTGCTGCTAACTCCAGGTCATGAGTCGGGTATCCCTTCTCATAGTCCTTCAGCTGACGTGAAGCGTATGCAATGACCTTGCCGTGCTGCATTAGTACACAACCAAGACCTTTGTGTGACGCATCACTGTATACTACAAATCCTCCAGTGTCGTCTGGTAAAGCCAACACTGGTGCTTGGCTAAGTCTCTTCTTCAGCTCTATGAAACTCTCCTCGCACTTCTCCGTCCAAACAAACTTTACCGTCTTTCTGGTTAGATTGGTCAACGGTGATGCTATCTTCGAAAAATCCTGGATGAATCTCCGATAGTATCCCACTAACCCTAGGAAACTCTTGATCTCTGTCGGCGTCTTCGGCTGTTCCCAGTTGATAATGGCTTCCACCTTTGCTGGGTCTACCGAAACACCATTCCTGTCAATAACGTGTCCTAGAAACTGCACCCTCTGCAACCAAAATTCACACTTCGAAAACTTCGCGTACAGTTTCTCCCTTCTTAATGCCTCCAAGGCAATCCTTAGATGTTCAACATGTTCTTCCTTTGTTACTGAATACACCAAGATGTTATCGATGAATACTACCACGAATTTGTCCAAGTACTGCTTGAACACTCTATTCATCATATCCATGAATGCCGCTGGTGCATTTGTTAGTCCAAATGACATTACCAGAAACTCGAAATGTCCATAACGAGTTCTGAATGCCGTCTTCGGGATATCCTCCTGTCTCACCCTTAGTTGATGATAGCCCGTCCTTAAATCAATCTTTGAAAAGTATTTCGCTCCATTGAGTTGATCAAACAAATCGTCTATCCTGGGCAGCGGATACCTATTCTTAATCGTAACTTTGTTCAACTCACGGTAGTCGATACAAATCCTCATCGAGCCATCCTTCTTCTTTACGAACAGAACTGGCGCTCCCCATGGTGACACGCTCGGTCTGATATAACCCTTGTCTAACAGTTCCTGCAATTGAACCATCAGCTCTTTCATCTCTACTGGTGCCATTCGGTAAGGCGCCTTGGATATCGGTGTCGTCCCGGGTACCAAGTCGATCACAAATTCTATCTCTCTATCCGGCGGCAGTCCCGAAATTTCATCTGGGAAGACATCAGCGAATTCCCTTACGATGGGTATCTGACTCAGTTCACCCTCGACCCGTCGAGTGTCCACAACGTGAGCCAAATAACCTATACAACCCTTCTTAAGCAGTCTCTTTGCCTGCATCATCGTCAGACAACAAGATTGTCTTGTCGATTTACTACCATAGAATACCACCTTTGACTTACTTGGAGTCTTCAGGTGTACGCACTTTTTCTTACAGTCAATGACCGCCTCGTGGCTCGCTAACCAATCCATTCTAAGGATTACATCAAATTCTCCAAGACGAATCGGTAACAAGTCCACGTTAAGCTTAAACCCTCTCAAATCAGCACAACAATTCCTATAAATGTAGTTTATGGGAATAATCTCTTTGTTCGCTACTTCTACATTCATCGGGTGTTCTAACAGTTCACTAGGTAAATTAAATCCTTGAGCAAATTCATCAGATACAAAAGAACATGAAGCTCCCGAATCGAATAGCACATAGGCATTTATGTCGTTGATTGGAATAATACCTGACACCACCTCCCTGGATGCCACAACATCTTGCACTGTTATGTTGAAGGTCCTCGTTGTTGGGTTATTTGGCTGGGCTGGTCCTCCACTGGTTGCCCTCGAGTTGTTGCCCCTATTACCGCTTCCGCCATCCATGTTTTTCTTCTGGGGACAGTCCTTGCTCCGATGTCCTATCTCTCCACAATTGAAATAACCTCCTTTCTTCGATTTAGGACAATTGGGCGAGATATGCCCTTCTTGTCCACAGGTATAACAGACCATTTTTCCTTTCATGCACTCTCCCGAGTGACCCTTTCTGCAATTTCCACATACCAGCCTTTTCTGCTGCATGCTCCCTTGCTGCATTTCAGAATTGCTACCCCCACTGCTCCATTGACGCTTCCTATTGTTGCTGCCATCACTGCTAACATTCACATTTCCTCCTTCTACCTTCTTCTTGTTCTTTTCCCGATTATATTTTGAAACCGCTTCACTCCCACCTTTAGCAATGAGAGCTTTCTCCAACAAAGTTGAGAAAAACGTAATTTGTAAAGCTTCTACCTTGCTGTAGATCCACGATTTTAACCCGTTCTCGAATCTTCTTGCCTTCCTCACCTCAGTGTCCACCTGATGTGGGGCGAATCTGGCCAATTCATTGAATTTTGCATCGTACTCTGACACTGACAAATTTTCCTATTTCAGTTCTAAAAACTTGATCTCCATTTTCGCCTGCGTACTCTCAGGAAAGTAATTCTCGAAAAACAACGTCTTGAATGCTTCCCACGCCACGACTCTAGTTCCAGCTTTGCTCTAATTAGCTTCCCACCAAAAGTTAGCCTCACATTTCATTAAGTAGGTAGCAAAAACTGTCTTCTGCTCCTCAGCGACTCTAGCAATAACAAAGGCCTTTTCAATCTCCTTTATCCACGACTGGGCCTCTATCGGGTCAGCTGTTCCCCTAAACTCCGACGGTCCTACTGCCTTGAAATCTTTAAAATTGGCTAAGTGGTTGCCCGTCTGGTTTCCTGCGGTAGTTGTTTGATTCCGCAGAGCTTCTGCCATCATGTTCATAAAGTCTTGCATTGGGTTTGGTTGAGTTCCCTCTGCATTGTTAACCGACTCTTCGATCCCTTGGTTCCGTAGGATTAGTCTAGGCGGCATTATCTGGTTAAACAAAGTCCTAACGCGTTACTTGGGTTTTATTACCATATAAGTATTTAGCATGTAATACAATATTGTACTTGAACAATCGCATGACCATCGTGTGGGAGCTTTAGATTACCCAACCTCGGGAATTCTGCTTTCCCCGATTAGTGATTTAAGTTGCTAAAATACTGATTCAGTTTTACTGAATTAACATAATCATTGAATAGACGGTTTACCAAGTAAAATTCTCAAACACATACCATAATAATGCATTTATATTCATATACCAACTTTAGCGTCTTACACGTTCATCACGGGTATATTTCTATAAATTCTACCATCCCATTTAATATACCAAAAGATGGGATTTACTTAAACCATTCTTTTTTTTTACCTACATAAATGAAAAGAACATCCTACATACGAACTACCTCGCACCTGCTAAGGTTAATACAAACTCTAGTAAATCAAAAGTAGTACCAACATCACTGCTCATCCTGAGGGGTCTCGTCGTCATGCCCGTCCTCCTGAGCCTGGGATGAATGTCCACGCACTTGACGCCGAACAGATCGACTAGACTCTCCAACCTCGAAGTGCATCCCCACTATCCCAGCTCTCTGGCCCATATAGGCAGTGTCTAGTGCCCTTCCCAAGGTGTCAATCCTAATGTCCTTGGCCGCCATCTCCCCTCGCAGTTGATCCACCATCTTAGCTGCCTCGATCTAAGCCTTATCAGTTCTTATCCTCTCAGCTATCTCCAAATCAAACTCGAATTTAAGAGCCTGATTCTCAATCCTCTTTTCGACTAGCTGGGTCTTGACCAGCTCCAGACTCTCCTAAATCTGCGCTGCCACTGACTGAGCCTGATACGCAGCATCTTTATACTGCTGCGTAGTATCCTGCAAGGTATGGTTCTCTTTTTCTAAGTGGGCAATTCTACCCTCGAACTCGTTGTTCCTAGCCAATAAGTCTCCTATCAGCTCATCTTGAGGGGTATCCTCCACCACATCGTATTCTAAGGCCTCATGTGTCGGCTCTACCTGATCTTGCGCAACCGAGTGACTATCTTGCCTCTCGTCCGACATCCTATAAACACCACACAATAAATCAACATCAGTACCATAATAAAATATATTCATTGATAAAATGAAATGATATTTTATTCGGTACAACTAGAACTCGATGGGTCTCCTCAACCCATCACCTACGTACTCTATATGAGTCTCGTACTAAGGTTATAACCTAGGTTTCTCATTCCTAACGTTTATAACCTACAACTCTGATACCATCCTGTGACACCCCCAAATCCGGGTCTCCTAACCTCGAATTCGGTGTTCACGATTCTCAACAACAAATATACTTTCTAACTAATGCGGAATAATAAACATAGAATGTCTATCGAAATAGTAATAAAGTCTTACAATCATGGTCCCAAGGTTCTTTAACCTTAACTTAAAACGTACCCTTAATACATTAAGGAGTTCACATAACCAAATAACAATTCAAGATAAACTAGTACATAAGCCTTATCAGGCGACTACTCTTGCACCTTCCCTTTTCCTTTATCCCCTTTAGACGTTTCAGCCTTAACTGAAATAAAGATCATGATATAGCAAGGGTAAGCAACTAATTTGCTTAGCAAGTTTATATACAAGGGAGATATATCATGATTAGAAGGAAGTTTCGCTTTCAATATTCAATAACAGTATAAAATTATGAAGGAACAAGAATTAATAGTTAGCAGTTGAATATTCGGATACTCAAATGACAATTACTGAGTGGTTTGAAATAACCATGGACATTTGCCAAGGTTCTCAGCATTTAAACTGGACCTCTTAAAAAGTTTTGGTAATCAAGGGGATCATCCTTTCATACCCCGTGATTTATGCATAAACACTTAATAAACCAGCATTGATATCATGCCTTAATCAAATTTATCCTTTTCTCAGCCAAGAGTTCTTACCATAGCAATTTAATAAGAACAACTTTTAAAATACATTTGATTTAACAAATTTAGACATGCTTGATCTAGCTGATACAAATAGTATAGATCTATCTCATAAATAATTCATGCTTGAAAGAACTTTAATTTAATTCACAGTTCAATAATAATAGAATAGGAATTCAATTGCACAAGGTGCGAATCTCAATAATCAGTATAGATGTGAATAATCAACAATAATTATTCACTAACATGCTTCGGGAATAATAACTCGAGTTTGAGTTAGGGAACTTGCCTATTTGCTCAGCTACAAATAATTATAGCTTTAACTAATTGGCCTTGAAGGACCTAACATTGATAAAGTCGATCTATCAATTAGTATTGCGTAGTTGTACGTCTGTACGTTCACTAAGGAACTTATCTACCACATAAGTTAAACACATAATGCACCTAGCACAATCTTGCTATCATTAACCCTAATCAAACTTAGGTTAATGATAGATTAACTTGGGAATATTTTTCCTAAGGGTTAAACACCTTTTTAACCCTTTAAATAATTGGGTTTACTTGTTTAATTAAGGAATTATTAAATACTTCGTATTCAAATAGCTCATTTCTCACTTGATTACCATTCAATATTAATTAAATGAGAATCAATTAATTATCTTTAGTTATTATCTATCGAATAACAAATTAGGTTTAATTATTACCCATTAAATAATATTTCCATAAAGTTTTAATCTTAATATTTCTTTATTTACTTCAAAAATATCAAATTCTTATATTACAAATATCATAGTAATATTTTAATAAGTTATTAGGCGACTAAACAATTTATTTTAATTGTTTTACCCTTTATTAAACAACTTATTTAATACCCATAAAAGGTCATAAATATTATTTATCATAATATATTACCAAAATAACTCACATAGGTTAGATTACACTATAATAGGAGTACCTAAGCTTTAACATCCTATTTTCCTCATTTATGACATTATTTAACCATTTATTTCTTTTTAACCATAACTATAATATTATTATGAAAAATAGCACACACGTTCTGAAAATTATTATCTTCTGGATCTGGACAGTATATGACCACCCAATAATTTACAAATTTTCCTGGAATTTTAGAAAGTGATTTACTATTTTTAAAGTACTCAAAACCTCCGAATCTTGTTACATTTTTCATAAATCGAGTTTTGCTCGGAAAATTCTGAAATTTGCAGGGTACACTCTCATAACATATATAAACATAGTGGCAAAATGTCATATGTTTCCAAGGTATACACAGTAAGTAATCTGGGTAAGAATATTTATGAGTCCTTTACGGTAAAAGCCATTACACAAAAACCACACATCGAAACGTGTTTGTTCTTTTTCTTACATATAGATACTTCTTAAGGTACCTCTGTAATGTTTCCCAGATTTTTAAGGATCCATAACTAGCCGAAACAACCTTTGGAAAAACGGGGATAACAAGCTTTTAGGGTTTTAAAGCTTTAAGTTTTATAGCTGGACTATTTTGGGAAAATAGCCCCCAAGGCTTCAAAAATTATTGGATTTGTGTTCTACCACTTGAGTTTACTAGCTAACTCATGTATCTAGCACCCCCTTTTGACGGATCACAAATCCAAGTTGTAAAACTTGAGTTACACAAGATTTAGTGGAATGGAAAAACTAGGGTTTCACCCCTAGGAGAACATATGCTCACTTTCTTCCTCTAAATCTTTGATCTAACACTCAAGATACTTAGTTCCATACATGATGATATGTAGAACTAGGGTATCTTGGGTATTAGTTCATAACCCCATCAAAACTTGCTATCTTGCTATAATACCAAATAGAAGAAGGAAATGAAGATTTAGGTTATACCTTGTTCTAGTAGCAACCTTCCTTGATCTACTAACGTAAGATATGAACTTAGGGTGCACTAATCAAGCTAGTACCCCTCTCCATCTCCTCAAGAACCGAACCCCTCTCTCTCTTTTCTCTCTTTGTATTTTGCTAGCTTGGGAGAAAAATAGAAGAAGAAGAATAGGAGAAAAATGAAGAGAAAATGAAATGTGGTGATTCAATAATGTATCTTGCAATATAGTTAGATACAACTAGGAGTATAACTAATATCCTCCATATCTTTGTTGTCCCTTGGATAAAAGGCTTACTAATTAAATAATAGCAAGATACCTCTACCTTTTGTCATCATGGGCTAGTGAGAGCTTTGTGTCACTAGGGTGGCTAGTTAACATCTTAGGAGGTTACTTGACAACTTAGGAGGCTACTTGACATCCTAGGTAGCTATACCATCAAGTCTAAAATCCAACTTCCAACACAAGCTAGATAATACTTTAATTAAAATTTGAAAAACCAACTTGCTCTTTCTCTCTCTATGGTCCACGGCATATGAGGGATTTTTGTCCCAAAATGATGTCCCAAATATACCACCATTAAATCAATTAGTGTTACATCTTTAAATTACCAAGTGGGCTAGGTTTTGGGCAATACCTCAAATACACTTTGGGCTTAGAATTAAATGATTGGGCTAATGAAACCATACCTATTTAAATACAATATAGGGCCATTTAATTTAACCCAAAGATAGCTCATTTAATATGCCATACAATTAATATCTAAATCCATGATTAATATAAATAATTGGGCTAGGTTCATTAATGAAGTAACTTAGTCACTTAGTAAATAAATTACTAAATTGACTATTAATATTATTATTCAATTTGGCCATATCTCATTAACCACTACTTTCATTAATTAACTCACACACCTTATTTACTAACTATATTCAATATATCGGAATAATTAATTTAGTAAATGCTTTGCCAATTCTATGGGTATAAAGCCTTAGGGTTTGCTCACTAGTTTAAAGATACTACTAGTGACTCCATTAACACAAACTAGATCAATAAATCACATAGTCACATAATCCACCAATACATCCAAAGGTTTAAATAAGAACACAAAGTTAACTCATTAAAATTAAATTATATATTTAATTAATAATGACGTTCAAAATTCAAGGGCATTACAGGAGTCCTGGGTTGAAGGTCCGAATTACCAAGTTGAAGAAACTTGAAGAGGTCTTAGTGTCCTTATCTTAGTGACTAAAATCCAAGTCTGTTGGGCTTGAAGGAACCTAAGTGGTTCAGTTGTAAATGGTCATTGAGACCTTATCTATAGTGGATATCCTGCTCAGTGGAGTTGAAGAGTGGAGTATGAGTTATTTTGTCTCCGAACCACTTAAAACCTCATGTGTCATTTATTTTATGTCATTTACGTTCTGTCAAATACAAACTGCTATATCTACTATGTGTTTGCACCTCCATAAGACTTTACTTGGAACTAAGATTTTCATAATCTCTAAGGGAGATTTATTAAAAGAATATTCTGATGTGCTTAATTAATACGACTAATTGATTACTTGGTAATACTTCTTTAACTTGAAAAGAAAAGGTTTTAAAGATCTATTCAATCCCCTTTCTAGATCTCCATTATGCCTCTGGGAACCAACAAGTGGTATCAGAGCAGGTTCTCACGAATATCTAAAGCTCACACTTTGAGTTGATCCATAGCACTAAACAAAACCAGCTCTAAAGTTTGGTAGTGGAAGTCAAACACATTTTTCTAAATAAAGATGAGCTTACATGTTGAAAATGTGTATACAGGTATATATATATTCATATGAATGTAAATAATCTACTTGATGTCATCCAGAGTGATCCACATGCGTAAACGAAGTTATCAAAGAAGCTTAGCTAGGCTAAGATCAATCAACAAATCGAGCAATCTAACTATAGGAAAGTGCTGGTGCAGTCAGAGCTAAGAAGTTCATATTCATAGCTTTGAAAGATATGCTTGATGATGTTAGAGTCTGCACCCTTGCTAAAGGAGTCTGAGAAGCTATGTTAACAAGTGATCAAGGGCGAAGCTACAGTTTAAGATATTCTTGTCCCAGAAGAAAGGATCACTGTGATAGATAACGGACTCAATGTGCTTCTCAAAAGATCCAGCACGAATGACATGATTCATCCCAATAAGAATCTGAACCCTGAGGTTCATTCGAGTTTTCCAAGGAATATGGGATGCCAAGACTTTTCTTTATTTTAAAGATAAGGATCTGCTAGATATGCTCTATTTAGTAAGTCTATCTGATAAAGCAAAATGATCATTCTGGAGATGCTATAAATGATGGTTGTTGGTGATTCTCAAGATTGAATATCCCTGCCCAACAACATAATGTAATTGCTCAAGCAGAACCATTGACTGTCAAGAGATTGACATCAGTGAGGTATGTGACATTATTCTTTCTAAATGTTAATTTTGATGATTATAGAATTGCCTTATATAATGTATGTGTTGTATCATTGTTTGAAGTGTCTTAGTGTTCTATCACAAGATCATTTTCTTCTTCAAAAGGAGAAAGAGAAAGTGCAAACAGAGTTGTGAATTACTCTAAGGAACATTGTCTCTCTATCCAAATTTGAGGTTGAAAATAAATCTTTGAGAAAAACATCTGAAGTATATGCACTGAGAGAATTTATTCTTGTCTCTAAGCTAAAGGATGTAGAAATGATAATCTCAATATGGAATTGGTCTTTATCATATAAGAACTGACTGATCACTAGTCAAAGATTTGTTTTTGACAAAATCAGTTCTAAAGCTTGGAAGATTTATCTTCTACTTTAGGTGTGGTAACCTTAATGGAAAATAACAATTGTTATTATCTCTCTTTTCATTAGAGGTGTTGGTATTATAAAGTTTATAAAGGTTTTCAAAGCTGAGTATTTCAAGATTATTCAAACTTTTGTTGACTAGTCCGTTATGTCAAAGAACCATTAGTCACACAGTGTTATGTGTTTTTGATAAAAACGTAGAGTGTAATCAAAACTACTATTGTATCTCGAAGAGTCGTAGAGTCTGATCAACTAAACGAACCAACCAGATGCAAATCGTAGAGCTGATCATTACTCTACGTAAATTCAAAAACGTAGAACATAGTGAAAGCAAAAGGAGTATCGACCGAAAGGAAAAACTTATTATCCACACACAAGTTTTGTGAGAAAAGATGTCCATACACACACACACTCATTATCCGATTAAATCATCGTATGAATAGGATTATGTGCCTTACATTGTTACAATAATGTCATTACGTGTGGCAGTCCCAAAATCTGAAAGACTTGGGTACTCAAGAAAACTAACATAGAAGGACCCAAACAATCATGGGTACCAAAAATAGATATTTATTAATTCTACAAGTACCAAGGCCACACTTGCAAGGAGCTCAATCAGAAAGCATCCAAGAACGAGGTCTTTTAAGTTGTAAAATAGATCAACACTATGACTTCAAAAGCTGAGACGTAGAGTCGGACTAGACGATCTTAGTACCAGGAAAGATGCAAGGTTTCTCAAATCCAGTTATGAGAATTTCTTCACTCTACAAAGAAGCAAGAAGGAAATTATGTCCATCAAGATCAAAGCAATAAAGATCAAAGACGGGGGCTTATTATCAGAAGATAATCATTAGAGCATATTGAAGTTCGTAGAGTGAAAGCGATGCTATCAAGCTACTCTACCACATAAGAAGTCAAATCGGTCAGACTGAAGAAAAGTGATGATCACGCTCTCATGAGGAAAGTGAACCTAGCAAATTGATATTTAACAGCTGTGGAGTTACAGTTTTTAAAGCGACGTGCAGTCAATGGTTTTCTAACATATGACTCTACGTGCAAAATTAGAGGGAACTGATATAATAAAATTTCAAATTATGACGGTTGCCTTTCCTATCAACCATCAATCTCTGCAAACTATCAATCTCTCAAAGATATCAAACGTGTTACCTAAACTTATTCTTTCATCATAGTCTACAAACCATCAAATCGCCCCAAACACTAAAACCCTCAAAAGCTTTCAGAAATCTCAACATCTCTCATTAATCCAATCATTTTTCTTCACTCAAGTATTCATTTGAAATCAAATCCTTGAAATGGAAAATTGTCAGGTCATAATGGGTATTCAACTCGGTTTTGAAAAATTTGATTCGTCGGAGAAGAAGTTCAAGGATATTCTCAAGATTATAGAGGAAGTTGGGTTCCTCGAATGTTTGGGATTCAACACCACGGTGTACTCAGAACTGGTGAAAGAGTTCTATTAAAATGCAGTGGTTATTGATGGAAATCTATCCACAAAAGTGAGGGGAACAAATCTGAAATTAGGGGCTGCTGAAGTCAATAAGTGCTTAGGCCTCACTAACGAAGGTTTAACGATACTTGAAGAAGTCAACATAGAAGAGGGTATGAGATTGATGAGGTATGAGAAGAATCCTCATCTCAAAGGTATTAAGAAGAAGGAATTCCCAGAAGAATATGAGTTCTTGGCAGAGATAGTAGGAAAATGTATATTGTGCAAAGATTCGGCACATGATACAGTCAGTGATGTACATATGCAACTTATGACTAGAATTTTCATGAAACAAAGAATAAACTTTGGGCTGTACTCATTAATTGGATAGCTATGTGGCTAGAGGAAGCAAAGAAGAAGAAGGCTTTGGATAAGTCTATTTCAAAGGCTTTCTACGGAAGATTCCAGATCATCATTCTGAAGAAGAAGTTGAAAAGTAAAATCAAGGATGATGAAGGAGAAACCTTAAATATCAACAAAGTAATATCTCCCAGATTGTTTAATAATTGGAAGAAAAATCTCATGGAAAATAAGAGGTCGAGAATATCTGGCAGCAGTAGCAAAGGCGTCTCTAAGTCTAGTAAAGGAAAGAGGAAAGTTAATGTGATGAAGAGCGAGTCATCTCAGTCTGATGATTCTTTGTCTCCAGTATCCACTCAAGTAAAGAGTTTCATGAAAAGAGTGAAGGTTGAGGGAGTAACATCAACAGTTTCTGTGAAAAGTTCATCTGTTTTTAAAGAGGACTCAGAGGAGGAAGAAGTCTCTGAAACACCTATCTTTAAGCCTATACAGAGAAGACATAGTGCGAGACTATTAGGTTTGTATATAGCGCGAACATGCAATCAAATTACATAAATAGTGCGGAAGCGCAATAAAACGGATTTTAAAATTTTTCATACAAATCATCACCATGATCATCCATGTGCTCAATTATCAATTAAACGAAAGAGATAAAGTATGAGAATCATACCCTTGTAGAACCATGCTTCCACAGGTATGAGTTCACCTCCAAATCCTTCGCGTTCTCCTTGAATTCCACCGATTAAATTCCTTCCTTTGATCAACGTTAGCCACCCAAGTGTTTGGCCTCTAGAGGTGATCCACCAAGGAATAACAGTTGTTCAAGAAGATAGGTGTTGGCAAAACCCTAGTTTCTATCTCTATAGAAATTGCAAGTACTTTCTCTCTCCAATTCTTATGGAAGAGTGTGTAACTGTCTAACCCTAAATCATGATAAGACTCCTCTTATTTATAGATATAGGGAACCCTCCTAAACTATTTAGGATTAGGGTTTTTGTTTTAATTAAACTCCTTTAATTAATTGAACTCCTAATCTAATTAGGAATTCATGAGAGAGTACTTCTATTAATTAATTCCCAATTCTTATTAGGAATTAAATAATAGTAATAGTAATAATAATAATAATAATAAGACTCCTCTTATTAATTTATATTTAATATTTCCAAAATATTAAATAATAAATATTAAGCTATTTAATTTATTCTATCTCCATAGATTAAATTAAATATAGATTAAATTAAATACACTTAACTTATTATTACGATTATGCCATTTACTTCTTAAATAAATATTTTTCTTTTGCGGTGTGACCCTTTAGGTTCTCCATATTAAACCGGTTGTGAATAAATCAATTAGAACAATTCTAATTTTATTTAAATAAATAAATTAAACTATTTAATTCATTTAAATAAATAATATTTATTCTATAATAAGGGTAAGCCCCCTTAGCGATCAACGACTTTCCAGATAATATAGATTTCAACGTTAATAACAAAAGAACCTTTCAGTAAATAGTTACCGTACAATTCAATCCTTCTACCATACAATGTCCCAATTAAATATAAGACATGGAATAACTGTCAAGTCGTATTTTATTTAATTATATGTATTTCGATTCTCAAATGCACAACTCTGATAATGCAAATTAGAAACTTCTTTCTAATTTCATTCTGCTTTGGCCAAAGACTTCTGAGTCGTCATTTATCGAATCACATAGGACATTCACTCCTTTTACTAGAAGTGGTAGATTCTTTGTTGACCATTCACCTATCTCCATGTATAACTTATTATACCCAATCATACCCTTTGATATACCCTAAAGGTCTTAAGGGACATGTCAAAGTATAACTCATCATACACAAGATACTATGATGATCTCAAGTCCAAGGATCACTTGTACTACTATCACTAGAGGAATTCCTATTGACAGACGAGTAAAACTCCATTAGGTATTCCTTAGCAAGCCACATTCAGTGAACTTATTCTCTAATAAGCACCTACATACTTGCTTTAGTGTCTCCACACAAATGATTATGAGATCAATCATCCTCTTCATAAGAGCAAGCAACGTATGTACTAATCTATCCGGATTCACTAATCCCCTTTTTAGTAATCCATCGATTAGGAACGATTTTAGTTTGTGAGCTATCTAGAATTTAGATCTCATTAGCATGATCACTATCATGATTCTAAAAGCATTGCTCAAAACTATGGGTTTATCACATTTAATATAACAGCACCATGTAGATAAAGTAAAATGCCTTTAACAAACGAATAAGATTACAAAGTATATGCTACATCATATCAAATATGATTAGCTTGTGTGCATACTACTTTCAATCTCCCACTTGCAATAAAGCCAATCGTCATGGTATCTAATACCCTTCTTCTATAAGTGACGATCATCCTGCTGTTTGGATAAAGCTTCAGTAAATGGATATGCAATGTTGTTCTTGAGAGTCCACTATCTCTATGGTGACTTATCCTCTTTCAATGATTCCACTAATCAAATGAAAGTGCCGCAACACATGTTTGAATCCAAGATGAGACTTAGGAACTATTCCTTGTCCTGTAATGAACTTTTCATCCAAACAATCGAACTTGCAGCTTCATTTACAGCTATATACTTTGTCCTTGTCACTAAACCAGTAACTCTTTGCTGTTTGGAACCTTTCCTATTTGGAACCTTTCCAATTCACTGCACCACCATTCAAGGTAACAATTTACCCTAAAGTGGATTTGTTATCATCTTGGTCAGTCTGAAAAACTTGAGTCTGTTTAGCCCTCTAGTTTTCATTCAGACCTACCACGAATCATGATCACATCTTTAATACGGGTTAAGTACTTAAAGATGTTCATCACTGTCTTACAGTGATCTTCTCTAGAATCTGACTGATCAACATCAGACCTTGTATATTCATTGCATTCATGATAGTAACTCATGCGATCTCCTTTTATTGAGGACAATTTAAAGAGATACACTACATGGCTCATCATCATGAGACCTCTCTTAGAGTTTGCCATGCTAAACACCTTTAGCATCGAATGAATATACGTTCATTGGGTCAAGCTGAACATCCTTTTGAATCTATCTTTATAGATTTATATCCCCAATTTTATAGGATGTTCCTCCCAAGTTATTCATAGAGGAATGTTTAGACAATTTTATCTTTACTGATTGTAGTATTGGTGTGTTATTCCTTATCAGTAGTATATCAACATATAATACCAAGAATGTCACAGCGCTCCCACTGACCCTTTTGTACACACAAGGTTCATTCTCATTTTTGATAAAATCAAACTCTTTTGATTGTCTCATCAAAACGAATGTTCCATCTTTGAGAAGCTTGCTTCAATCCATCAATGGATCATTGTAGCTTAAAACACAATTTGCTTCAACCTTTGAAGCAAATTCCTCTGGCTGTATCATACATACATTCTCCTTAAGTCTTCATTGAGGAAGGGTGTCTCCACATCCATTTTGCCAGATTTCGTAATAAGCTGCAATCACAAGCAAAATTCAAATGGACTTGAGCATTATCCGGTTATAAGGTTTTATCACAGTCAACTCCTTGACTTGAAAAACCTTTTAAACAGGTCTGGTCTTATAAGTCTCCACCTTGCCATTTGCCCCAGTCTTTCTCTTAAAGACACATATTCACACTCTAGGCACTATGCCCTTTTGTGGAGTAACCAGAGTCTATACTTGGTTCTCATACATGGAGTCCATTTCGGATTTCATGGCCATCTACCATTTCTTTGAGTGTCTTATACTCATAGCCTCATCGTATATAACTGGATCATCATCTTCTATGATGCGTACCTCATCATCATCCTCTATGATGAATCCATACCTCCCAGGTATCTTCGGTACTCTTCCAGATTTACGATTCGGTTGTGGTACAATAGGTCTATCTACAGGTTCCTCGGTTCGACTTAAAGTGCTTTGTGGTTCTTGAACTTGTGACACCCCCAAATCCAGGTACTTAATTCCCACAGATTTGGTGTTCACTATCTCATTCATTCACATCTATCTACCCATAATTAAGAACAATTAAATAAACTTAAAGAAACATCTTCCCAAAATGGGTTACATCACCAAACTATTAAACAATCAAATCCCAGGTTATCTTAACCTTAATACATCAATGCGGAATAAAACATAATTTAAAACAAGTCTTTGATACAAATAAACATCAAGTGGATGATAAATCTCTTGCTACTTTGGCATCTTGCCCTTGCCTTTACTCGTGGACGGTTCGTCCTGCTTTTCTGGCTTAGCTGCAATGATTAATGCAAGAGTGAGCAAACAATTGCTCACAAGTACGATAGCAATAATATTTAAATGAAATGGATTTCAACTGAGGGATAATAATTTTCTGAATCTCAGTCAATAAGTGATCAAAGTCTAAAAGCTCGTTAGAATATTTGATTCAAGGAAAAATAGATTTCAAGATTTAGAAATTATATCTGAGGGTCACAAGACCTCGAACTATGTCCTAGGTTAACAGGTATTTCTACTGCAACCTTTAACAGTCATATAAACTATGGACCAACATCTCGTACTTAGGGGGATCAGCCCTTTGTACAATGTATTGTGCACAAACATTTTAACGCTGTCGCGTAAGTAATCCCCTATATTAGGGTTGTTCATCTCAGTTTATTGTCTGAATTCATACCAAAAGGAACTTGGCTTGGAACGAGTATAGAAAATATTCTAAGTCTTTGAAATCGCTCATCAACCAAGGACTAGCTGAATCAATAAGGGTTTGCTAGTCTAATTCATCAATAGAGTTTGTTCAATAGAAACTATACTCGAAATTTGAATAATAAACAATAATTAGAATAAAGCTTAAATACGTAATATGATAGTAACCTTGCTTGAATATCAATAAGCTAAGGTCCATAAGCTCGCTTAATATAAATAAACTTGCATTGAATAAATTAACAAGTTAAAAGGAAAGTACAACTTGCTCATCGTAAAAGTAATAAATTGAGATAAAGAACTTGCCTCAAGCGTAGATTACAAATTAAATATCTCACGATCCTTAAACAACCTATACATTTAATTATAAAATGGTAACATAATTAGTTACAGAATAATATACACTTTAGGCTTGCTCCTATCATATTTTATTATAACACTTCGGTTATCATTCAATAATCAATGAATGCTAGCTTAATAACTATCATGACCACTCATTGGTCATTTATAAATTTTAAAACTTGTTTATAACATCATAGAAGAATTATAAAGAAATAAAATTAAAATAAAAAAAATAAAAATTTTAGTTACTGTTTCCCTCGCCGGGGCGAGAAAATTCTTAACAAAATCTCGCCGGGGAGAGAGGCTCGCCGAGGCGAAGATTTTCTTAACAAAACTCTCGCCGGGGCGAAGAAAATCAGTTCATTTCTCTCGCCGGGGCGAGAGACTCGATTGTCGTCTCCTACAGTCGCGAACCAGTGAAAACTTAGGCCAAATTTAGCCAAAATTTTCCGAATTCTACCATCCAATACATAATTTAAACTTACCCAAACATCAAATATGCTAGAAAACAATTACCCAACATGTTTTCTAAACATTTTAATCATTCTAACACATAAACAACCAATTTAAACCCAAGAATTTCACTGTTAAACAATTTATTCATGTTTTAACCATTTTTATGAAACTAAGCTCTGTAACTTCATCTTTCAATCAATTAAAACCATTCTTCTTGCATTATTCTTGTTTTTCATCATATAGTCATAAACAATTATCAATTAACCAATTAATAATCAAATTCAACATCAATTTTATACATATTAACCATTCATGAAATAAAACTCTGTAAAAACTAAAAACTCAATTCCAAAACATGATTTCATGGATTAATCATTCAAATTAATCTATAATCATCACATAATCATCTAACACATGCTTTCTAACATTTATATAAAATATTTCATCTTTTAAGCAATTGAGTTCACTTACAGAAAACTAGAAACCATAAACTAAAGTAAAACAAAGAGGAAAAGAATTATACCTTCTATTGCTTTGATTAAACTCCTTGGGTTCTAGAAATTCTACCTTCAATTTCCAAACTCTCCTTCTCAATTCTCTCTTTTCTCTCAACTCTCAAATTCACAGAGTTCTCTCCAGCTCTGTTCTTTTCTTTTCTTTTTCTTTAAACTCTGTGCTTGTTTTCTTTTCTTTAACAACTGATAAGCTTTAACAAAAATATAAAAACTGATAATAACGTATTCTAATATTAACTCATCAGTTACACAATTCAAAAGCCTCTAACGCTTGTTTGGCAAATACTAATTAAAATAACCCATTATTTCCAACCAAAGGTCACAAGGCCTTGTTTGGAAAAACTAAATTAAAACTCCTTCCATTTATTTTAATAAATCATTATAACATATAGTTTAAAATGACACACTTCTAATTTAATTGAACTTATTATTAAATAAATTCAATTAAACCTTACTAACTAAATTAATAATTTCATTTAACAAATAACAATAATACCAAATAAATTCTCTTATTCAATTAAATCATTTATTCAAATAAACCTTTTCATCATCTAATTCAATTATTAAATTAAATTAGAATAAACATAACAAATCACATTCAAATAACATTTAACATTATTAAACTTAACATATACCTATTCCACAAAAACTTAATAAATTATTTATTTAGCTCAATAAATTAATAAAAATATTTATATAACTCAATAAATATTTTTATTCAATCACAAAATTTGCATTCGTTACATCTTTCCCTCCTTAAAAGGATTCTGTCCCTAGAATCACAACGCAATTAAATCGTCCGTTACATTCTCCCCTCCTTACAAAGATTCTGTCCCCAGAATCGCAATATAAAGACTAAACAAATAATTGAGGAAAATTTTGCATCATTTGCTCTTCGAGTTCCCACGTTGCTTCTTCAGCATTGTGGTTCCTCCAGATTACCTTAACAGAAGGTATCACTTTATTTCTAAGTACTTGCTCCTTCCTGTCCACTATCTGTACAGGAACCTCTTCATAAGACAAAACTTTCTCGAATTGTAGCGGTTTATATTCAGTGACATGTTTATAATCGGGCTTATACTGTTGTAGCACCGATATATGGAAGACATTGTGAATGTGACCTAACTCAGGAGGTAAAGCTACCTCATAAGCCACCTCGCCTATTCGTTTCAGCACCTCGAAGGGTCCAATAAACCGCGGACTGAGTTTACCCTTTTTACCAAATCTGATTTTTCCCTTCTAGGGAGATACTTTGAGGAACACTCTCCCGACTTCAAATTCGCGATTTTGTCGGTGTTGATCAGCATACTTCTTCTGTCTGTCTTGAGCGGCTATCAGTCTAGTTCTTATCACCTTGACAATTTCAGCAGTTTGTTGTACCAGCTCGGGTCCCAATAGTCGTCGTTCACCAACCTCATCCCAGCATAATGGAGTTCTGCATTTCCTTCCGTACAATGCTTCGTAGGGCGACATGCCGATACTAGCGTGATGACTATTGTTGTAAGCAAACTCGACCAGAGGTAAATGATCATCCTAGTTGCCTTTAAAATCCATGACGCACGCCCGAAGCATATCCTCCAACGTCTGAATTGTTCTTTCGCTTTGGCCATCGGTTTGAGGATGGTAGGCTGTACTCATTCTCAACTGCGTTCCCAAACAAGCTTACAGACTCTTCCAAAATTTTGAGGTGAAACGTAGATCTCTGTCTGACACTATTGACACTAGAACACCGTGCCTTGAAATAATCTCCTTGACGTATAATTTCGCCAGCTGATCCAAAGTGAATCTGATTTTGATAGGCAAGAAATGTGCTGACTTCGTCAGTCTGTCCACTATGACCCATATTGCTTCATAACCCTTCTGAGTAGTTGGAAGCCCTACCACAAAATCCATCGTGATATGTTCCCACTTCCATTCTGGTATCTCCAAGGGCTGTAGCAAACCACTTGGTCGTTGATGCTCCGCTTTAACTCTCTGACAAGTTAAACACTTCGCAACACACTCGGCAACCTCTCTTTTCATGTTTGGCCACCAAAAATGTTGTCGAAGATCCTGGTACATTTTTTTACTTCCCGGGTGAATCAAAAATCTTGAACTATGAGCTTCGTTCAAAATCTCCTCTCTGATTGCCAATACTGACGGTACCCAGATTCTGCCTTCAAATCTCAGCAACCCTTCGGTATCGATTTTATATTTGAGCTCTTCACCTTCAAGCACTCTTTTCCGTATCTTAACACACTCCTTATCCTGGAGTTGCGCTTCCTTGACTTTGTCCACCAGAGTTGGTTGAGTTTCCATCTGGAATAATTTTTCATTAGGCTCTGCCAGATTCTTCACCTCTAACTCCAATTTAGCCATTTCCGCTACGAGCTTCTCCTGAGTAGTTAACAAAAATAGTTTCTCCCGACCTTTTCTACTTAAAGCGTCAGCAACCACATTAGCCTTTCCCGGATGGTATAGAATTTCACAATCATAATCTTTGATCAATTCTATCCATCTTCTCTACCGCATATTCAAATCCTTCTGTGTAAAAATATACTTCAGACTTTTATGGTCTGTATATATTTCACACTTCTCCCCATAGAGATAGTGCCTCCAGATTTTCAAAGCAAACACCACGGCTGCTAACTCCAAATCATTGGTCGGATACCCTTTTTCATAGTCTTTTAGTTAGCGCGATGCATAAGCAATAACCTTACCATTCTGCATCAACACACAACCAAGTCCTTTATGCGATGCGTCGCTATACACCACAAAATTTCCTGTATCATCTGGCAAAGACAACACAGGCGCCGAACTTAGTCTCTTCTTTAGTTCTTGGAAACTCTCTTCGCACTTCTCCATCCAAACAAACTTCACTGATTTCCTTGTTAAGTTCGTTAACGGAGTGGCGATCTTGGAGAAATCTTGAATAAAACGTCTGTAGTATCCTGCCAAACCTAGGAAACTCCTCACTTCTGACGGTGTCTTCGGCTGATCCCAGTTCATCACAGCTTCCACTTTAGCTGGATCCACCGAAATCCCGTCTTTATCGATAACATGTCCAAGGAATTGAACACGATCCAACCAAAATTCGCATTTTGAAAATTTCGCATACAATTTCTCTTTCCTTAACGCCTCCAATGTCACCTTCAAGTGCTCCACGTGTTCTTCCTGAGTTTTAAAGTAGACCAAAATGTCGTCTATGAATACCACCACAAATTTATCCAGAAATGGTTTGAACACCCTATTCATTAAGTCCATGAATGCTGCAGGCGCATTCGTTAAACCAAATGACATAACCAAAAACTCATAGTGACCATATCTGGTTCGAAACGCCGTCTTTGGTATGTCCTCTTTTCTCACCTTCAACTGATGGTACCCACTTCGTAAATCTATTTTTGAAAAATATCTCGCTCCCTTCAGTTGGTCAAACAGATCATCGATTCTTGGCAACGGATACTTGTTTTTGATCGTGACCTTGTTCAACTCTCTATAATCAATGCAAAGACGCATTGATCCATCCTTCTTCTTAACAAACAATACCGGCGCTCCCCATGGCAAAACGCTCGGTTGAATATACTTCTTATCTAGCAGCTCTTGTAGCTGCACCATCAACTCCTTTAATTCTACCAGAGTCATTCTATATGGGGCTTTTGATATAGGGGCTGTACCCGGTGCTAGATCAATTACAAACTCGATTTCCCTATCTGGCGGTAATCTTGGCAAATCATCAGGAAACACGTCTACAAAATCCCTAACTACCGGTATCTCCTCCAGCTTTGCACCCACCTTTCGGGTATCGACTATGTAGGCTAGATATCCTACACATCCTCGTCTCAACATCTTTCTGGCCTGCATCATCGTCAGATAACTCATTTGTCTTGGCGACTTGCTGCCATAAAACACTACCTTTGACGGAGTCATAAGGTTTACACACTTCTTTTGACAGTCAATAACTGCCCCATGGTTGAACAACCAATCCATTCCCAGAATAACATCAAACTCCCCAAGACGAATTGGGATTAAGTTGACAGTCATCACATGACCCTTAATATCTACCTGACAGTTCTTGTGGACAAACTTAACAGGAATCACTTCCCTATTAGCAATTTCTATATTCATAGGGTAATCTAATTCTTCCTGGGGTAACCCTAATTTTCTAGCAAAATTATCGGATATAAATGAGCAAGTAGCACCCGAGTCAAACAATACATAAGCATTAACATTATTGACTGGAATGATGCCTGACACTACATCCTTTGACTGCACAGCATCCTGCACCGTCATGTTGAATGTTCGAGCGGTAGGTCAGTTGGGCTGCGTGGGTCCTGTGATAGTCAGATTGCCTCCACCTCCGTTGTTTCCCTTTCCTGAACTGCCTCCACCTGTAGTTGTTTTCTTAGGGAAATCCCGAGCAAAGTGATCCTTCGACCCGCAGATAAAACATGAACCCTTATTTGGATTGGGGCAATTTGGTGAAATATGACCCTCTTGTCCACAGTTGAAGCATACCCTCTTACCCTTCAAACAAGCACCCATATGGCTCTTTCCACAGTTGCTACACACCTCCATCTTCTTCTTCTGATTACCCTGCTAACTTCCCGCAGAGTTACTATCATTCCACTTCCTCTTCTGGCTACTGCCCCCATGGCTACCACTTGTCTTGTTTTCATTCTCATTCTTCTTCTTCCTCTGCTCCTGATTATACTTGGACAGAGCATCACTGCCTCCTTCAGCAATTATTGCCTTTTCTAACACTGCCGCAAATGAGTTCAGTTGAAACAACGAAACTCGACTATATAACCAGGGCTTCAGTCCCTGCTCAAATCTCCTAGCCTTTCGCTCATCCGTGTTGACTTGGTATGGCGCAAACCTCGCTAGCTCATTGAATTTTGTTGCATACTCAGGTACCGTCATTGTACCTTGCTTCAACTCTAGAAACTGTACTTCCATTTGGTTCTGCGCGCTTGCCAGAAAATAAGTCTCGAAAAACATCTCCTTAAATCGCTCCCACGGAATAATCCCTTGGCCACCTCGAGTCTTATTTGCTTGCCACCAGTAGCTAGCTTCTGACTTGAGCATGAATGTTGCGAATGCCGTCTTCTGGTCCTCATTAACCCTAGCGACATCAAATTCATAGAGCCGTGATATTCCGGAGGTCCGACAGCCTTGAAGTCTTTAAAGGTCGTAGCCTGAGCTTGGGGTTGATTAGCAAATGCTCCCGTTAGCAGATTCACCAACTGCTGCATCGGATTAGCGTTGGCTCCTTCGTTGTTGTTGGTAGATCCCTCAGGAGTTTGTTGACGTGTTGGTTGTCTTCTTGGCGGCATCTTACTGTTAAAGATTCGCGTTATTAGATTTTATTTTATTTTCAATTACCTAAACATTTAAGTCTTAACTTAAACATTTATAAACAATACTTAAACACATAACACATCTGATAAACTTTCACATTTTATTCATTTACTACTTCAAAACATAATAGAAATAACATCGTGGTTATTTACATCAAATCATCTATCCTGACATCACAAAGTTCCAGGATTACATCATTATTCTATCCCATTATATAAACTGGGATTAACAACTTATTAATCTTCATAAATTACATAATAACATATCTAATCATAATCTACGATGACATCCCACGGCGCATAGCTTCTTAGCGTTCATGCTCCATAATACGAGTCACCATCCTTCGATCCACCATATCTGGATGACGATGAACTCGATCCAGAGCTCTATCCACTGTGGTGTGAAAAATATACTCCATATCATCAATCTTGGCCTTCTTTGACCGCACCTCACATTCAACACGATCTGCGCGGTTAGCCTCCCTCAACCAAGCAGTTTTAGCTCTCGCCCGCTCAGCTGACTCCTTTTTCAACTCATCTCGTACAATTTCATTTCTGGCTATCAGCTGTCCTCGTCGATACTCAGACTGTGCTAGCCTCTGCTCAGCCTCTGCAAAACGTGGTGAAAGGTCTTGGATCTCAGCATCCTTCTGCTCTAAAGTGGTTTGACGTTCCGCAACATGTTCTTCTAACTCCTCCTTTTCACTCTCTACATGAACCAGCTTCCACTCCACATCCCCAAGACGTATATCTAGCTCCTCAATCTCACTGTTCTTCTGCTCCAAAGCAGACTGTCGCTCAGCCAACTGCCCTCTAACTCCTCCACTCTGTCCTGCAACTCTATGTTGCGATCATACACCTGCCCGTACATCTGAACACCCAAAGTAGATAGTGGTATCTCTTCATGGTTCTCCTCTTCCTCCTCCTCAGGATCCTCCTCAGGGTCCTCCTCAGGGTCAGTCTCAGACTCATACTCGTGGCCTGTAACTGTAATCAATGGGGATGGCTCCCTCTGCACTAGCTGCTCATGAACTACGTGAATATCTCGGGGCTCCTCCTCCCTAGCCTGGCTAGGCTCTCCTCTATCAGTCATCCTGACAACAAAATTTTAAGTTTTAATTACTAATCGATAATACTCGCGAGCACATAAGTTTATTATCAAATAAGCACATATCACATAATCGTTTTATTGTCTTTTATGAATTTCCGTAATTCATTCCTTAGAACTCGATAAGAGTTTTATCACCTCTATATTCTCTATCTTCTAAAAGGCTACTACCTTAAGGTTTTCCCCACCTAAAAGTTCATAACCTACAGCTCTGATACCAACCTGTGACACCCCCAAATCCAGGTACTTAATTCCCACAGATTTGGTGTTCACTATCTCATTCATTCACATCTATCTACCCATAATTAAGAACAATTAAATAAACTTAAAGAAACATCTTCCCAAAATGGGTTACATCACCAAACTATTAAACAATCAAATCCCAGGCTATCTTAACCTTAATACATCAATGCGGAATAAAACATAATTTAAAACAAGTCTTTGATACAAATAAACATCAAGTGGATGATAAATGTTTTGCTACTTTGGCATCTTGCCATTGCCTTTACTCGTGGACGGTTCGTCCTGCTTTTCTGGCTTAGCTGCAATGATTAATGCAAGAGTGAGCAAACAATTGCTCACAAGTACGATAGCAATAATATTTAAATGAAATGGATTTCAACTGAGGGATAATAATTTTCTGAATCTCAGTCAATAAGTGATCAAAGTCTAAAACCTCGTTAGAATATTGGATTCAAGGAAAAATAGATTTCAAGATTTAGAAATTATATCTGAGGGTCACAAGACCTCGAACTATGTCCTAGGTTAACAGGTATTTCTACTGCAACCTTTAACAGTCATATAGACTATGGACCAACATCTCGTACTCAGGGGGATCAGCCCTTTGTACAATGTATTGTGCACAAACATTTTAACGTTGTCGCGTAAGTAATCCCCTGTATTAGGGTTGTTCATCTCAGTTTATTGTCTGAATCCATACCAAAAGGAACTTGGCTTGGAACGAGTATAGAAAATATTCTAAGTCTTTGAAATCGCTCATCAACCAAGGACTAGCTGAATCAATAAGGGTTTGCTAGTCTAATTCATCAATAGATTTTGTTCAATAGAAACTATACTCGAAATTTGAATAATAAACAATAATTGGAATAAAGCTTAAGTACGTAATATGATAGTAACTTTGCTTGAATATCAATAAGCTAAGGTCCATAAGCTCGCTCAATATAAATAAACTTACATTGAATAAATTAACAAGTTAAAAGGAAAGTACAACTTGCTCATCGTAAAAGTAATAAATTGAGATAAAGAACTTGCCTCAAGCGTAGATTACAAATTAAATATCTCACGATCCTTAAACAACCTATACATTTAATTATAAAATGGTAACATAATTAGTTACAGAATAATATACACTTTAGGCTTGCTCCTATCATATTTTATTATAACACTTCGGTTATCATTCAATAATCAATGAATGCTAGCTTAATAACCATCATGACCACTCATTGGTCATTTATAAATTTTAAAACTTGTTTATAACATCATAGAAGAATTATAAAGAAATAAAATAAAAATAAAATAAATAAAAATTTTAGTTACTGTTTCCCTCGCCGGGGCGGAAAAATTCTTAACAAAATCTCGCCGGGGCGAGAGGCTCGCCAGGGCGAAGATTTTCTTAACAAAACTCTCGCCGGGGCGAGAGGCTCGCCGGGGCGAAGAAAATCAGTTCATTTCTCTCGCCGGGGCGAGAGACTCGACTGTCGTCTCCTACAGTCGCGAACCAGTGAAAACTTAGGCCAAATTTGGCCAACATTTTCCGAATTCTACCATCCAATACATAATTTAAACTTACCCAGACATCAAATATGCTAGAAAACAATTACCCAACATGTTTTCTAAACATTTTAATCATTCTAACATATAAACAACCAATTTAAACCCAAGAATTTCACTGTTAAACAATTTATTCATGTTTTAACCATTTTTATGAAACTAAGCTCTGTAACTTCATCTTTCAATCAATTAAAATCATTCTTCTTGCATTATTCTTGTTTTTCATCATATAGTCATAAACAATTATCAATTAACCAATTAATAATCAAATTAAACATCAATTTTATACATATTAACTATTCATGAAATAAAACTCTGTAAAAACTAAAAACTCAATTCCAAAACATGATTTCATGGATTAATCATTCAAATTAATCTATAATCATCACATAATCATCTAACACATGCTTTCTAACATTTATATCAAATATTTCATCTTTTGAGCAATTGAGTTCACTTACAAAAAACTAGAAACCATAAACTAAAGTAAAACAAAGAGGAAAAAGAATTATACCTTCTATTGCTTTGATTAAACTCCTTGGGTTCTAGAAATTTTACCTTCAATTTCCAAACTCTCCTTCTCAATTCTCTCTTTTCTCTCAACTCTCAAATTCACAGAGTTCTCTCTAGCTCTGTTCTTTTCTTTTCTTTTTCTTTAAACTCTGTGCTTGTTTTCTTTTCTTTAACAACTGATAAGCTTTAACAAAAATATAAAAACTGATAATAACATATTCTAATATTAACTCATCAGTTACACAATTCAAAAGCCTCTAAGGCTTGTTTGGCAAATACTAATTAAAATAACCCATTATTTCCAACCAAAGGTCACAAGGCCTTGTTTAGAAAAACTAAATTAAAACTCCTTCCATTTATTTTAATAAATCATTATAACATATAGTTTAAAATGACACACTTCTAATTTAATTGAACTTATTATTAAATAAATTCAATTAAACCTTACTAACTAAATTAATAATTTCATTTAACAAATAACAATAATACCAAATAAATTCTCTTGTTCAATTAAATCATTTATTCAAATAAACCTTTTCATCATCTAATTCAATTATTAAATTAAATTAGAATAAACATAACAAATCACATTCAAATAACATTTAACATTATTAAACTTAACATATACCCATTCCACAAAAACTTAATAAATTATTTATTTAGCTCAATAAATTAATAAAAATATTTATATAACTCAATAAATATTTTTATTCAATCACAAAATTTGCATTCGTTACAGAACTCCTTCAAGATCTATTACCCTCCCACTAGCTCCTTCAATGGTAAACACATTTATCTAAGAAGGCAGCGTGTAGGATTATAGTAATAATACCCTAAACTTTCTTTAGGATATCCCACAAGTCCGCACTTGTCAGATTTTGTCCCAAACTTATCTTTGAAACCTTTTCACATAAGCTGGACAACCCCTTATCTTAACATACTTAAGATTAGGAATCCTCCCTATCCATAACTTTTATGGAGTCTTGGGGCCGGATTTTGAGGTTACCTTATTTTGTAGATATACAGCCGTTTCTAGGGCATAACCCCAGATGGATACTAGAATGTCGGTAAAAATCATTATGGACTGCACCATGTCCAACAAGGTACAATTACTCCTTTTAGATACACCAATCAATTATTGCGTATCAGGAGGTGTCCATTATGAGAAAATACCATTTTGAGATGATCTAGAAACTTATTGCACAAGTATTCCTTCCTCGATCTGATCAAAGAATCTTAATACGTTGTCAATTTGTTTCACTTTTGAATTCTTTGAACCTTTCAAATGATTCAGACTTGTATTTCATCAAATACACACATTCAACTCTTTGAATGACCATCTCTTTTTCTTTTACTAGTTTGTTCAATTTGCAAAATTATTTTTCATGTAAGTCAAGTTTACAAAATCCATCAAGTGATCTTCCAGTTTCAATCAAAACATTATCATTATAAATAGAACAACAATTGTTCTTAAATATAATACCAGAACCTTCCTTGTCCAACAACGAAAGTTCTAATGTTTCTAATGAGAACTGGAACATAATAACAACTTATTAACTTAATAGACTTGCCCATAGGCAATGCTAAACTATAAGTTCCTACGGTTAATGCAGCAACCTTTGCTCCATTTCCACACATAAGATTACTTACTCTTTGTTTAGCTTTCTACTTCTGCTTTGTCTCTGCATTGGATTGCATACGTGAGAACTACAGCCGGTATCCAATACCAAAGTAGAACCTTGACTTACAGAAAGATTTATTTTTAATCATGAACAAACCTGTATTTGTAACCGAAGCTTCACTAAGCTTCTTCTGGTTAGCCTGTGTAAGATTCTCCTTACAGTTACCTTTCTAGTATCCAGGCTTATTGCAGTGGAAGCAAACTCCTTTGCTATCTGCATCAGTCTTGTTCTTATTGTCCTTTGTTTTTGCCTTTCCATTTACCTTCTTTGAATTGTTCTTCTTTTAAGAAGATCCTTTGGCCCTCTTCCGCTTCCGGAAAGAATCATCTACCAGTAAGACTTGGTCTTTCTTGGTTGGAAAGTGACTCTTTACAGTTTTCAACATGTTTAAGCAACTCAGGCAGGCTGACATATAGCTTGTTCATGTGGAAATTCACAACAATTTGTGAGAAAGAGTCCAGAAGTGATTGCAAGATCAAATCTTGGATCAACTCTCCATCCATTAAAACCCAGTTGTTCCAACTGTTCAATCAGATTGATCATTTTAGGACATATGTCTGTACTGTAGTGCCATTGGTCATTCTAGATCGGAAAAGCTCCTTAGATATCTGATATCTAATAGTCCTACTTTCCTCACCCTTCAACTCCTTGAAGGTTCAGAAGTATAGTAGGAGCATCCATAGTTTCATACTGACGCTGAAGCTCGTTACTTATGGATGCGAGCATGATGCATTGAGGCAACTGTGCATCATCTTACTACTTTCTAAAATAGCAATCTCTTCCTCTGAGGCATTGTCTGCAACCATTGCAGGGATAGGCATATTAAGGACATAAGATAGCTTTTCAGCCTTGACAACTATTCTCAAATTCTTTAACCAGTCCTTTTAATTTGGTCCTGGTTAATTAGCATATAATATGCTCTGCAGTGATAGTGAATTAGACATCGTAAAATTCTGTAAATGAATTTGTAATTTAACAACATTATAGCATACATTCATTTCTTAATTAATTACCAAAATAAATTAGGTCTTTATTTTAAATTGGTATCTCTCACTTTTTCATCAAACTATATTACCCTCAATATATATAGTTCGGCAAATCTAATTAAAGGTTTGCTAGTGAGAATAAGGATCCTATCACAAATGTATATAGCCTTGTGTGACACAACAAACGATATATAAATAAATAGAAGACAACTATTGTCAATGACATCACTATGTAACTCCTTGTATTTTGCCTCTTAGATTATTTTGATCAAGTGTGACACATCCGAATCAAAATTATCCAAGTTAAGTCCAACCTAGCACTTCCATATATTCGAAAGAAAAACACTGTCCTTGTGTGATACAACAAAACAACATCGTTCAGTCTATGTATAAGCATCAAATGTGATAAAGCAACATCTTAAATATTTAATACTCGCCTTGTGTTATACAACAAACTCATATTAAATATTTAATACTCTATCGCTTTACCATGCTAGAAGGCGACGTTCGATATTCCAAATATTTTTGAACGCTTAAGACTTAATATAATTTCTTTGAAGGGTTTGTTATTATTTGTCTCATCTTGTTTAGCGCGCATGCACACATATATATAAAATACGCGTCATATTATTTAACATGCGAAGCATGTTGTATAATATATAATATATACATAGTAAACATGCACATATAGAATACTATATTCTACCCGGATTGATTATGGACTTTTATTCTAGTTTGGTTCACTAGAGCCACCAAGTGAACCAAAAGGTCAAACCTAGGATACAAGAATAAAATTTAAATATAACTATTACATTTAAACGTGGGCTCCTTTACAAACGGGTCTTCAAGCGCTCCTTGCTCCTTTTTGTCTCCAATTCTTCAAGTAATTCTAACTAAACCTATTACATAAACTATTTACAATAAATAGAAACCTTGATCAGCAGTCAAGGGGAGGTATATAGGAGGAAGATAGAATTTACATCAAGAAAAACTAGAGAAGACGAGGTACGCAGACCCCATTTATAAAACCCATTCATTCAAGCATCCACTAAAATAAATCCAATCACACATTGGTCAGTAGTCCATAATCAATCCCTATTTATTATCATACATATCTCCATATGTATCAATAAATAACATTCATCTTATGAGTAATAAAACCATTCCATATATGCATTGATATCATTTAATGGGCAATTAAAAGTTTACTAGAAATCCAATTTTGAAACAAAAATAAACTCCTTTATTTTAATCAAAATTTAAATCATAATAAACTTCTTTATTTTATTTTATCCAATTTTGAATAAAAATAAACTCCTTTATTTTTAATCAAATTCCAAATCAAAATAAACTCCTTTATTTTAATTAACATGGAAACCAATTTCAAGTTCAAAATAAACTCCTTTATTTTAACTTAAAATTGCTTGGAAAAATAAAATATGTTAAATCCTATTCCATATGTGAATAAACTCCTTTATTCTAGGAAATATGGAATCCTATTCCATATGTGAATAAACTCCTTTATTCTAGTTAACGTAGAATCCAATTCCAATTTTAAATAAAAAAAATTTAATTTTAATTATATTCCAATTCAAAATAAACCTTTTATCTTAATTGAAAATAAATAAAATCAAAATAAAAAAATTTTCAAAATCTGCAGACCGGCGCGGCCGCGCTCCAAAATGAACTAGGAGCGGTGCGGCCGCGCTATACCCCCAGAAACGATTTCTGGGTTCGGGCGCGGCCGCGCTCCAGAATAAACTGGAAGCGGCGCAGCCGCGTCGCGTAGCAGACTTCGAAATTTTTTCCGTTGCCCAGAAAATCGATCTAATCGCACATGGAATCATAATAATCGATAATTAGCACGAGGTTAGGCTCTGATACCACTGTTAGGTTTGTATATAGCGCGAACATGCAATCAAATTACATAAATAGTGCGGAAGCGCAATAAAACGGATTTTAAAATTTTTCATACAAACCATCACCATGATCATCCATGTGCTCAATTATCAATTAAACGAAAGAGATAAAGTATGAGAATCATACCCTTGTAGAACCATGCTTCCACAAGTACGAGTTTACCTCTAAATCCTTCGCGTTCTCCTTGAATTCCACCGATTAAATTCCTTCCTTTGATCAACGTTACTCACCCAAGTGTTTGGCCTCTAGAGGTGATCCACCAAGGAATAATAGTTGTTCAAGAAGATAGGTGTTGGCAAAACCCTAGTTTCTATCTCTATAGAAATTACAAGTACTCTCTCTCTCCAATTCTTATGGAAGAGTGTGTAACTGTCTAATCCTAAATCATGATAAGACTCCTCTTATTTATAGATATAGAGAACCCTCCTAAACTATTTAGGATTAGGGTTTTTGTTTTAATTAAACTCCTTTAATTAATTGAACTCCTAATCCAATTAGGAATTCATGAGAGAGTACTTCTATTAATTAATTCCCAATTCTATTAGGAATTAAATAATAGTAATAGTAATAATAATAATAAGAATCCTCTTATTAATTTATATTTAATATTTCCAAAATATTAAATAATAAATATTAAGCTATTTAATTTATTCTATCTCCATAGATTAAATTAAATACACTTAACTTATTATTACGATTATGCCATTTACTTCTTAAATAAATATTTTTCTTTTGCGGTGTGACCCTTTAGGTTCTCCATATTAAACCGGTTGTGAATAAATCAATTAGAACAATTCTAATTTTATTTAAATAAATAAATTAAACTATTTAATTCATTTAAATAAATAATATTTATTCTACAATAAGGATAAGCCCCCTTAGCGATCAACGACTTTCCAGATAATATAGATTTCAACATTAATCACAAAAGAACCTTTCAGTGAATAGTTACCGTACAATTCAATCCTTCTACCATACAATGTCCCAATTAAATATAAGACATGGAATTACTGTCAAGTCTTATTTTATTTAATTATATGTATTTTGATTCTCAAATGCACAACTCTGATAATGCAAATTAGAAACTTCTTTCTAATTTCATTCTGCTTTGGCCAAAGACTTCTGATTCGTCATTTATCAAATCACATAGGACATTCACTCCTTTTACTAGAAGTGGTAGATTCTTTGTTGACCATTCACCTATCTCCATGTATAACTTATTATACCCAATCATACCCTTTGATATACCCTAAAGGTCTTAAGGGACATGTCAAAGTATAACTCATCATACACAAGATACTATGATGATCTCAAGTCCAAGGATCACTTGTACTACTATCACTAGAGGAATTCCTATTGATAGGCGAGTAAAACTCCATTAGGTATTCCTTAGCGAGCCACGTTCAGTGAACTTATTCTCTAATAAGCACCTACATACTTGCTTTAGTGTCTCCACACAAATGATTATGAGATCAATCATCCTCTTCATAAGAGCAAGCAACGTATGTACTAATCTATCCGGATTCACTAATCCCCTTTTTAGTAATCCATCGATTATGAACGATTTTAGTTTGTGAGCTATCAAGAATTTAGATCTCATTAACATGATCACCACCATGATTCTAAAAGCATTGCTCAAAGCTATGGGTTTATCACATTTAATATAATAGCACCATGTAGATAAAGTAAAATGCCTTTAATAAACGAATAGGATACAAAGTATATGCTACATCATATCAAATATTCGGCTTGTGTGCATACTACTTTCAGAGACTACGATAAATGATGAAATCTCCTGGTCATAGAAGTGATAAAGGTGTTCCTTCTGTGATCATTGATCTTGGCGATAATGATGAGGAAGATGAGTCTACGGGCATGGGTAAAAAGAACAAAGGCAAACAAAAAATATTACTTCAGTAACCAGTGATGATGATAATGTTGAGATTGAAGAGGCTGAGCCTTCAGAGAATAAGTCTGACGAAAAGGCTACGACAACAGAGGAGCCTGAGCCAGAAATTGAGAACAAGGATGTGGAGGTTGAAGAGGCTTCAGAGCCTGAAGAATAAGAAAGAAATGAAGAAATCTTAGCTGAGATGGATGCTTACAATTGCAATCGCTGGATAGTTTTTATTGATAAATGAATGTCATACTAACTGCACATCATTACATTCATATCTGTTGATTTAGCAATACAGTGGCTTACTGTATCATAAGCCACATTCATAAGTCATACATCTGCATTTTATAGAATTGATTAAAAGATATGCTATAGTGTTTTTGTCATCATCAAATAGGGGGAGATTGTTAGGAATCTTCATGTAGATAAGGATGATTTAGTGAGGGGAAGAATGCTAAAGGATCTACATGAGATCACCAATTTATAAGATTTGATGATGAGATATAGAAAGCATATTTGTGAAAGCTGAGTTGATCCAAATGACTGTAATATATATATATATATATATATATATATGAACTGATCGCCTGAAGTATATCTATGAAAGAGAAGCTTTGTAAAGTCCTTATGTAACAAATGTACAAGGACTTAGAACTGAAAAGATCAAAACTGTTAGGTTGATCTTAACTATCATTACTTGATGAACAAATGATTACTGTATATTTGTAATGATAAGATTTTTGTAAAGTCCTTAATGAAAAATATTATACAAGGACTTAGAATAGAAAGATCAAAATTGTTAGGTTGATCTGAATAAAGCTTTCTGTGTTTAGTCGATAGGACAAATCGATCGTAGAGTTACTCTACCAGAACGTAGTGTGATCACAAACAGCAGAGTCAGCTCATCCATTTAAGTACACAAGGCAAAGATCGTAGAGCTCATTTTCAAGCCAAAGAGATGAATTAAAGGATTATCAAGAAGAAGCAGATCACAGGAGGATATACTCTAATAATGAGTATAGTCTTAATCTCAAGGATTCTCTGGAATGTCTCTACAAAGACTAAATTGCATTAGTACTCGGCATGTTTATAAATGAATAAGTCAAGTCACAGAGTAAACAAGATTTCGTAGAGTAACAGCTGATACTGTAAAGTGACAAAGAGACAGCCAGATCGTAGAGCTGTCTTCAGCATCGTAAAGTCGCAAGAATGTTCAGAGAATAAAGAGAAGTCTGCCCAAGCATCAAAGATACACATTCGTAGAGCAGATATTAGAGCAAAAATGAAGTTTCTATCATAGAGCAAAATGGAAAGATCAATCCTATGATTCTCATTACTCTACTAATACTAAAGATCGTTGAGCTAATAAGACAATCAAAGAGTAGATCGTAGAGCTACCTCGACCATTGTAGAGATGATAGTAGAACTGCCTCATCAATCGTAAAGCAGAATGTCGAGCAAAACTAATCAAAACTCTACGTTCTTCAACGAACTCAACGATCAAGTCAAAGTCTGAAGAACATGTCAGAACAAATATAATTCTGACAAGTACAGAGTATTACAAAGTATTATAGAGCAAAGATTTCAAGATTGTTTATCACCATCTTCAAAATTAGAGAAGAGGTTTAATATGAAGCTGAGTCTAAACGACTAGAATGAAGATATGACATCTCTGAAAGGGTAAAAGAGTCTGCAGTCGGATGAGACGTTTGCAGAGCCGAAAGTAATATGTCTACCTACCCTCAAATAAGTTGTCAGAGAATATCTTGAAGCAGAACGGTTAATACACCAATGGATACTTTGTAATGGGAAGTCTTTTTGAAAAGACTATAAACAACTTCAAGATTTCAAAAAGAAAGGTGTGCTGAAAAAGAAACAAAAATAAAATAAGACTAGAAGATCAAAAGGGCAAAATGCAAGAACCACTATGCGATTCACCAAGAACACAAAAAGCTGAATTGATGAAAAAATAGAGCAATGCAACTCTACATCAGAAGATATGTTCAAAGGTGCTGAGTACCAGAAGGAGTTAAGCCTCAAAGAAAAGATCAGCAACATCTTAAAGATGATATCATTTGATCTGCAGAATACGAGAAGAAGTCAAGCGTCGACGCAAAGATCGACAACATCTTGAAGATGATATCAATCAAGCTGCTAATTACCAGAAGAAAACGGAGCTTAATTGCAAAGCTTAGCAACACCTCCAACAAAACTAATTAATTGTTACCAAGTTAAAGAAACTTGAAGAGGGCTAGGAGTCCTGGGCTGAGGGTCCGAATTACAAAGTTGAAGAAACTTGAAGAGGGTTAGGAGTCCTGGACTGTATCATAAGCCACATTCATAAGTCATACGTCTGCATTTTATCGAATTGATTAAAATATGTGCTATAGTGTTTTTGTCATCATCAAATAGGGGGAGATAGTTCGGAATCTTCATGTAGATAAGGATGATTTAGTGAGGGGAAGAATGCTAAAGGATCTACATGAGATCACCAATTTATAAGATTTGATGATGAGATATAGAAAGCATATTTGTAAAAGCTGAGTTGATCCAAATGAATGTAATATATATATATATATATAAGAACTGATCGACTGAAGTATATCTATGAAAGAGAAGCTTTGTAAAGTCCTTATGTAACAAATGTACAAGGACTTAGAACTGAAAAGATTAAAACTGCTAGGTTGATCTTAACTACCATTACTTGATGAACAAATGATTAATGTATATTTGTAATGATAAGATTTTTGTAAAGTCCTTAATGAAAAATATTGTACAAGGACTTAGAATAGAAAGATCAACGTTGTTAGTTTGATCTGAATAAAGCTTTCTGTGTTTAGTTGATAGGACAAATCGATCGTAGAGTTACTCTACCAGATCGTAGTGTGATCACAAACAGCAGAGTCAGCGCATCCATTTAAGTACACAAGGCAAAGATCGTAGAGCTCATTTTCAAGCCAAAGAGATGAATTAAAGGATTATCAAGAAGAAGCAGATCACAGGAGGATATACTCTAATAATGAGTATAGTCTTAATCTCAAGGATTCTCTGGAATATCTCTACAAAGACTAAATTGCATTAGTACTCGGCATGTTTATAAATGAATAAGTCAAGTCACAGAGTAAACAAGATTTCGTAGAGTAACAGCTAATACTGTAAAGTGACAAACAGACAGCCAGATCGTAGAGCTGTTTTCAGCATCGTGGAGTTGCAAGAATGTTCAGAGAATAAAGAGAAGTTTGCCCAAGCATCAAAGATACACATTCATAGAGCAGATAGTAGAGCAAAAATGAAGTTTCTATCGTAGAGCAAAATGGAAAGATCAATCCTATGATTCTCATTACTCTACTAATACTAAAGATCGTTGAGCTAATAAGACAATCAAAGAGTAGATTGTAGAGCTACCTCGACCATCGTAGAGATGATAGTAGAACTGCCTCATCAATCGTAGAGCAGAATGTCGAGCAAAACTAATCAAAACTCTACGTTCTTCAATGAACTCAATGATCAAGTCAAAGTTTGAAGAATATGTCAGAACAGATATAATTCTGACAACTACAGAGGGCTAGGAGTCCTAGGTTGTGGGTCTGAATAGCCAAGTTGAAGAAACTTGAAGAGGTCTTAGTGTCCTTGTCTTAGTGACTAAAATCCAAGTCTGCTGGGCTTGAAGGAACCTAAGTGGTTCAGTTATAAATGGTCGTTGAGACCTTATCCATAGTGGATATCTTGCTTAATGGGGTGGAAGAGTGAAGTGGGAGTTGTTTTGTCTCCGAACCACTTAAAACCTCATGTGTCATTTATTTTATGTCATTTACTTTCTGTCAAATACAAACTGCTATATCTGCTATGTGTTTGCACCTCCACAAAACTTTAATTGGAACTGAGATTTTCATAATCTCTAAGGGGGATTTATTAAAAGAATAATCTGTTGTGCTTAATCAATATGAGTAACTGATTACTCGGTAATACTTCTTTAACTTGAAAAGAAAAAGTTTTAAAGATCTATTTAACCCCCCTTCTAGATCTCAATTGTGCCTCTAGGAACCAACACGAAGGAAGTCTTGGTTGAGCTTGAAGACTTTGTCCAACAAATATTTTACGCTCTCAATCTATAATGTTTGCAAAAAAAATAAAAAAAACAATAAAAAAGATCATTAGCATCAAAGTATACGAGAGATTATATCAACTGAAAAATAAATAAAAATTTAAATTGTTTACCATGCTAACCATGCGATGTTAATTATATACGGACCGAGGCTCGTACGTAGTGTCAGGATCTCCTTCGGGTCGAGGGCAATGCAGATATCGCCGGGTGATGTTATTGTACTAGTTGAAGTATATATCCATAGGGATATTCTTAGCCATTTGCATTGTTTGTCCCTCGAAATGGTCCATATACATCTCCCACTAGCTAATGTATTCTTTCCTCAATTCCATAAAATCCTCAAGCTCGAATTTTTGTTCCCTGGGTGCTCTAAGAAAATCATGTCTTTTGACTGGGATTAGAATATCCCGTACTGCCTTATGACCCGGTCGAGCATTTGATATTCTACAATATCGAAATGAATCAAAAGGACCCGATCGAATCCTGCCATTCTCACCTCATAATTATAACCAGTCCAATCATGGTCCCATCTAAGGTACAACTGTCAAACTACCTCCCACTTAGGTTGCCTATCAAATTCACCCCGGTAGAAAGATAGATGGTGATGGGAATTCTGCCGCCTATCAAGATACTGATGCTTGGCCGACTATGCCCAGGTCGTTGCCCAAGGAAGCTAAAATAAAGAATTTGGCCTAGGGTTAGGCCTTCCAACTAGAAAATGCTTGTATGACCAAATTTGTAACAAGGTGACACAACCATTGACATACTTAGTCTCTCTCCTAGTAGCTGTGTACAAAGCCCTGTATAAATAGGCCAAGCAAGCGGCACCCCATGCACACGTGGCAATCTTATTTGAATCATATACAAAATACATATACCTAGGATGTACATTATTTCTTGATCTAGTTGGAAATAAGATTGCCCTGCATAACCAAAAGAGGTATGCCTTTGCGTAACGCCCAACCACTTCCCTACTTGCTTTTTTGGGCACTTTGAAAAAATTTCGTGCAACCAAACTAAGGAAATACAACGTCTTTTTTTTTACATTTTTCCATTCTGAAGCCATGTCATCCCCAAAAATTTCTCTAAAATACCTCAATGGGGCATCAAATGAGGGACAAGTTAAGGGATTTCCTAACACCAACAAACCAAAAATAAAATGAACATCTTCTAATGTTATTGTTATTTCCCCACACTTCATATGAAAAGTATTTATCTCCGACCGCCATCTCCTAACTAGGGTGGACACGAGACTGGCATCCGTTTTGGTGACTACTGCCGGATGGCTCAACACTCCAAACTCCCACCCAATTAGTAGTTTTTTTATAACTTGGTAAGTTTCCATTTGTCATAGGTTATGGCGGTAGTTTGGGATGATATAAGTGTACCCCTATCAACACCCTTCCATACATCCTCTAACACATGACCTTGTTCGTCATAAAGGACATTGGGATCAATGGGTCCAGGCAGCCAATTCTCCATATTTTACCTAAAAAAACCAACAACAACACCAATAATATTCCATGTATAAAGGTATGCATGTCCAATTATTCAATGTATATACGTAAGCACCAATTATTCCATATTATTAATCTAAATTATCACACAAAATATGTCAATATTATGCATGTATATGACTTCATACAAAATTAGTCATGTAATTTTAGTCATATTTTACAAATTAACATAAATTTGTTAAAAAAATCAATAAGAATATTCTTACTAGTAATTGGAGTAGATTAACCGAAGCAAAATTGAATTTTGATGTAGAAATTACTTTGTGTAGCGGTCAGGCCTTGTCTTCTTCTTCCTCTTGCTCATCTTTATAGCAAACGTTTGATAGCAAACAGATTGCAGATCTGGTTTTAATTGTTCATCTGGCCGCTACTTCTAGTAGCGATTAAGAAATATGTCGTCGTATTGTAGGAAAACGACGCTGTTTAGCCTGACCAGTAGAAGGAGTAGCGGCCAGGTTAAAATCCAACAACAATAAAACGACGCCGTTTTACCTAGCCGCTAGTAGGGGGAGCAACCAAGATAAAATCCAACACGATGATGTTTAGCCTGACCGCTACTCCTAGTAGCGGCTGGGAAGCTGTCGTTAAGCAATCCAAAAATAACCCTCACTTTTACTCTATAAATTTAAATAATAAGCACAGTAGCAAGTAAGGATCGATTCCACAGAGAATGATATTGTTTTGAATTTATTCTAATGTTTCTAACTATAAGCAATAAGTAAAAGAATGGGGAGTTTTGAATTATGATTAACTAAAGAAAACAAAATTGAATTAATAAAGATAATCAAATAAATTAAAACTTCAGTTCTTCAGTTCAGTTTTACTAATTTACAGCAACAATGTAGTCAAGTTAACATTATTTCTTCCTTCAATGAAATTAATAACCCTAGATAACCGCAATCGCTAATTATCCGAAATCCTCCTTAGATTATAAATCTAATGTGACAATCACCCCCACTAGACCCTAACTATTATATAACCCGGAACTATCAGTTTAGATTTAATATAACAGAAGCATTAAGAGATAGAGAATTAGGTTATTCCAAGCAACAATCACACTATCTGGGATTATTTAACTTGCCTTCTGATAATCATAGTAATGTCCACAATCATGTATTACTAAGTACTACATGTGATCAGATATAACATCGTTTGCTTAATATTATATCTTAATCTAGCAAATGATATTCATCAGATTAATCTAACTCGCCACATTAAATCAATCAGATAAAATAACATATAATCAATTAAAACAGATTATCAGAATAAATCTCATATAAGAAGGAATCAATAACGAAACTCAATTATACTATTAACTAAAAATAAGGTTCCACATCCCCTTAGAACTAAATAAAAATAAACTAAGCTAACATGCTGATAAACTAAGAATAATAAAATATGATCTAGGATGATGATCCAGGATGTCTAGGATGCCCCCAACTAATTACAAGTTACAGGTATTTATAAATGCTTTGAAACCCTAGAAGAATTCTAATCCAATTCTAATTCAGAAGTCTTCACTCTGCAAATATAGTAGGATTCTAAATCTTTCTCAATCTCTGAAATCCAGCTTTAAGTAACTTCCTTATCAATTTAGAATTTAGTTTCCAAAACCAAGTCTTCTTTAGTTTCTTTTTCCAATTCAATTCAATTTCCATATTTAACTTTAACTCAGATTCCTTATCAGACTCTACTTCCCATAATCAGCTTAGCTTCCATATATGATTGTAACTTCATCTCCAAATCCTGTTAGGAATCGAATTTATAAGCTTTAGCTCCTCAAATCCTTCTTAGAATCGGAAATTTGCAAATCGATCAGAATCATAGAGTGAAACTCTGCACCAGCACTTCATAGAGTAATTATGACATCGTAGAGTGAACTAAGACAATCGTAGAGTAGAGCCTCTCAGCAGACAAATGTAGAGTGACAAATCGTAGAGTGGAACTCTTCTCTCGGAATCGTAGAGTAGACTTGCAAATCGTACAGCTGAAAACGTGGAACAGAAAACCTGGTCGTAGAGTATTTCTGCAAAACAACATAAACTTGACATTAAACTCCATATTTTGCAAACTCATTCCAATTCTTCATAAGATCTATAAACACCTTAATTAAGTTTATAAACGCAACAAACATATAATAATACTAAGCATAAAGGAACCAAAAACATAGAATATTTTGCAGCTATCAAATTCCCCCACTCTTAGTCTTTACATGTCCTCATGTAAACAGAAATCAAAAACCTATCTGACTTAGACCAACCAAACTTTCAAAGGCCTGAATAACATCACTGAATAATAATACAGATCACAGAAACTTGATTAACACATATCAACCAACTCACGACTAACAACTTTGTCATTTTCCACATAGAACATCCTCCAAATCAGGACATATCGACATAAATATCCCTCCTATGATCAACATAAATACCCAACTAAGCTATATGGAACAGCAATTGTGCACATTGACTCAAAACTCAAAACCTGAATATCCTGCAATCCTTTTTAGCACGAGAACCTGTAATTTCTACTTTCTTAGGTGAATGCATTTTACGCTCCATTTCACCTTTCACATTTTTTTTCTTTTCAAGTGAGTGCATTTTATGCTCCATCTCACTTATTTGCTTCTCAGCGAGTGCGTTTTACGCTCCTTCTTGCTTCTTGTGTTTATGGGTGAGTGCGTTTTACACTCCTTCTCAAACCACCACAAGACATCTGCATTTTTTTTCATTCTGTAATTTTCACAGCTTTCTCAAATTTTTTCACAAGGTTCTGTAAACAACATAAGCAGTTAAACAAGTCTTAAATCATAAAATCAGTGCACAAAGTATAATCCCAACTTGGTCAAGTAATCATGTATCCCATATTCAAGTATCCATGCAAAGCAATCCCAATTAAAAATTAGTTCATATGGATCCTAACTAAGTCATCATTGTTTATCAGTTGATAATGCATCAAATCAAATTCTGTAAATAAGCATCAATATTTACTCTACAATTTCAACCTTTAAAAGCTTAGCAGAACACTACGATCGTAGAGTCAGAAATTTTTTTAAATTTTTTTCATGTTCAAAGCATCATATATAGCATATCATATCCTAAATAATAACCTAATAACTCAAATAATAACCTAAACCCCTCCCCCATCTCAAACCTTACATTGTCCCCAATGCAAGAAAATCATGCAAAGAAGAAAGTACTACTAACTAGCATGCAACTACAAAATAAAAAGTAAAGGGATAGAAAATCAAATTTTAATCTTGGGTTGCCTCCCAAGAAGCTGCCCTTGTTTAGTGTCATTGGCTTGACATCAATCCTCTCTATCTATGTAATTGGACTTGTATACTGCAAGTGAACTGGTAATGGTTTAATCCTTAAAGTAGTAGCAACATCCTGTAGATCTTGACTTTGCTCCATGCCTTCAGATAGCTCTCAACCTTTGGTAATTGCAGCCTTTAAACTTTCCTTGTTTGTTTGCTCAAAAGATTTTTACATTATAGGGTCAAAAACATCAATAGAAAAAAATAGTATTAACAATACCAATTACTTTATAACCTCATAATCATTATTCTGGGTCTCTTCATCATCAATTTTCATAGCCAAGATATCTTTGTATTCATCAATCAGTGTATCGTCCATGTTCTCCTTGTAGAAATCTACAGAAATTATCAATTCATCTACCTCTACCTCTTGCTCTTTCTTGGCATCCTTCTCAATATTATTAAACTTTTGTCCCCTCTTCTCCAACTCTTCCAGAAATTGTTCATACTCCTCTGTATATAACTCTGAATTTTTTCTAATTTTCCAGTTCTTCCTTCAGACTTGTTTGTACCCTTGTATGTGTATGATTCATCCTAGTTCCATACTGTTGAGAGTTAGCTACCATAGTTGCAATTAAGTCTGTTGCAGCAGCTGGTGTTTTATCTATCAATGTTCCTCCACTTGCGTCATCAACTGTGACGCCCCCAAATTCGGGTCTCTTAAATCCCGGACCTAGTGCGTAACGGTACTACCTTTATCTCAAAATATACAACCTTTATTCATAATTTAATGAATACATCCTGGCTTTAATACCAATTAATACATCAATCCTTCTATTCCAGAATCTTTAACCTTAACAGTGGGTTATTACAACTATAGATCTTATACGACCTGATCTACACATCTCAATTATAAAGAATATGTTTTATATAGATACATTAATCTCTAGTATCCACAATTTTAAATTTAGTCTACGCATACAAGTATTTTAGCGTTTAATAGAATGCCGAAGGTAACAGCTTTATCTGAATTACATCAATATACTGTTGTTATTAAAACACCCAATATCTCCCATCACCATTCCTTCTTAAGGACCTTCATCTATACTGAAGTCTTTGTTGCTATAATCATTTATTCATATTGGCCTTTATCTACAAAAAACATTGTTTGCAAGGGTTGAGCACGACTGCTCAACAAGTCCAACAGTCTACACCTTTCATACTTCACATAGCATACATATTTCATTTATTCGTGCATCATAATTTTGACAATATATCACCATATGCTTCATACATTTCATGATATGCATCTCTATACACATCATGTTTTTACTTCATACATCTCATGATATGCATCTCTATATGCATCATACTTGACATGCAACAAAACATAATCTTCATGTCGTATATCTAACACATACTTCATAAATTCCATGCCTTGCATTTAGTTACATAATCATTCATGTGATTAACAAGTTCACCTAAAAACACATATTACATTCACTACCATAAACATGGTTCACTACACATTATCACATAAGAGCAAGTTACTAAAAAACTTGCCTGGTCTGCTGCTTTCTATTAACTCTACGATGTTGCTCTAACAAGTAACCTCCTGTAATTTATAAATTTAACTTCTGATTAGCTACAACTAAACATTAATAAGAGACTAGATAAGTCTGCTCAAGGAACTCATGAGGTTCATACTAAGGTCCCTTTATGCTACCCATGGTTAAACTTGACAGCTCTACAATCAGTAGGGCTTTAGTACAATTAGTGGAGTCACTCTACAATTGGTGGGGCCTTCTTCACAACTTACTAGGATTAAGGTCCCTTAATGATTTCAGCTCAAGGTACGCCCTTTAAATGATTATTCTGAGGTCATATACTACCAGAAACATTATTCGGGGTCCGACCGACCCACTATCTACAAGCTTTTGGCTTCGGCTCTACATCAGAACCTGACGCAGTTCAGAAATCCTTCGTACATCGGGAACCTTTCGTACATCGGGGACCCTTCGTACATCGGATGTCCTCTTCGGGATTGGATGGTGCTTTAAGGTTTGGCTTCGGGAACGTCATACGACGAACTCAAGTTTGACTCCGAAGCTTCGGGAGTCGGGTTCGGTCTCAAAGACCTAAGGACTTCGGCTTCGGAGTTGTGAATTCGGAAGCCAGCTCCGAGCCTTACTGATATTAAGGATTTTCGACCTCGGGTCCAGCACTAGACTAGACCCCTAGTAACTAACAAAACCTTCAGGTTCGACTATGGATTCCCTTCGGGAACCTACTCTGAGTTCGGGTCGGGTGACGAACGCCATCGGAATGGCTTCGGTATCCTCTTCATTTAGGTTTATGGGTTCGGAATAAGGCGACGAACCTTATTGGAACAGCTTCGGCATTTCTACCATTACTTATCTTTGACTCTCTTAGCAAGTCAGACTATTATAATCCCTTCGGACATAGTCCATTCCTTACATTGGTTTAACTAGGACTCAGTCATAATTCCTATGGATCCCTCCAACACTCTATTGTCTATTAGGACAGTTCTACAATCGGTAGGGATGTAATACCATCGGTAGAATCCATTTTACAAAGGCCGAAGGGTTCGGCCATCTTACTCAACGGATGTCGAATGGGACTCTACGGTCCCATCGGAATTCAGAAAAAGTTTAAAGTACATCTATTAGCTGATTCGGGACAATGTGAGGTCTTACCGATCCTCTGCCGACAGGGTTTCGGCTTCGGCTCCGGGTCGGAACCGTTCGTAGTTCGGGGATCCCTTCGGGATCGGATGTGCCTTGAGTCTGGCTTCGGGAAGACAGAGTTTTGGGTCTGACTCATGGTTTTTGAACTCAAAGATTGACTTAAGCTCAATATCAACTATTGTGCCTGTCCATAAATGACTTGACAGAGGCTTTGGGTCTGTTCTATTAGAAAGATCATGGTGTATGTCAGATACACCCTCTTCTTTGGTTTTAATCATAGGTTCAACTATCATCCTTTACGGTCTGTAACACAAAGTCCTGAGATTTAATTATAACGATCATCTCAATTAGTCTCATCACTACAGTTCTGATCTGAGTTTGTCTCAAATCAGTCACTAATCTTACACAGCTGGACACACAGTCGAGTAGTCATAACTGCCTTATTAAAAGTGTTACAGTACTACCATTCTTATGGTTTAACAAAGGTTCGGTCATAAGACCTATGGACAACATTCATGGGCTGAAATAACATGATCGCAGAGCACTGAGCTCAGGGACCATTTCAGACCCTTAAGCAAACTCAATCATACTAAGTAATAATATTATTATTAGATCATAACTACTGAGATTAAAACTTATCACCTCCTTAATTCGGTTGCTCTGTTCTTCTTCTCCCCGAAATATGCAATAAACTTAAAGGCACACACTGCTTCCTCTCCGGACGATCTGCGACCTTCTTTCTTCTCTCTCTCGGTTATTTCGTGCTTTCATAACTCACAAGATTAGGGAAGTAACATTTGCTAGACTGAATGGGGTAGACCATATATAATCTCCCCAAATCTTTACTTACAATATCCATATCTATACATGGTCATCATATCTTCTCTCTCTCTCATTGCTATCCCCCGAATTTAGGGATGTCCCCTTTTCTCTTTCCTTGCTATCCCCTGATTTAAGGGATTTCCTCTTATCTATCTCCTTCTAGGTATGAAGTACACAGAGTGGGTAAGAGTTGTTCACCAACTCCCTATCCCCGCTATACACATAGCACTCCTTCAACAGAGTAGGCTTTAGATAGGACACATGTGTGGTAGCCAATTCTTCATAGAGTATACTGTTGTCCAAAATATACTACTGATGCTTATCTAATCTTCTTGGGCCATTTCTATTTGGTCCTACCGAATTAGCTATTAGGCTTCCTTATATGGCTGACCATATTTAAACAAAATTGGACTAATTTAATACTTACAAGTCTAAACTACAAGTCCATAATTAATAATTTCCAATTGGGCTCGTTTAATACATCCACTGGGCTAGTTCACTATTATCAAGTTTTTAATGTAACTATGAATAATAATAATCTACCAATAAATTAATAATCAGATTAATATATGGAATTCAATTTAACTTGTTAAATCACAAGTTAATGAATTACCACATAACTTATTAACTTTGGTATTACAAAGCCGAGGTTGGTCCATAAATCCACTTTATCCATTAATTGGACCTTCCTTTAAACGTCTCATCCATGAAATCATATAGTCATACATAATACATAATGTTTTAAATAAAACAAAGCTTTAACTCATTAAAATTTCAATACTCAATTTTTATTTCTAATGCTACACAAAATTTGTGGTTAATACCGATTACTGAATTTAACGCTGCCAATATCATGGACTTATCCATTTCTCTTAATAACTCATTTCATCAACTTACTTCATCATAGGTATTATCTTACTCTATTTTGTGTATCCTTTGCTATTTATGGACGAAATTCCATCCTTTTCCCATGTCTTTTATGACTTACCTCAGCTCTTGACCACTTGTTAAGTTTAGGTGTTAATACCTTTAATTCTTTCAGATATTAAACCATATAGGAAAGATTTTAACCATTCTTCTATATTCAAATCTAGGTTTTATTCTTTAAACCTTTATTCAATAATTCAAGATCTCATTCTAAGCCTCATAAATTTTCAAGTTGTCACATTCACCCCTTCTTCTAAGAATTTCGTCCTCGAAATTATAAAATACTAATCTCGACTCATTTTCAGCATATAGGTTCTTTCAACCTTTACATTTTTCCTCCTCTGAGGATTTCTTTTCTATTATCACATTCTACAATGGTTACTCACTAGGAGTTTACATCTTCTAAACTTTCAACTTCTAAAATAATGGAATACCTTTCAAGAGTCTTCACAATCGTTCAATAATTGTGAAGTAACATCAATAATGTGAAAAGTTAATTCAAGAAAACTTTTCATATCGGACTGAGGGGTCATATTGACCATGAACCTTGAGGTTTAAGGATATTACTACCCACTACCTATTTCAATCGTGAAAAAGGTACTCTACTTCTGCGGGTACAGTAGGTGATCAGCCTATCATACCTTAATCTGCAGAACGACTATATGCGTTCTAAGATTAGAAGGCATTATCCAATCGCTGTATCCCCATTTTTTCGGGGTTGTTCACCTCAATCTTAATACAAGATTTCGTACCAAAACTATTTTGGTTTGGCATAAATTCTCAAAGAATACTTGAATTCCATAAACATATTTTAACATTTGTCTAGCCGAATCAAATTGCTTAGACTCTCATTAACAATTCGGACATCAATCGAATTATTTTAGCCAAATCAATTGGCATACTTTCTCAGAAAACCAAAAATTATTTTATGACGTCATAATACCACACTGCTCGGTGGTACATTGAGGATTCCGTCATATTGTGACTTTGTCATACTATATCACACCATAGGGGGCTGACGATCCTACGATCACATCCAGCACTAGGTTAATCCGCATTGATGACTCCATCGCTTAAAAATACATTTTGATAATTTCAAATCATTTTTGTCTAGCCGAAACAATTGGTATTGACACGCTTCATAGAATAGCTCATATAAACTGAAAATCATTTTTATGACTTTCTCATACCGCATCGTGTAACAGTGCGTTGATGATTCTATGATCATATCCACCACATTTTATCGTGCATTGATGATTCTATCATTTGTTATATCCACACCATGCCTCCAATGGTGCGTTGACGATTTTAAAATAAATTTTGATGCTTTCAAATCAGTTGTGTCCAGCTAGAACAATTAGCATGAATAATAGCACTTTTAAAAGTTATTGGTCCAATAATATGACCCAATATCTTTCAAAAATGATAATATCAGCACGATGTCAATAATTTTGAAATCTAGCATAGCTAGAAGATTTGGAATACTTATGCTTCCTTCCTCAACTCCAAATTTCTCTAATGTTTCATTGCTTAATAATTCCATCTTCACCAATGTTCATCACATTGCAAATTCTTAGTTCACAATCTAAAACCTTTCTATACCCCAGTATAGTTCATCAAACTTACCACACGTTATGAGTTTAGAACTTACCACAATCATATAGGTTTAGGAACTTATCCTAGTCAGACCAAAATCGTCCATTCACTGAGGGGTTCCACCATACGATTATGAGTCACGAACTTGCCATACGTATGAGTTTAAAGAACTCGCACCTAATCTTAATATTCTCTAACTATCAAATATAATATGAGAAAAGAATCACCTTCTCGCCATATGTATATTGATAGCGTGACATCAATATTTCAATGATTATCAATATACGAAGATAAGTGGTTATCGAACCAACTCAACCACTAATCAATATAGGAAGCTGAGCGGTTGTTAAACCATGGACAAATCCCATCCCATACCAGGATTTATTTAACTCAACCACTATATTAATATAGGAAGCTAAGTGGTTTTCAAACCAAGCACAAATTCCTGTCCCATACCAGGAATCGTACAACTCAGCCACTAACATGAGTCCTCAATTGAAATCCCACATAATTCTAACTTACTCTTTGTTCAACACGAATTCTCTTTAATTCGTATTTCATCAATCATAACTCTTTTCGAGTTTTACTCGTACTTTCACATAGTACCATCTATCTATAGCATTGAGCTAAAATTTTCAATCATTCGATTGATCATCTATCATTTTATGATTTAATCAGATCACGTCGTGATCTTATCCTTACAATCATCTTACCTTATGATTCTTTAATCATGGTCTTTTGATTATTCAGCTCAGGTGTTCCCTGATCTTCTGGCTCTTCAGGTTCTTCTTTGAACCTATTCATATTACATTAACTTGTTTCATATACATTCTCTGAATTTATCAATAACTAAACTCTATACTCTGTACATATCGAGTCTCTAACAGTGTTCAATATAGTACGCAGAGTGGTTTCCCACAAACAACCAACAAACTAGTTTCCCGTCTCGCCTACACTGTCTTTCACAGCGAGTTAGATCGGTTGCTAGTTCATATTAACCTCCGCTCTCTGAAGGAATTGTTTAGCCCAGATACCATACATCAACCATTAAAGAGTACGATTGTACAATAACATATACTTAACTTATTATACTCATCATCTTTATCATTCTCTTCTTATAGACATCGTCTATTTATTATCACTCTTCATTCTTATTACTGGAGTCAGGTAACTCCAAATTCTTATCCTTATACCTTTCTAAGATTCTTCTTTGATTCTTCTTGATTTATCTTTTGCTTTACTAAATAATGAATTTTCCTAAATTCATCTCTTATCACCTAAACTCCATCCGAGTTTATTCCTCATCATCCTTATCACCATTTCTATAGTTATAGCCTAAGGTACTCCTACCTAAGGTTTATTACCTATCAGCTCTGATACCAACCTGTGACGCCCCCCAATCCGGGTCCCTTAAACCCCGGACCTGGTGCGTAACGGTACTACCTTCATCTCAAAATGTACATCCTTTATTCATAATCTAATCAATACATCCTGGCTTTAATACCAATTAATACATCAATCCTTCTATTCCAAAATCTTTAAAATTAACAGTGGGTTATTACAACTATAGATCTTACACGACCTGATCTATACATCTCAATTATAAAGAATATGTTTTATATAGATACATTAATCTCTAGTATCCACAATTTCAAATTTAGTCTACGCATACAAGTATTCTAGCGTTTAATAGAATGCCGAAGGAAACAACTTTATCTGAATTACATCAATATACTGTTGTTATTAAAACACCCAATATCTCCCATCACCATTCCTTCTTAAGGACCTTCATCTATACTGAAGTCTTTGTTGCTATAATCATTTATTCATATTGGCCGTTATCTGCAAAAAACATTGTTTGCAAGGGTTGAGCACGACGGCTCAACAAGTCCAACAGTCTACACATTTCATACTTCACATAGCATACATATTTCATTTATTCGTGCATCATAATTTTGACAATATATCACCATATGCTTCATACATTTCATGATATGCATCTCTATACACATCATGCTTTTACTTCATATATCTCATGATATGCATCTCTATATGCATCATACTTGACATGCAACAAAACATAATCTTCATGTCGTATATCTAACACATACTTCATAAATTCCATGCCTTGCATTTAGTTACATAATCATTCATGTGATCAACAAGTTCACATAAAAACACATATTACATTCACTACCATAAACATGGTTCAGTACACATTATCACATAAGAGCAAGTTACTGAAAAACTTACCTGGTCTCCTGCTTTCTATTAACTCTACGATGCTGCTCTTACAAGTAACCTCCTGTAATTTATAAATTTAACTTCTGATTAGCTACAACTAAATATTAATAAGAGACTAGATAAGTCTGCTCAAGGAACTCATGAGGTTCATACTAAGGTCCCTTTATGCTACCCATGGTTAAACTTGACAGCTCTACAATCAGTAGGGCTTTAGTACAATTGGTAGAGTCACTCTACGATTGGTGGGGCCTTCTTCACAACTTACTAGGATTAAGGTCCCTTCATGATTTCAGCTCAAAGTACGCCCTTTAACTGATTATTCTGAGGTCATATACTACCAGATACATGGTTCGGGGTCTGACCGACCAACTCTGTACAAGGTTTTGGCTTCGGCTCTACTTCAGAACCTGACGCAGTTCAGAAATCCTTCGTACATCGGGAACCCTTCGTACATCGGATGTCCTCTTCAGGATTGGATGGTGCTTTAAGGTTTGGCTTCGGGAACGTCATACGACGAACTCAAGTTTGACTCCGAAGCTTCGGGAGTCGGGTTCGGTCTCAAAGACCTAAGGACTTCGGCTTCGGAGTTGTGAATTCGGAAGCCAACTCCGAGCCTTACTGATATTAAGGATTTTCGACCTCGGGTCCAGCACTAGACTAGACCCCTAGTAACTAACAAAACCTTCAGGTTCGACTATGGATTCCCTTCGGGAACCTACTCTGAGTTCGGGTCGGGTGACGAACGCCATCGGAATGGCTTCGGTATCCTCTTCATTTAGGTTTATGGGTTCGGAATAAGGCGACGAACCTTATTGGAACAGCTTCGGCATTTCTACCATTACTTATCTTTGACTCTCTTAGCAAGTCAGACTATTATAATCCCTTCGGACATAGTCCATTCCTTACATTGGTTTAACTAGGACTCAGTCATAATTCCTATGGATCCCTCCAACACTCTATTGTCTATTAGGACAGTTCTACAATCGGTAGGGATGTAATACTATCGGTAGAATCCATTTTACAAAGGCCGAAGGGTTCGGCCATCTTACTCAACGGATGTCGAATGGGACTCTACGGTCCCATCGGAATTCAGAAAAAGTTTAAAGTACATCTATTAGCTGATTTGGGACAGTGTGAGGTCTTATCGATCCTCTGCCGACAGGGTTTCGGCTTCGGCTCCGGGTCAGAACCGTTCGTAGATCGGGGATCCCTTCGGGATCGGATGTGCCTTGAGTCTGGCTTCGGGAAGCCAGAGGTTTGGGTCTGACTCATGGTTTTTGAACTCAAAGATTGACTTAAGCTCAATATCAACTACTGTGCCTATCCATAAATGACTTGACAGAGGCTTTGGGTCTGTTCTATTAGAAAGATCATGGTGTATACTCAGATACACCCTCTTCTTTGGTTTTAGTCATAGGTTCAACTATCATCCTTTACGGTCTGTAACACAAAGTCTTGAGATTTAATTATAATGATCATCTCAATTAGTCTTGTCACTACAGTTCTGATCTGAGTTTGTCTCAAATCAGTCACTAGTCTTACACAGCTGGACACACAGTCGAGTAGTCATAACTGCCTTATTAAAAATGTTACAGTACTACCATTCTTATGGTTTAACAAAGGTTCGGTCATAAGACCTATGGACAACATTCATGGGCTGAAATAACATGATCGCAGAGCACTGAGCTCAGGGACCATTTCAGACCCTTAACCAAGCTCAATCATACTAAGTAATAATATTATTATTAGATCATAACTACTGAGATTAAAACTTCTCACCTCCTTAATTTGGTTGCTATATTCTTCTTCTTCCCGAAATATGTAATAAACTTAAAGGCACACACTGCTTCCTCTCCGGACGATCTGCGGCCTTCTTTCTTCTCTCTCTCGGTTATTTCGTGCTTTCATAACTCACAAGATTAGGGAAGTAACATTTGCTAGACTGAATGGGGTAGACCATATATAATCTCCTCAAATCTTTACTTACAATCTCCATATCTATACATGGTCATCATATCTTTTCTCTTTCCTTGCTATCCCCTGATTTAAGGGATTTCCTCTTATCTATCTCCTTCTAAGTATGAAGTACACAGAGTGGGTAAGAGTTGTTCAACAACTCCCTATCCCCGCCATACACATAGCACTCATTCAGCAAAGTAGGCTTTAGATAGGACACAAGTGTGGTAGCCGATTTTTCATAGAGTATACTGTTGTCCAAAATATACTACCGATGCTTATCTAATCTTCCTGGGCCATTTCTATTTGGTCCTACCGAATTAGCTATTGGGCTTCCTTATATGGCTGACCATATATAAACAAAATTGGACTAATTTAATACTTACAAGTCCAAACTACAAGTCCACAATTAATAATTTCTAATTGGGCTCATTTAATACATCCACTGGGCTAGTTCACTATTATCAAGTTTTTAATGTAACTATGAATAATAATAATCTACCAATAAATTAATAATCAGATTAATATATGGAATTCAATTTAACTTGTTAAATCACAAGTTAATGAATTACCACTTAACTTATTAACCTTGGTATTACAAAGCCGAGGTTGGTCCATAAATCCACTTAATCCATTAATTGGACATTCCTTTAAACGTCTCATCCATTAAATCATATAGTCATACATAACACATAATGTTTTAAATAAAACAAAGCTTTAACTTATTAGAAATTTCAATACTCAATTTTTATTTCTAATGTTACACAAAATTTATGGTTAATACCGATTACTGAATTTAACGCTCCCAATATCATGGATTTATCCATTTCTCTTAACAACTCATTTCATCAACTTACCTCATCATAGGTATTATCTTACTCTATTTACTGTATCCTTTGCTATTCATGGACGAAATTCCATCCTTTTCCCATGTCTTTTCTGACTTACCTCAGCTCTTGACCACTTGCTAATTTTAGGTGTTAATACCTTTAATTCTTTCAGATATTAAACCATATAGGAAAGATTTTAACCATTCCTCTATATTCAAATCTAGGTTTTATTCTTTAAACCTTTATTCAATAATTCGAGATCTCATTCTAAGCCTCATAAATTTTTGGGTTGTCACATCAATCATACTTTTGTCTATTGGCAACAGTCCCTCATAGAAGTATTGGATCAGGTGTTGGTCATCTATTTGGTGAGGTGGACAGCTGGAACATAACTTCTTAAACCTTTTCCAGTACTCATAAAGAGTTTTTCCATTGAACTGCCTAATTCCATATATCTCCTTCCTTATATTGGCAACTCTTGAAGCAGGAAAGTACTTCTCCAAGAATAGCTTTTGCATATCAGTCCATAATTGAATTGTTCCTGAAGGTAGATAGTATAACCAGTCATTTGCCAGATCTGGTAATGAGAATGGAAAAGCTCTAAGCTTGATTTGTTCCTCTGTCACTCCTTGTGGCTTAATGGTTGAACACACCACATGGAACTCCTTTAGATGCTTGTATGGATCTTCACCTGTAAGACCACGAAAAGTAAGCAAAAGATAAATTAGTCTAGATTTTAATTCAAAAGCAGCATCTAAAGTAGGATACTCAATACACAATGATGGTTGATTAAGATCAGGATTAGCTAGTTCTTTCAAAGTCATGTTATTATTAGGAGCAGCCATCTCTTCTTATTCTTCTTCTTCTTCTTCTGATTCAGTAGATAAAATGTTTGACAGCAATTCAGTTGTTATGTTGAGACCAGGTGATAGAACAAAGGCTTCTTCTGGATCTGCAGTTGTGCTTTTGGCTCTACGATTCTCTTTTCTCAGCCTCCTTGCTGTTTTCTCTATCTCTGGATCAAATTTCAATTCAATACAGTGAGAGGATCGAGTCATAAAATAAACTAAAAGAAACAAAGAATAAATAAAAATAACTAATTGTTCCCCGGCAACGGCGCCAAAATTTAGGAAGCTGTCGTTAAGCAATCCAAAAATAAACCTCACTTTTACTCTATAAATTTAAATAATAAGCACAATAGTAAGTAAGGATCGATTCCACATAGAATGATATTGTTTTGAATTTATTCTAATGTTTCAAACTATAAGCACTAAGTAAAAGAATGGGGGGTTTTGAATTATGATTACCTAAAGAAAACAAAAATTGAATTAGTAAAGATAATCAAATAAATTAAAACTTCAGTTCTTCAGTTCAGTTTCACCAATTTACAGCAACAATGTAGTCAAGTTAATATTATTTCTTCCTTCAATGAAATTAATAACCCTAGATAACCGCAATCGCTAATTATCTGAAATCCTACTTAGATTATAAATCCAATGTGACAATCGCCCCCACTAGACCCTAACTATTATATAACCCAGAACTATCAGTCTAGATTTAATATAACAGAAGCATTTAGAGATAGAGAATTAGGTTATTCTAAGCAACAATCACACTATCAGGGATTATTTAACTTGCCTTCTGATAATCATAGTAATACCCAAAAGCTTGTCCACTATCATGTATTACTAAGTACTACCTGTCAATCTAACCGCCAATCCAATCCCTGAACCATTTCCTAAAATGAGTTTCCTCCATAAGCCTTCTGTCTCAGGATTTATGGAGGCCTCTCTCAGGTCTCGTATTTCAAAGTCTTTGTTGTTCAATCCATGTCTTTCTGTTCTTCTTTCTTTATCTGAACATCATGTCATTCAATCTCATCGTTGAAAACTTCGGAGGAGCTCGACAAGAATTCGGGGAGGTCGTGCCCTAGGTGCCGAACCCTAGGGGGAAGGGCCGAACTCTAGGGGGCCGAACCCTAGGGTGGCCAAACCCTAGGTTCGTGCCTCATTCGATCCTCTTCACTCGCCTTGACATTTCTTGCTCAATTTTCATCATTTTCTCATGGTTTTTGGCTCTGTAAGAAGCTTCTCTTGTCATGGAAGATTCAAGGAAAGCCAGTCCTAAACCCTCACAAATTTCCTCGCTTCTTTCCTTGGTTCAAGCTCATGATTTCGTTATTGCACCACTCAAAGTTTGTCCTACACGACTTTCAAGAGTATGAAACGGTGTGTCCCCAGGAGGCCAACCCCTAGGGTGCTCAAACCTTAGGGTGGTTGAACCCTAGGGTGCCTAGGGGGGCACCTTAACTTTCTTGTTCCTTCTCCGTTCGTTTTCCTTGTTTCATCTTTATTTCGTTCCGGTAGTTCAAATCAAGTTCAATCGGGGAAGTCGTTGTCAGAATTTATCTCGAGGTGGGACCACTTAGGGGTGGCTGAATCCTAGGGAGGCCAAAACCCTAGGTGTTTCTCCTTTTTGTTCATTTATTGCTTGTCTCGTTCATTTGTTTCTGTGTTGTTTATTTATTTCCGTCTTGTTCATTCATTTTCGATTTTTTCGTCCTTCATTAAATTCTTTAGGTTACATGTGAATCCTAATTTGTAGTTGGGCCCACAAGAAGTAAAATTAATAATTTTCTATAAAGAGGGTGTATAAAAGCATATTCACAAGATCTAGTTAGCGACGAGCTAATTGTCTCGCTAGTTTGAGTGAGTGATAAAAGTGAAGTTGAACATATATATATATATAGAAATATATATTTTCTCTAGCGAACCTGTAATGACCGTGAATTTTGGATAACTTTGTAGTTTAAGCTTATTAATATTATTTAATGAATGAGTTTTTATTAATATAAATTTTGTGTATGTGTTTTAAAGGTTATGTAATAACCTAGACTATATGTTTGCAATATTATTAAGTGTTGTTATTTGGTAGGAGTTATTAACATGATTCCGGGTTAATACCGCTAAAACATTATCCACACCAAAAATGTCTTTTTGTTTATTTTGACTTTTTCTTATTTTCGTCAATGTGTTAATGTGATTGATTAATAATCCAAGTGTTGGATTTTATTTGAGCCCAATTGAGATTTAAGTAGAAGCCCCATATTGCTTAAGGGTGGCCCAAACCCATGGATCGACCCAAGACCCAACCCCAAGACCCATGACCCATGAGGGAAATGGGTTACATAATCAGCTGAATATTTGGAGGAGGAAGAAGAGTACGAGAAGAGAGGAATGGGAGAGAATAAGAACATTTGGGTAGAAGCATTTTCTGCATTTGGGAGAGGGAGAAGGGAATAAAGCAAATGGGGAGAAGGGAAGGGGAGTACCCGAGCCCTAGGAGAAGCAAATTCTACCTTCCCATACATGGGGAGCTGATTTCATGCAAGGCATGCTCAGCTCTTCCCTCATTCAAGAAGCCTTGGTTGATTATAATCTCCTTCTATAAATACTCCTCCCTTGCCATTCATCCATTCCTTTCCATTATTGCTAAGTTAGAAACTGAAAATTGGGAGAGTTGTGAGAGTTGGTGCATGGGTGATTTGAGGAAGAAGAAGAAGTATGGAAGCAGCTACATTGATTCTCTTAGCATCATAGAAGGAGCTTCAAGAGGTTAGTAATATAGAGCCTAGCTCACTTCCATTATTGCTTCAAGTTTTCATTTTACTATTGATTGCTTTGTGGGAGTATATGTTGCTGAAATTGCTTTGTTGGCTCGTGAACATGTATGAATGTGTTAACTCTATAAAAGCCTCTTTAATAATTAATGAAAGTGGAACAATGAATGAGAATCAAAACCTTTGCATAAGGAGCAAGAATGGACTGTTATGGACATTTATGGACTGATATGGACAATTCATATACTTTGATAAAATGTAGTCTATGGTTGGTTGTATGCTTGGGTGTGTATGACCATTATGTGTTCTGAGGTTGTGGGTAATGATTTCATTTGGAAATCTGGGCTAGAACCTAGTTAAAACTTACTCCAATATGAGTTTGTAAGCCATGCCCACCAACCATTTGATTTAATGTCAAAGAGAAAAATTTCTCTAAGAACTTGAGAACTAGGTGTTGATTAATTGATTAAATGATGTTATGATGCATAGCTCAGTTGTAAAAGCATGTTTTAAGTCATATAGACTTGTTGTATAATGGTTAAGAAGTAAAGGAGGTGAAAACAAAAACGTTGGCTTTTGGTTCTACAGCAGCAGAACCTGGGAACTCCCTGGATCCAGAGTGGCGCTGTGACGCCCCCAAATTCGGGTCTCCAAATACCCGGATCCGGTCATCACGATCCAATACAAACATTCACCTCTAACAACATATGGTAACTAAAATGCGGAATATAATAAACATACGTTGTTCATTTCAAAGGTGTTACTAGTCCCATAATACAATAACCTTAAACACTTACACAAATTCATGCCCTAAATAAATGTCAGGGTTTAAATTACATTAACAGTAATTAACTACACATAAGTTTAAAATCTGCTACATGAAGTCTATTACTTCATCTTTTCCTTCCCTTTGTTCTTCCCTGACGTCTCGGGTTTAGCTGCAATGAAGTCATGATATAGCAAGGATGAGCAACGAGTTTGCTCAGCAAGTTTAAAGTACAACAATAAGGATATATCATGATGAAAGGGATATAGAAAGAGATTTCAACAATAGAATTATCAGAAGCAATAACAATAAATGCTTTTAGAACAATTGATAGTCAAATAGACTTTGAACAATAACTTCCAAAGGAGTCAATAGCTAGTTGACCCTCTGGTTACTGGCTACAGAATAAGTACTTGAGGGGATCAGCCTCGCGTACGCTATGTGTATGCATAACATTTAACTCTGCTATTTGTACCTTATATACGGTACCTGGGGTACTCCCCTATAATAAAAGGGGTGTTCATACAGTCTAAGAATCCTTACCATCGATTGGTTTGGATAGCTTTTATAAATTCTCACATACTTGCCTGACCGAACAAGGGTCAGACTTAATCATGAATAGTTCATAATTTCGGAACTTTAATAAATATACGGATTTAAATGCACGAGTGCGAATGCCAATGAAGACATAGAGGTTAAATAATTTTGAAAGTAATTAGACCACTTAAGGCATGCTTGGAGATAAGATTCAGCTCAAAGAATAACTTGCAATAATATATACCTTTTTGCACGAATTAAAGATAATGCATAAGGTTTAGAAACTTGCATTCAAAATACTGAAAAAATGAAGTTAGGGAACTTGCTTGTTTGCTCAGCTACAGACAAAATTTAGCTTTAAATTAATTGATCTTGGATAACCTATCAGTTGATAAAGTCGGTTTATCCATTAGCATTGCATAACTGTATATCGATACACTCACTTATGCTATTTATTCAGCAGATAAACAATTCACCATATACAGTTAACTACTATCTAATCATTAGCTAAACGGAAATTAGTTAATGACCTTTAATTATCTCTAAGTATGGGTTAATGATCTCTATTTATTATTTATAATATAAATAATAAATTTATTATGGTTTAATAGCAACCAAATAACAATTGATCACTTATTAGTATTACTTGCGCTTATTTACTATTCAACTCTAAGGATAATTAAGTAATTATCACCCCTCAGTCTTTATTTAAATAATTAATGCATTAACTCTAACCATACTTAATTAATAATAATTAAGTAACCATTACCTTTATTTATAATAATACTCATACTTTATTATTATTATTTAATGTTAATTAAATAATAATTAAATATTCATTATCTTTATTTATTATTTAATGATAAATAATAAATATTCATCTTGTTAACTGATTCATACTTAATTATTATTCAATATTAATTAAATAATAATTAAATATTTATTATTTTTATTTATTATTTATAAGTAATTATTTCATTATCTTATTCATACGTAATTATTATTAATTACATATTTATTATCTTTATTTAATAATAAATAATTACTTTATTAACTTTATTCATACTTAATTATTATTAATTAAATAATAATTAAATATTTATCACCTTTATTCATGATTGATAATAAATAATTACTTATTAACATTCATACTTATTTATTATTTAAACGATAATTAATTATTTCTTAACTTTAGTGGTAAATAATAAATAATTATTATTTTATCACTTTATTCCTACTTAATTATTTATTTAGTATTCATTAAACAATAAGTAAATATTCGTTATCTTTACTTATACTTAATTATTATAAGATTAAATAATAATTAAATATTTATTTCCTTTATTTATTATGTATGGATAATAAATAATTATTTGCTAACCTTGCTCATACTTAATTATTAGATATTTATTATTTTTATGGGTAAATAATAAATAGTTGTTTTTTATTACCTTATTTATACATATTTATTTAGTTAATATTCATTGAATAATTATTATCTTTACTTATTATATATCGACGAAAATAATAAGTAATTATTATTTTTGTTACTAATATTAACTAAATAATAATTTAAATACTTATTATCTTATTTGTTATTTATTATTGAAATAGCAAGTAGTTATTTTATTATTGTTTTAGCTAACAACTCACTACCCAGGTATAAAGAAAATTGGGCAGAGTATTGCCTTATAAGTATATATATACTCCCCTGTTTCCAGGCTTGCAAAATACACACACTATCACGCTCAATTGCTCAATAGTCGGCTCCTACACTAGCTGCAATTGACTATAATATGCACACAACGTTTAGCCCCAACATTAACACATACAGAAAGAAAAAACCAACATTCGATTCTATCATCCATGTTGCTGACAGAACAATCGATACCCAAAATGAGAACAAAATTGGTTTAGGCATTACAATAAACATGTATTGGGCATCCTAAAGTTGACATTAGCCTATTTACAGTACACAATTAAGCGGCCTGAACCTTAGGTTTCCTCAATATACAGAGTTCTAAATCGAAACAGTACAACCCAATACCAGGCAACAACACAACTCAAGCACGATGAGAAAGAAAAGAAAACTAAACAGACCATAAGGAAATTTATACAAAAACCCTAACTAGAAAACTATCACAGTATCTCATTTATCCCAGTGTTGTACCTTGGGTTCGATCGGGTTGCTGTTTTTCTTCTTCTCCCAAAATAATTGATCGCGCTGGACATTTACCTCCCGTTCCCCTGTTATCTCTACTCTCTGAAATTTCTTTTCTAATTTGGACTCACAAACGAGGAAATCGGCAGCTTTGGGGTTTGGGAGAGGGTTCAATTTATAGTATATCTTTTACCCAAATCGCTGGATATTACCTCAATCGATCCAGTACTGACCATCGGTAGGAAGGGGGTGAGCCGTCGACTGATTGCCCACTTCACTGTGACTTGCCGGCTGGCTTTGAGCCGCGTGCGCTTTCACCAGTCGTGTTGCCGAAATCCTGGAACCCTTGGTCTCTTCGACAGATGCTCGGTCCCTTAATTAGTCCGCCGGTCGTCGCTTCTTCCTTGCTCCAACCGGTCGATGCAAGCTATCGCCGGCGTCTTCCTCCCGTCACTCACCCCTGACTGATTGAGGGCCTAGGCCTACTCCCTCTCCTCGATCGATCTGGCTAGGGCTTTGGATTCCCCTTTTTTTTGACTGATTTCTCCCAATCGATTGCTCGGTTGTTTCCCCCCAACTGATATCTCACCGATCGAACTTGTTAGCTCGGCTGAATCCCCCAATTTGATATGCCGACTTGACCTTACCCCACCCCAATTGAAGTGAGTTCAACCCGGCTGGAATAACAAGAATGGGTCGACCCGGTGTATTACCCAACCCGACCGGTAGAAAAATAAGGAATGGGCTCAACCCAATAGGGTTGGGCCAACTGAATTAATTAAAAGGCGGCCCAAAAAAGGAATTCAAGAAGGAAAATGGTTTCAGCCCACTTGATATTGGGTTATCTTAAAAAGAAATTTGACCCAATTAGAATAACATTATGCTTCTAATATTAATTAACTAATTTAATCTAATTAATTAGTTATAAAATTTATTTCAACAATAATTCCTTATGGCAATTTATTTAAATTCGATAATTGGAAAAGATGAAATTATTTATTTAGATTCTCTTCAATTTTCTTGCCAACCAAATGTTAGGGTTAACTTATTAATTTACTCAAACTATTAGTGAGTCCCCTTTTAAGGCAAGGAAAATTATTGAACTATATAGTTATATAATTAAATAATAATTATTACATGGATCCAATTAAATTCGTAAAAATATATAATAACTGAATTTGATTTATTAAAATAAATTCGATACAATGTTTAAAATTCCTGGACATTACATCCTCTCCCCCTTATAAAAATTCCGTCCTCGGAATTTCGATCTAAGGTTACTCGAATAACTGATGGTAATTTGCTCTCATCTTCTCCTCGAGTTCCCACGTAGCTTCTTCCACCGCGTGGTTTCTCCAGAGAACTTTAACATAATGAATGGTTTTATTCCTCAGCCTCTGTTCCTTCCTATCAAGTATTTGGACAGGAATCTCCTCGTACGATAAGTCCCTTTCGACTTGAATTGGTTCATAGTAAATGACATGTTTATAGTCTGGCTTATATGGACGTAATACTGATACATGAAACACGTTGTGAATGTGATCAAGCTCAGGAGGTAATGCTACCTCGTACGCCACTTCGCCTATTCTCCTTAATATTTCAAAAGGTCCTATGAACCTAGGGCTCAGCTTACCCTTCTTCCCAAAACGGATCTTCCCTTTCCCGGGAGATACCTTCAGGAACACAAAGCTTCCGACTTCAAAGTCTCGTTTCTGACGATGTAGGTCAGCATACTTCTTCTGGCGATCCTGGGCTGTTACTAACCGCTGTCTTATTACTTTAATGATTTCCACGGTTTATTGTACCATTTCTGGTCCCAACAATCTTCGTTCACCAACTTCATCCTAACACAATGGTGTTCGACACTTCCTTCCATATAACGCTTTGTACGGTGGCATACCAATGCTAGCATGGTAACTGTTGTTGTAGGCGAACTCTACTAGTGGCAAGTGATCGTCCCAGCTGCCACTTAAGTCCATCACAACTGCCCGGAGCATATCCTCTAGAGTCTGAATTGTTCGCTCACTCTGACCATCAGTCTGAGGATGATACGCCGTACTCATTCTCAACTGTGTTCCCAGTCTCTCCTGTAGACTTCTCCAAAAATTTGACGTGAAGCGCGGATCTCGGTCAGACACAATAGATACCGGCACTCCATGTCGCGATACTATCTCCTTCACGTAAAGCTTCGCTAATTGTTCCAATTTGTACCTGATCTTGATCGGTAGAAAATGGGCAGACTTGGTCAAACGATCTACGATTACCCAGATAGCGTCTAGACCCTTCTGTGTTGTCGAAAGTCCTACCACAAAATCCATTGTGATGTGTTCCCACTTCCATTCTGGAATCTCCAAGGGTTGCAATAATCCGCTCGGCCACTGGTGCTCTTCCTTGATCCTTTGACAAGTTAAACACCGGCTGACGAATTCTGCAACTTCCCCCTTCAAATGCGGCCACCAATAATGCTGACAAAGATCTTGATACATCTTGGTGCTACCCGGATGTACCGAGAATCTCGTATTATGGGCCTCCTGCAAAATTTCTTCCCTTAAGTCTGGTACGTAGGGTATCCAGATTCTTTCCTCGAATCTCAGCAATCCTGTGTTGTCAACCTTGTACTTCAATGTTTTTTCCTCCGATAGTTGCTTCTTAATGTCAATGCATTCTTCATCAAATTCTTGAGCCTCCTGTATCCTATCCAGTAGAGTCGGACCTATTGTCACGGTGAACACTTTTTCGTCTGCCTCCATTGGATACCTAACCTCCAGTTCCAAACGTTCAAATTCCTTTATCAATTTCTCTTGAACTGTCAGCTGCATCAACTTCACCTTGCCTTTCCTGCTTAAGGCATCAGCCACTACATTTGCTCTGCCCGGATGGTACAGAATTTCACAGTCGTAGTCCTTGATCAATTCTAACCATCGGCGCTGCCTCATGTTCAGCTCCTTTTGAGTGAAGATATATTTCAGACTTTTGTGATCTGTATATATTTCGCACTTCTCCCCGTATAAGTAGTGCCTCCAAATCTTCAAGGCAAAAACTACCGCTGCTAACTCCAAGTTATGAGTCGGGTAACCCTTCTCATAGTCTTTTAGTTGACGTGATGCGTACACCACGACCTTGCCGTGCTGCATTAGCACACAGCCAAGACCTTTGTGTGACGCATCGCTATACACTATAAAACCCCCAGTGTTGTCTGGTAAGGTCAACACCGGTGCTTGGCTAAGTCTCTTCTTCAGCTCCATAAAACTTTCCTCACACTCCTCCGACCAAACGAACTTAACTGTTTTTCTCGTTAGATTGGTCAATGGCGATGCTATCTTCGAAAAATCCTGGATGAATCTCCGATAGTATCCCGCTAATCCCAAGAAACTCCGGATCTCTGTTGGCGTCTTCGGCTGTTCCCAGTTGATAACGGCTTCTACTTTCGCTGGGTCCACCGAAACACCATTCTTGTCGATGACGTGACCCAGAAATTGCACCCTCTGCAACCAAAACTCACACTTAGAAAACTTTGCATACAACTTCTCCTTTCTGAGAGCTTCCAATACAATCGTCAAATGTTCAGCATGTTCCTCCTCTGTCTCTGAATACACCAAGATGTCATCGATGAATACGACTACGAACTTGTCCAAGTACTGCTTGAACACTCTGTTCATCATATCCATGAATGTTGCTGGTGCATTCGTCAATCCAAATGACATTACCAGAAACTCGAAGTGCCCATAACGAGTCCTGAATGCAGTCTTCGGAATATCTTCCTGCCTTACCTTCAGCTGATGATAGCCTGTTCTTAAGTCGATCTTTGAAAAGTACTTCGCTCCCTTAAGCTGATCAAATAAATCGTCAATCCTCGGAAGCGGATACCTATTCTTAATCGTAACTTTGCTCAACTCCCGATAGTCGATACAAAGTCGCATAGAACCATCCTTCTTCTTCACAAACAGAACTGGCGCTCCCCACGGGGACACGCTTGGTCTGATATAACCTTTATCTAACAGTTCCTGCAGTTGCACCATCAACTCTTTCATTTCTACAGGTGCCATTCGATACGGCGGCTTCGATATTGGTGCGGTTCCAGGTACCAAATCGATTACGAACTCAATTTCCCTATCCGGCGGCAGTCCCGGAAGCTCTTCGGGAAAGACATCAGCGAAATCCCTCACGATTGGTATTTGACTCATCTCATCCCTGACCTGACGAGTATCAATTATATGTGCCAGATAGCACACGCAACCTTTCTTAAGCAGTTTCTTGGCTTGCATCATAGTCAGACAACAAGATTGTCTTGGTGACTTACTACCGTAAAATACCACCTTCGACTTATTTGGAGTCCTCAGGTGTACACATTTCTTCTTACAATCAATAACTGCTCCGTGAATTGATAGCCAATCCATTCCCAAGATTACATCAAACTCTCCCAGTCGAATTGGTATCAAATCCACATTGAGCTTAAATCCTTGCAATTCAGCACTACAATTCCTATGAATGCATTCTACGGGGATAATTTCCTTGTTTGCTACTTCTACGTTCATAGGGTGTTCTAACTTTTCACGAGGTAAATTTAACTGACTAGCAAATTCTTCAGAAATAAAAGAGCAGGTAGCACCCGAATCGAATAACACATATGCATTTATATCATTGACTGGGATGATACCTGACACCACGTCTTTGGATTCCATGGCATCCTGAACAGTCATGTTGAACGTGTGGGCTGTTGGCCTGTTGGCTTGACTGGCTAATGCCCCGTAGCTCAACCGGTTGTTATTCCCGCTGTTGTTGTTGCTCCTGTTGCCACTCCCGACGTCGCCCTTCCTCTTCGGGCAGTCCCTAATCTGGTGGTTGGGTGATCCACAAGAGAAACATCCTCCCTTCTGTTTGTTCGGACATTGAGGAGCCATGTGCCCCGGTTGTCCATACCGGTAACAAACACTTTTCCCTTTCATGCATTCCCCAGTGTGGTTCTTCCCACAATTGTTGCACCTGCCAGTTTTCTTCACCTCCCCTCCAGCTTGGTTTCCTCCGGATTTATTGCTCCCGAACGATTGGCTTTCATTCCATTTGCGCTTATTGGGGTTGCTGCCTCCGCTGCTCCCCGCCTTGGCTACTTCCTGACTCTTCTTTCTTTCTTGGTTGAATCGGGCCACGGCTTCATTGCCCCCTTCCGCAATGATAGCCCTTTCCAACAGTTCAGCGAAGTTCTTAATTTTCAATATTTCAACTGACTTCTGCACCCAGGGTTTTAGTCCCAATTCAAACCTTCTCGCCTTCTTGGCCTCGGTGTCCACCTGATGTGGGGCAAATTGGTCCAACTCATTGAATTTTATCGCGTATTCGGCGACAGTCATATTCCCTTATTTCAGTTCGAGGAACTTCACTTCCATGTCCTGCTGTGTATTCTCCGGAAAGTAATTTTCAAAGAACAACTCTTTAAATCTTTCCCATGGAATGACTCCTTCACCTGCTCGACCCTTATTGGCCTTCCACCAATAGTTCGCCTCGCCCTTCAGCATGAACGTGGCGAATCCTGTCTTTTGTTCCTCGGCCACCCGTGCGACCTCGAAGACCTTCTCTATCTCTTCTATCCAGGTCTGTGCTTCTATTGGGTTAAGAGTTCCCTTGAACTCGGGTGGTCCAACCAATTTGAAATCTTTAAAATTTTCCAGATGATGCACTGGCTCGGCTGCTGCTTGGGTCCCTCCAGGTGGCGGTCTTGATTGCATAGCTTCTGCCAGCATTTTTGCGAACATTCTCATTGGATTGGATTGATTTCCAACCTCACTTTATGACTCTTCAACCTGCCGGTTACGTGGTCGTCCTCTTGGCATAATTTGATAAGGAAAAACCGCTGACTTTTACCTATAGTTTTATGTTTTACACAATATATCATTAAAATCAGCAATCAAGGGTAAAATATCTATCAACACATTTGATTTAAGTGAAACATCTGCATTTATATTCATATACCACTGTTTTGTTACAAAGACTAAACCTGTGGCATACTTCTATAAATGCGCCACTGTGTGCCCTACCAATCATTCCCCCTGAGACAAAAGTGGGGAATCCTAACCTTTCATCCCTCAAGACCACAAAAGTTGGGGTTTAACTGCTGCCCCAAGCATAAATACAAATATAAAGTTTCACAAGACAAACATGAATACGTCCCTAATATAACAAAAAGTGGGACTGACTGTACTAAAGACAAAGCAACCATCATATCATGTCACTGCACGTCGTGACGAATCCGTGCTTGCTGACCAGAAGAGAATGCTCCACCCCGACCCTGCGACGAACAGAGCGGCTAGACTCCCCTACCTCAGTCCGGGGCCTCCTGTAGGCTGCATCCAGAGCAAATCCCAAGGTCTCAATCCTCACCGCCACGGCCTCTAACCGGTCCTCCAATAGGTCAACTCTACTTGCTGCTCTGACCCAGGCGTCTCTAACTCGGACATTCTCAGCAACCTCTAGCCCAATCTCGAACCTCATGGCCTCTTACTTGGCCTTCAGGTGGGCGATCTGCAGATCCTTCTGCTCCAGCCTCTCTCTCAACTCAGTGTTTCGGGCCACTAGCTGATGTAGCAGTGGTCCGATCTGCTGCGCTGAGGACTCGTAACCCTGCAGCTGTACTTTCGCCACTCCCAAGTCATGCTCGAGCTGATAGGCCAGGTCTCTATATTGGTCCTCTCTGATCTGGTGGGTCTGATTCTGCTCCTCCAGATGAACTATCCGAGCCTCCAGCTCCTCGTTCCTGCTGGTTAGTCCCTCAATGATATCGTCGACAGTGGACCCCATGCCATCAACATAAGCAAGTGGCTCCTCTCCCTCGGTCTCGGGGTCCTCCTCATCGTCATTCAGGTCCTGACTACCGGATCTCATCACCCTACCTATAACAGGCTCTGGTAGCTCCCTCTGATAGTCCTCCTCTAGCTCGGACTCCTCCAGTGGTACCCTGGGGCAATAGGAGCATACCCCACCAACTGCTCAGCAACTACTGGTATATCTAGGAATGTCTCCTCCTCCTGGGTCCCACTAGTCCCTTCCCTGTCAGCCATCCTACAACACAGACAGAGATAACAAATATCAGTATCATAATAAAATATGTTCATTGATAGAATGAAATGATATTTTATCATGTACAACTCGGCTTGGCAGATTTCCGCAATCCACACCCAGACAAGACCATTACCTGAATCTCCTTGATTCATATCCTAGCGTACTCAATACGAGTCTAATGCTAAGGTTATAATCCTAGGTTTCGCGATCCTAAAGCTTATAACCTATGGCTTTGATACCAACCTGTGACGCCCCCAAATTCGGGTCTCCAAATACCCGGATCCGGTCATCACGATCCAATACAAACATTCACCTCTAACAACATATGGTAACTAAAATGCGGAATATAATAAACATACGTTGTTCATTTCAAAGGTGTTACTAGTCCCAGAATACAATAACCTTAAACACTTACACAAATTCATGCCCTAAATAAATGTCAGGGTTTAAATTACATTAACAGTAATTAACTACACATAAGTTTAAAATCTGCTACATGAAGTCTATTACTTCATCTTTTCCTTCCCTTTGTTCTTCCTTGACGTCTCGGGTTTAGCTGCAATGAAGTCATGATATAGCAAGGATGAGCAGCGAGTTTGCTAGCAAGTTTAAAGTACAACAATAAGGATATATCATGATGAAAGGGATATAGAAAGAGATTTCAACAATAAAATTATCAGAAGCAATAACAATAAATGCTTTTAGAACAATTGATAGTCAAATAAACTTTGAACAATAACTTCCAAAGGAGTCAATAGCTTTGACCCTCTGGTTACTGGCTACAGAATAAGTACTTGAGGGGATCAGCCTCGCGTACGCTATGTGTATGCATAACATTTAACTCTGCTATTTGTACCTTATATACGGTACCTGGGGTACTCCCCTATAATAAAAGGGGTGTTCATACAGTCTAAGAATCCTTACCATCGATTGGTTTGGATAGCTTTTATAAATTCTCACATACTTGCCTGACCGAACAAGGGTCAGACTTAATCATGAATAGTTCATAATTTTGGAACTTTAATAAATATACGGATTTAAATGCACGAGTGCGAATGCCAATAAAGACATAGAGGTGGAATAATTTTGAAAGTAATTAGACCACTTAAGGCATGCTTGGAGATAAGATTCAGCTCAAAGAATAACTTGCAATAATATATACCTTTTTGCACGAATTAAAGATAATGCATAAGGTTTAGAAACTTGCATTCAATATACTAAAAAAATGAAGTTAGGGAACTTGCCTGTTTGCTCAGCTACAGAGAAAATTTAGCTTTAAATTAATTGATCTTGGATAACCTATCAGTTGATAAAGTCGGTTTATCCATTAGCATTGCATAACTGTATATCGATACACTCACTTATGCTATTTATTCAGCAGATAAACAATTCACCATATACAGTTAACTACTATCTAATCATTAGATAAATGAAAATTAGTTAATGACCTTTAATTGTCTCTAAGTATGGGTTAATGATCTCTATTTATTATTTATAATATAAATAATAAATTTATTATGGTTTAATAGCAACCAAATAACAATTGATCACTTATTAGTATTACTTGCGCTTATTTACTATTCAACTCTAAGGATAATTAAGTAATTATCACCCCTCAGTCTTTATTTAAATAATTAATGCATTAACTCTACCCATACTTAATTAATAATAATTAAGTAACCATTACCTTTATTTATAATAATACTCATACTTTATTATTATTATTTAATGTTAATTAAATAATAATTAAATATTCATTATCTTTATTTATTATTTAATGATAAATAATAAATATTCATCTTGTTAACTTATTCATACTTAATTATTATTCAATATTAATTAAATAATAATTAAATATTTATTATTTTTATTTATTATTTATAAGTAATTATTTCATTATCTTATTCATACGTAATTATTATTAATTACATATTTATTATCTTTATTTAATAATAAATAATTACTTTATTAACTTTATTCATACTTAATTATTATTAATTAAATAATAATTAAATATTTATCACCTTTATTCATGATTGATAATAAATAATTACTTATTAACATTCATACTTATTTATTATTTAAACGATAATTAATTATTTCTTAACTTTAGTGGTAAATAATAAATAATTATTATTTTATCACTTTATTCCTGCTTAATTATTTATTTAGTATTCATTAAACAATAAGTAAATATTCGTTATCTTTACTTATACTTAATTATTATAAGATTAAATAATAATTAAATATTTATTTCCTTTATTTATTATGTATGGATAATAAATAATTATTTGCTAACCTTGTTCATACTTAATTATTAGATATTTATTATTTTTATGGGTAAATAATAAATAGTTGTTTTTTATTACCTTATTTATACATATTTATTTAGTTAATATTCATTGAATAATTATTATCTTTACTTATTATATATCGACAAAAATAATAAGTAATTATTATTTTTGTTACTAATATTAACTAAATAATAATTTAAATACTTATTATCTTATTTGCTATTTATTATTGAAATAGCAAGTAGTTATTTTATTATTGTTTTAGCTAACAACTCACTACCCAGCTACAAAGAAAATTGGGCAGAGTACTGCCTTATAAGTATATATATACTCCCCTGTTTCCAGGCTTGCAAAATACACACACTATCACGCTCAATTGCTCAATAGTCGGCTCCTACACTAGCTGCAATTGACTATAATATGCACACAGCGTTTAGCCCCAACATTAACACATACAGAAAGAAAAAACCAACATTCGATTCTATCATCCATGTTGTTGACAGAACAATCGATACCCAAAATGAGAACAAAATTGGTTTAGGCATTACAATAAACATGTATTGGGCATCCTAAAGTTGACATTCGCCTATTTACAGTACACAATTAAGCGGCCTGAACCTTAGGGTTCCTCAATATACAGAGTTCTAAATCGAAACAGTACAACCCAATACCAGGCAACAACACAACTCAAGCACGATGAGAAAGAAAAGAAAACTAAACAGACCGCAAGGAAATTTATACAAAACCCTAACTAGAAAACTATCACAGTATCTCATTTATCCCAGTGTTGTACCTTGGGTTCGATCGGGTTGCTGTTTTTCTTCTTCTCCCAAAATAATTGATCGCGCTGGACATTTACCTCCTGTTCCCCTGTTATCTCTACTCTCTGAAATTTCTTTTCTAATTTGGACTCACAAACGAGGAAATCGGCAGCTTTGGGGTTTGGGGAGGGTTCAATTTATAGTATATCTTTTACCCAAATCGCTGGATATTACCTCAATCGACCCAGTACTGACCATCGGTAGGAAGGGGGTGAGCCGTCGACTGATTGCCCACTTCACTGTGACTTGCCAGTTGGCTTTGAGCCGCGTGCGCTTTCACCAGTCGTGTTGCCGAAATCCTGCAACCCTTGGTCTCTTCGACAGACGCTCAGTCCCTTAATTAATCCGCTGGCCGCCGCTTCTTCCTCGCTCCAACCGGTCGACGCAAGCTGTCGCCGGCGTCTTCCTCCCGTCACTCACCCCTGACTGATTGAGGGCCTAGGCCTACTCCCTCTCCTTGATCGATCTGGCTAGGGCTTTGGATTCCCCCTTTTTTTGACTGATTTCCCCCAATCGATTGCTCGGTTGTTTCCCCCCAACTGATATCTCACCGATCGAACTTGTTAGCTCGGCTGAATCCCCCAATTTGATATGCCGACTTGACCTTACCCCACCCCAATTGAGGTGAGTTCAACCCGGCTGGAATAACAAGAATGGGTCGACCCGGTGTATTACCCAACCCGACCGGTAGAAAAATAAGGAATGGGCTCAACCCAATAGGGTTGGGCCAACTGAATTAATTAAAAGGCGGCCCAAAAAAGGAATTCAAGAAGGAAAATGGTTTCAGCCCACTTGATATTGGGTTATCTTAAAAAGAAATTTGACCCAATTAGAATAACATTATGCTTCTAATATTAATTAACTAATTTAATCTAATTAATTAGTTATAAAATTTATTTCAACAATAATTCCTTATGGCAATTTATTTAAATTCGATAATTGGAAAAGATGAAATTATTTATTTGGATTCTCTTCAATTTTCTTGCCAACCAAATGCTAGGGTTAACTTATTAATTTACTCAAACTATTAGTGAGTCCCCTTTTAAGGCAAAGAAAATTATTGAACTATATAGTTATATAATTAAATAATAATTATTACATGGATCCAATTAAATTCGTAAAAATATAATATAACTGAATTTGATTTATTAAAATAAATTTGATACAATGTTTAAAATTCCTGGACATTACAGGCGCGGCCGCGCCACTCCCAAGCCTAAAACTAGCGCGGCCGCGCTGGTCTGCAGAAGTGAAATGCTTTGCTGCTTTGGGTTGTTGGTGTGATGCATGTTTACATAGACCTAGCATGTTATTAATACCGCAAATCACATGTATGTTATGTTGGTGTAGTGTTAGAATGACCCCAAGCATTTAGAAGTTGAGCAGTGTAAGAAATAAACCAGAAAAGTGCCTCTGGAGGAGTAGCGCGGCCGCACTACTCCTAGGCCAAATAGCAGCGCGGTTGCGCCGTGCTGCAGAGTTGCCAAGTTGTTTCTTTTTATGAACTGAAGCTTGAGGTAAGTTTATGTGAACCTCTTAAGCAGTAATACATGAAGCATGTTATTAATTGGTTAGCCAAGCATGAAATGACTAAGTCACGTGAGATTTGCTTAATGAAATGAATAGCTTAATTGCATTTTACTGGGTAGTCGTAGTGGCAATCAATGTTTTGAACCAAGAGAACCGTTAAAAGAGTATAATATAAGGATTATGAATATGTACTTAAATGTGTAGGACATCTTTGAAGGATGATTAACGTCAAATAGTAGCAGCGCGTAAGGCAAGTTTTCCTAACGCTTGTCTAACCCTTGTGTTGGGCAAGTTCTCTAACTTCATTCATTTACTGTATTGAATGCAAGTTTCCTTAACCTTACTCGATTTATTTACTGAGCAAGTTTCTAATTCTTGTTTAATTCGGTATTGAACAAGTATTCTATATTATAGCAGGTTTTCTAAACCCTTGTCTAGTCCTCGTGCTAGGCAAGCTTATCGACTTCATTCGGTTATATTCTTACGAATGCTATTTAATGTTCAAAGTTCATAATTACACAATACATATATGATTGTGTGAATTCCATACTTATGTGAATCATTAATATTGGCACAAGTGTTCAAGATATGTTATTGACATAAGCTGTTAAAACTTTGTAGTTCAAATTATGCATGAACTGTTTACAAAGAGTGTCAATGTCATTTGATTCGGCTAGACCAATACCCATGATTTAGAAAGCGATCCAAACTAATTGCTTGGTGCGGACTCTTTGCAGAGATGAACAACCCTCACAGTAGGGAAAATGATATTTTTAGTCGGGGAACCGACATGCGCGCAAGTTGAATGTTTGAGGGTTATGCATAACGCCGGGTATTTTAGGCTGATCACCTATTGTACCTGTATTTGTTGTTTTTAGGGTTAATAGTGTAATACTGTTAATTCTAATGGAAGGTAAGTGCCATGGTGGCCACACAGTGATTCCTGCAAATTGAAAATTTTGAAATCCTTGAATTCATTTGATATTCATCCAGTCCATAGTGACTTACCAGTAATAGTAGAGATTTGAATTGAAACTTGAGGGACTTTATTCATGACTTCTCATTATCATTATTATTATACTTGCTGGGTAAACTTGTTGCTCACCCTTGCTTTCCTTAAAACATTTCAGTTGTTACCGAAAGAGGCGAGAGCTCGGGAAAGGATAAAGGCAAAGGAAAAGCTACGGATTAGCTTTGTCCTACTATGTTATATTTCTGTCATGCACTAAGACTTATTTAAGATTATGTATTCTGATGTATTGTATTAAGACTTAATTATAGTGTGTACTATGTTATGTCAGGTATTTGTATTGGTATCGAGACTTGGGACGAGAATATTTATGTTATATCAATGTAAATATTTCTGTTATTCCGCAATTAGTTATTGATAGAATGCTTGATGAGTTGTACAGTGATGCACCGAATTCGAGGTTAAGGCAACCCGGATTTGGGGGCGTCACAGAACCGGAAAAAGCGAACCAAAAATGAACCGGCTATAGCAACGGTTTTGTCCGTCACTATAGCATAAAAAACTGACGGTCAATGTTATAGCGACGATTTTATTTGTCGCTATATCCGGTCCATCAGTTTTCTATGCTATAGCGACGAACAAAACCGTCGCTATATATATATATACACACAGTCCGGCTATCCAGCGAACTGCTTGGAGTGAACCAAAAACAAACTGGCTATAGCGACGATTTTGTTCGTCGCTATAGCATAGAAAACCGACGGACCGGATATAGCGACGGACAAAACCGTCGGTATAGCCGGTTCGTTTTTGGTTCGTAGGAGAAAATTTTCATATATATATATATATATATATATATATCAAAATCATCATTTTAGTTTTAGTGAATTTTAATATTGAAAATATATATCTCATAGGAAATTATGTCTATTCATGTGGGTAATAGGTATTTGAAATTGACCTTTTTTTAATAAAAAAAAATAGTTTATCCATTGATTACATTTAGTAACATCAATATATATATATATATATATATATATATATATATATATATATATATATAAATGTCTTCGTGATTACATGTCTTTAAATGTTTGCTTCCATTAATAGCAAGTGGAATTATTTTTTTTTATATATTTTTCAGTTATATAAAAGGTAATACAGTAATTGTACCATTCGTTTTCACGTAGCAGCCGCTACTGACAGTGACAAATGACGAGTTACTAAATTTAATTTTAATCATTTTAAATTATTATGAATTGTTATAGATTTATGTGTCCAGAAATAGTTCATAATAAATATAATAAATAGTTGCATGTTATGCGTTATTCCTTAACTAAAGTAACCATTCTATGAAAAGCGATAAATTTTCAACGCCAAGAATTTTGGAATCTCTCTCAATATTTGCAATTTTTTATCCACACCTTGCACCTAATTCGATCATTTTCTTGACAATATCATAAAGGTATATATGAACTCTTTTTATTCTACCCCCACGTCAAAAAGATAACTGATGAGATAAGATAGTGATAATCTCCATATAAAATTACTTCACATTTGCCAAAAAGCTACTTTATAAGAGATTGGACAATGCAATTTTTTGCTTTTGAATAATTAAATTTTTGTGGGTTGAGTTGAATTGATTTTCTTCATCAATTCCATAAAGAATCCATTTTTACCCACTAGAGGAAAAAGGAGAATCCCATCTCATGTGAAAAGTATAAAAATTAGTGGTGCAGCACTTCCAGGTATTAGATAGTGACCATTGCTTCTAATAAATATAACTTTAGAATTTGATTGCTAGAATTAATAACTTCATCTATTCCATCATCAAATTATCATCAAACCCTTTTTTGGGAAAAGCATATTACTTAATTAGCTTAGGTAAAGAACCCATGTTGAAGCTGATTGTGGTATCAATTTTGAACATTTGGATGCCTTTGATACCTTGCATATTTTTTAGGGGATTAATATTGTCAAAATAAAAATAATATTTTTAAAGTAATAAGTGCCGTTTAAAGTATTAAGTATTATTAAAATAATTATAAAAATATAGTTAAACACATATTTACTTTGATAATATAATTTTTGTCCGGCCAATATTAACAACCATTTTTATAAATATTTTTATTTAATGAATACAAATTAGTCTCGCATGACCTCTACTCCGATTTTGCCATCATTATACGAGACTTAGATTTTAACACTTGGATCTCAATATAGATATATATTCATCTATGCCATCATCAAATTATCAACGAACCCTTTTTTCGAAAAAGCATATTGTTTAATTAGCTTAGGTAAAGTTAACCCATGTAGAATATGATTGTGATTTCAATTTTGAACATTTGGATGCCTTGGACACCTTGCATATTTTTTAGATATTTTTATTTAATGAATATTACAAATTAGTCTAGCATGACCTCTTCTCCGATTTGGCTATCGATCATTATATGAGAATTCGATTTTAACACTTGGATCTCAATATAGATAACTAGGTCTCAATTTGATTCGAGCAAAATATTTTTTGATTTTTTTTTTGCCATAGCTTAATTTTTTGAAAGTGGCTTATATTTTGAATTTTGTTTTACAAAAACAACGCAAGTTATTTTCATCAAAATTATTTTTCGTGAAACAAAGAAAAAAAATTATGATCAGTGATGTGCATGCATGTGTTAAAAGTATCTAACTCAAAAGCTAATTAACAAATAGTGTAGTACGTAGCACCTCAGAATTATAAAGTTTTAAGGTTTGTAATTATCAATGTGGAGGTGAGCTTTTCTCTCCTTTTATTTTACTTTTTGATGAACTCAATGATGAAAAGTGATCTTTAGAATCCTAGGTTTAATACCTTATCTTATCTAACAGAAGCAAGTTAATTCTTGTCATATACCACACTTTCTACACGGAGTATAGATAGTATGCTGTGTTTTTTTACCATTTATAATCACTGCCAATTTCTTTCATTGTCTAGAAATAAGCATTAAAAAGCAACTGATTAATAACACTAGCTTAAACTACAAAATAAATTTACAGCTCGCAAAATTTGTATGATCTAGTTGGTTTCAATGGCATGTGCTCTCAATCTATAAGACAATGCCACATGATTCATCTTAATTTGTCAACGTACTCTGGGGGACGTTTGTTTGAAAAAATGATTAGTGAGATGGAATATTTTGTAGTAATTTATTATCACTCCAGATTATTTTATCTTATAATTAATTCGTTATTTAATTCATAAACTATTTATGAGTATTTTTAAGATCATTTGATATCTCAAATGGAGGATTATATAATATCACCTTTCTATTTATGATTAAGCCTTAGAAATAACTAAATATAGTGCATGAGATTAAATAACAGACTGACCATAGAATAAATAGTCTGAAATAGTAAAAAATTAGTATAAATAGTCTTATTCCACCAATCATTTTTGTAAATCTTAACGTCAAGATTCATCCACGCGCCCAATCACCGAACTGCGCGTCCAATCCTGCACAGAAACGAAACCACGATCAGAGAGCTGATGACCTGGGCCGCCGGGGGATAGCTCCGGTGAGAGAATAAGTACATGCTGAATAAGGTTTAACAATGGAGGCTTAATGCTTTAGTGCTGAAAAAGATTATTACTTGTGAATTAGAGTTTAACCTTGTATTTATAATGATCACACCATCTACTCCATGCCCGTCCCCGTATAGAAATAGAACTCCTCATTAGGTTAGATACCTTAATGGGATTAAAATTGAATCTCCTTAAAGAAAGGAAGTCGAATTATATCCTGACACTTTCTTTAGGAGTTGAAAATTAAATACAATTAGGAATCTTAGATTCCTTATTATTCTCTCATTGTCCAAACAAATTCCTACATGAGAACATTCCTCCACGTGGACTATGGGCCATTGTATCCATCGGGCCCAAATAAACACACCCCAACATTGCCCTCCAGTCTTTCATTACAATGGGACATTTAATGGAAGAGTTCATCATTAAAAGCCCAATAATAAAATGTGAAAACACAAGGCCCAAAATCAGATTCTTCGGTAACGTACTCAGCACATATAGCTAGGCCCCACCATCATTATTCAACCCACTTACTACGTCATTTTTGGAAAATTGTGCGGAACCCAAAGGTCAAACAATTCAAAAACCCCTTTTCTCTAAAAACAACCGCCACATTTCACATCTGATCTCAAAACTATTCGTGCTTTCTCTGCAACCTCTTCCTCCTACCTGCAACCTTTACTTTTTTCGGCGAAAACCCCTTCCTATCATCCTGTTCTATTATCCACCAATGACTGCCACAAACACCACCACTATCATTGTTCCAACCACATCTGGAACCACCACCTCAACTCCCCCAAACTCGACTGTGATGAACCCTGCCATCAGCATCACCATCTCCACTGAAGCCACCACCGTCACCACCACTATCACCTCAACCCCCCGACCATCAGGCCCATCCAAGGCCGAAATCGACAACCTAAAGTTGTTGGGCGAATATTCTAACGAAGAGTCATTCGCCCATATCAATACTACCTCCACTATCGCCCCCCAAGACCTCGTCGGAATACGAGAACAATATCGTATCCCAACCACCTACGAAATTTGAGCCCCCTCCATATCGAACAGATGTACCACCGTCCTGATGAGTGGACCGCCATCTCCCTCAGTGCCCTTAAATATGGGGTTCGCTTGCCACTCCATGCCTTTCTCCTCACCCTTATAGGGTTAATCGGAGTCGGCTTTGCCCAACTGGTGCCGAACTCCTATATTCACATCATCGCCTTCATCGCTTTCTGCCACGAGCTCGGTATTCCTCCTACCATTGACTTCTTCTTCTCTTTATTTTCCATGAGCCGATCCAGGGGATCTGAATTCTGGAAAATAAACAAACAACAGGGAAAAAAAAATCGAGAAACGCCCACTGATGAAGACCCCTTCAAGCAACAAAGGATGACATTCACAGTGGTTCTACATTCGAGGTCCTAACACCCGTCTAATTCTTGACTGGGCCGAAGCTTCTCGACCCAACTTAACCATGGGGGAACTTCCTCGAACCCGTCTTGAGGAGCTGATGAAGACCATTAAAAGACTGCCAATGAAAGAATAGGACCTTGAGCTTTTAAACGACCAAACCTGGTTGTATAATCATAAACGTAAGTCTCGAACCCTTCGAATTAACTCGTATTATTTCAAGTTCCCTTTCTAATACAACTTCTTAATTTGTACAGTATCTCTTATCAAACCGACCCCAGTTGCCAACATTAGTCGATCAACCGAACCTACTGTAGAAACAATCCCTCCGCCAAAATCAACCGAAACCCCACCCTTAATTTAACCTATCACGGAAATCCCGATGTCACAACCTTCCTCATCCTCCATCATTCCCACTCCCGGCTTCACCGAGAAGAGCTTTTTGGATATGCCTATTTCTGAAAGAGGCAAACTCATCCGAGTTAAGAGAAGGCGTCTAGTAAAGACTACCGATCAAAACCCTCCACCCAAAACACTAGAAAACACCCAATCCGACCCTCCAACCTCCGAACCCCTTCAAACAAACGTCACCAAAAAGAACCCATCCATCGAACCGACCCCATCCTATGAACCAAACAAAATACAAACAGAGAAAAGAAAAGAACTCGAAGGCCCTTTATCTGAACCTTTAACCAAAAAACAACATACTGAAATGTAACACCCCCTTCCCGAAAAGTAGGAAAGGGAGGTCACGTGCAAAGCACAACAGAACTAATAAAATAAATCAATAGCTCAATGCCTCAAAATAAAACTCCAATAATAATAATCTCCAAAAGTCAACTGGATCAAACCACAATTTAAAAATATTTATTACAGCTCCAATAACTGAATATCTCCATAACACAAATCAAAATACCAAAGCCTAAACAAAATATTTAAACCACTTGGATAAAAGGAAATTCTCGTCACACTTGCCCTTGATCCCCCTGATTACCTACCGGAAGGAAAAACACAGCATGAGCCAATTGCCCAGTACGAATATATAGTACAAAAATAATGAACTGAATTAATAAAATCAATTAATGAACTGAACTGAACCGAACAGAACTAACACAACGAAGTAATAGGCTGAATCAATTGGCTGGGTGTTATTTCATACCGAGCTCAGAAATATAGCTTGCCACATAGACAAGTCAATAATGCCACATAGGCAATCACACATTGGACCGCGAATCCAAATGCATGCAAAATCGGAAGGCGTGTTCGGCACAACATCACCAATCCGCAGAACAGAACAGAAAACTAGGGTCGACCCATACGCCTCTCACAACAAATCACCAAATGGCCAACTCCCATCGGAGCACAAAACAGAGACGCCGTGGACTAATCACACTGCCACGGAAGTGTCATGTCTCTCGTGCCAAGACGACATGCCTGTGATACCCCCACAGGTGGTTATAGCTCAAGTATACCCTACGGTATATTCTAACAAAATATGATGTCACAACACATGCGACATAATATCAACAAACAAGGGGTTCTAATATGTATATGTCAAAACAAATAAATCATCGATACAAGCCTCCAAAATATATTGACATATACATTTCTATAAATATCAAAATAATACTAGAATGATAATCCAACTCAAAGAGTACAATTACGAGTTCTATGTATCAACGCTAAAATAAAATTATTATATTAATTTCACAAGAAACAATTATGTGAAATAATAACAGAATTTGAAACGAGGAACAAAACGAATTAATTAAAGTTCACAAGAGTATTGCTGAAGGAGTACGGAATCCGTACCTGGATTAAGCAATGTAATACCCAAATTTATATTCAAAATTCGACTCGTTAAATTCTTTCTGTCCAAGCTATTTACACAAATAAAAATAAATGTAAGTTTAATAAAAATCAACATATCAGTATACTAAAGTTTTTCATGTTATTAAGTATTCTGATTATTAACATATATATTATATTCACACACACACACACACACACACACACACATATATATATATATATATATATATATATATATATATATATATATATAGTCAGATTACTAACATATATATTATATATACACACATATACATATATAGTCAGATTACTAATTACTAACATATATATTATATATACACACACGTGTATATATATATATATATATATATATATATATATATATATATATATATATATATATATACATACATAGCTTATACAAATTAGTGTTTCTTGGAAATTTTAGAACCCGAACAAGAGCATTGGTAAACTTTAATAATTAAACTATTAATCAATTAAACTCATTGCATGATATCCGATGTTTTATGCATACAGTATATAAATTACAAAAGATGTATATTACTCAAAGAAATGATATAGATTAACAAAGTAATAATATTACCTTAACTGAAGTAATTTCCTTGTTATTCTTAGCAGTCGCTTATTCCTCTCTTTCCCACGGTTTGTATAACAAATGAGGGAGGAAGAAGAATTGGGTCTGATATAGAGAAAGGAGAGAGGAAGAGGAATAATTTAATATTATATTATTATTCTTTCTTCTCCTGTCATTCAGTCGAAAGGTATGGTTTTATTATTAGAAAGAAAAGTGAAAAGTGAAGGTAGGCAACACATGGAAAAGTGACAGCCATTTGCCAATAATTTTTCAGATAGTCCAACATATAGAATATAAATCCATTCACATGCAATAATAAGCCCACTTGATCTGGCATAAATTTTATAAAGTCCAATTAAAATAATAATAAAAAATCATGGGTATTACATGAAATCTTCTCTAACCATCAAACTCCTCTCCTTTCTCCCAAACATCCTTCTCCATCAACCAGCCGTATTCGAGAGTCTCTAGCCTCGATGACGTTATGGCCCCAAAATGCAGAAGACTACCCAATTGAACTTTTCGAGCACTTTGTTCTTCCCGAAGACGATGAACGGTTCTAAGGCATGAGTCTTAAGGAACTCATTTACGCCAACTCCATGCATCAGGGTCGGGTAAGTATCATTTATTCACACCACCGAACCTATATATTTACTTCAACATTTAACCTTTCTTCCCTTTGTTCTCAGGCCACTATTGTTATCGGTTGAATAATACGTCGGCTCACCTAGGCTGAAGAAAAAGAAAAAGAACTGGAGGCCGAAGTCGAACGTCTTGAACTTATGGTTCAGACTGCAATGGCCGGCATCGAGAAAGAAAAGAGTCTGCACACCAACACTGCCTTCCATTCTAAAGAACTTCAAACTGAACTGGAGACGGTCAAAAAGGAAGCTTCCAAAGGCAAAAAACGCTGAAGAGCACTCCTAAACGATCATGAAAGTATGAAGAAAGAGTGCGACGTACTGAAGATTGATAACGTAGCTTTATATGGAAAACTCGAGACTATGGATGAGAAGCTCATAATGTCCATAAATGCTCACAACTCTCTGGAGAAGGAGTTCATCAGCTACAAGGTGTTGGGTCCCCCATTGACCGAAGTAGTCAAGCAGCAAGTGTGCCAAGAATATTGAAAGTCCCCGGAGCTCTCAAAGGAAGTCATTCAACAATTTAGTGACGGATATCAGAGCCCTTGGGGCAAAGACAAAGAAAGAATGCTTGCTGCCGGTCTTGACCATCTTCCCTTAGCTTAGTCCAAACTCCTTTAAATTCCATTGAGTAGAGTCCGATTCGTGACTTCTACCTGACCATTAGATTGAGGAGGAGCAACCGAAGTCCTTCGATGCTGGATGCCCAAATCCTTTAGGAACTCTTCAAACTTCGATCCCATAAACTGTTTATCGTTGTCCGACACTACCACCATGGGGATTTCGAAGCAAAAACCCTGAACTTGTTGAGAAACTTAAGACATTGTTGCTCTGTGATCGTCCGAAGAGGTTTGACCTCTACCCACTTAGTCATGTAATCAATAGCCACTACAACAAAGCTGACCTACCCTTTTGCCTTCGGTAATGATCCCAAGATATCAATTCCCTATACTACAAATGGGATCGGAGACAAGACCAAGAACAGTTTCTTCAGGCGACTGATGAGGAATATGAATGTCTAACTGACATTTTAAACACTTCTGAACATATTCCTTAACTTCCTAAAAAATATTAGGCCAATAATAACTCTGTCGAAGCACCTTATACGCCAAAGCCTTAGCTCCCATGTGATCCCCATAAATTCCTTCGTGAACTTCCCGAAGTGCGTACTCTGCTTCGGACGGAACCAAACACTTCAGCAAAGGCGAATAGTATGCATGCCTGAATAAGTTGCCATCAATCAATACGAAGTTCAAGCTCTGGTACCTTATCTTCTTCGCTAATATCCGATCCGAATGTAACTCGTCATCGGCAAGATAACTTATATAAGGCGTTATCCAATAGTGTACGTTCCACCACCGACAAATCTGACTTCTGAATACTTGGAAATTCCAAAACCTCTAAATATACTGACCCACCGAAAGAACTCGTATCCGAGCCAGCCAACTTGGATAAAGTATCGGCGATAGTATTATTAGACCGATCCACCCCTTGAAAAGTATACGAACTAAAATAATGGAGCCGATCCTTGACCTCGGCCAGATACTTGGTCATCCTTGCCCCCCGAGCCTCATGCTCCCCAGATATCTGTTTAACAACCAATTGAGAGTCACTGAATATGATTAGCCTATGCACTTCCAAACTCTTTGACAACCGTAACCCAACCAAGATTGCCTCATACTCAACCTCGTTGTTAGTCGCCCTGAAACCGAAGCGGATGGCCTGTTGCACCCTGAATCCCTCTGGTCTTGTCAGAATCACCTCTGCCCTGCTGGCATCTGAAGTCGATGACCTATCCACATACAGCGTCCATGAAGTCTGAACCTGTCGAACTTCCGAGATCGACCCCACTACCTCTTCTACCTAATCAACGGAGTCTGGTTCAGAGAAAGAACATTCCACCACGAAGTCGGCTAAGGCCTGACCCTTAATTGCTGTTCGAGGATGGTATTCCAGTACAAACTGCGTTAGCTCCATAGCCCATGCTGCAAGCCATCTTGAAAAGTCTGGCTTATTCAATATCTTCTTCAGAGGCTAATCCGTGTACACAACTATCAACCTTCCCTGAAAGTAGTGCCAAAGCTTTCGACTGGCTATAATTAGAGCATTGGCAAATTTCTCCAGATTCGAATCGGGTCTCTGCAGCTTGAAGAGCGTGATTAACATAGTAGACCAGGAACTATTTTCCTCCTGCTTCCCGAACCAACGTTGCTCCGACCACCAACGAACTCGCTGCTAAGTACAAATACAAATGGTCTGAAGGAACTGGCTTCACGAAAAGAAGCACCGAAGATAGATATTTTTTGATTCCCTGAAAAAGCATCCTCACACTCCAAAGTCCACTAGATTGTTTTCTCATTCTTTGGCCCCTTCAGCGTATCAAAGAACGACAAACATCTTTCTGCCGACTTGGACATAAACCTCCTCAACGCCGCAATCCGACTCATCAACCGCTGTACATCTTTGAACGTTTGAGGATACTTCATGTTCAGAATGGCCTTGATCTTCTCCGGATTCGCCTCACTACCTCTTTTGCTCACCAAAATACCCTAGAAACTTACCCGAACTGAGGCCAAAAGTGCACTTCGTCGAGTTCAACCGGATGTTGTAGTGCCTAACAGTCTGGAAATAGTCCTCCAGATCATCCAAATGATGTCGAACAGATAGGCTTTTGACAATCATATCATCTACATAAACTTCCATGCTTCTGCCCAACTACTTCCAAAACACGTAATTCATCATATTTTGATAAGTGGCACCGACATTCAGCAATCCGAAGGTCATCTTCTTATAAGCATAGATCGTCCGATGTGTTATAAAAGTCGTCTTTGGGATATCCTCGTTATGCATTGAAATCTGATTGTATCCCGAAAAGGCATCCATAAAGCTTAACAACGCATACCCCGATGTGACATCAATCAACTGGTCGATGTGTGGAAGTGGGTAGAAATCCTTCGGGCACACCTTATTCAAATTGGCATAATCAATACAGATCCTGCACTTCTCATTCTGCTTCCAACCAACACTACGTTCGCCAGCCACTCGGGATAATCGATCTCAAATATAAAATCAGCCGCCAATAACTTGGCCACCTCATCATCGATACTTTTTTGCCGCTTCGGAGTAAAGATCCTCCTCTTCTGTCGAAGTAGTTTCTTAGCAGGGTCTACATTCAGTTTGTGCACAACAACTTTCTCGTTAATCCTGGGCATATCACTAGGCTCCCAAGCAAAGATGTCCGCGTATACTCGAAGCAACTCAATCAATCCTGTTTGAAAGGGTTCCTGAAGTCCCGATCCGATCTTTATCGTCTTATCCTTCTTCCCCGAGATCAACTCAATATCTTCAGTCTCTTCGGCTAGCAGAGCGAGGGGTTTTGTGCTTCCTTCGATAAACGATTCCACCTCGATCGCCATTGTTTGCCTCTATTTACACCTTCCGACCGCCGAAGATATCATTGAATTCCTGTAGCACCTCTGGCCATATCCAAATCTCCCTTAACTTCGCCAACTCTGTTCGGCGTAGGGAATTTTATTTTGAAATGAGTGATAGAGGTCATCGCTTATAGAGTCGTCAAGGTCGGTCGTCCCAAAATATCATTATAAGCAGAGTCCACATGCACGACAAAAACTTGACATTGACCTCCACCTGTTGAGGAGTCATCCCAAAAATAACTGGTAACTTAATAGTCCCTGCCACCTGAACCGGATCGTTACTAAACCCGTACAACGAAGGCTCCTGCCTAACCTCCATCTTTCTCCCTTCCAAGTTAAGCCTCTAGTAAGCAAGGGCATACAATATGTCGATAGAAGAGCCATTGTCGATCATGATCCGCCTCATGTCCATGGATCCAACCTGGGCAGTGATTGCCAAGGCTCCTTCATTTGGCTCGATAGGTTCCGACGGGTAATCCTCATCGGTGAACGATATTACCGTGCCAGGGTACAATCGTTCCCTCCTGGCAGGTTATTCAGATACTGTCATAATTGAATCCAATACCCCATGCCTTTTCTTTCCAGCTACCTTCTCAATCGACCCACCAGTTATCACGTCTACCACTCGTCGGACTGTCGGTGCCGATTCAGTGGCTTAGGGTTCTACTCGGTATTGTTGTTATTCGTCATCCTTTCCGAAGCCCCCCGACCAGCAACAAATTGGACTAACTCCCCGCTCTGCACGTTCTTCTCAATCAAGTTTTTCAGGTCCCTGTAAACCTCGGTGGAGTGTCCGGTAGTTTGGTGATAATCACAGTATTTATTCTGGTTATCTCGATCCCGATGGGTTTTATTTGGGCAAGGTTCAAAATATGGCTTGTCCCTCATATGCTTTAATATCGTTGCCCGATTCGTATTGAGGCGGGTGTACACCTTATTAACTTTCCTATTCAGGAAGGGCAGACGTCCTCCTCCCGATCCCCCATTAAAATTCTTCTTCGGTTGTTCGTCCGTTCTGTTATTATTATCTGCCCTAGGATAGTTATTTTTATCCTGATCCTTTGGTTTTTCCATCACGTTCGACTTCAGACTACCCATGGCTTCTTCAATTGCAATAAGTTTTTCTGCTCTATCATAGGCTTCGGCCAAGTCCTTCGGGGCATTAAACATCATGTCCTTTACTAACGTTTTTGATTATACCACATCTAACTCCGTAGTAAAGTATCTGAGGGCCTGCGGACCATTCAAGTCCGTCATTGCTCCGACCGCCTCTCGGAACCATTTCACATACTAACCCAACGTCTCATTTGAATACTGCCTTATTTGCATCAAGGAAGTTGTGGGTTTGCCCCTCCTCTTGTTACTCCCGAAACGATATGAAATTTATCACAGAGCTCTTTCCATAACGAAATTGAGTTCGAGGCCAAAGACGTCATCTACTGTCGAGCCTCTTTCCTCAAGGTAGTAATGAACATCTGACACTTGGTGGCATCAGAGTAGTCGTAATAATTCATCAGTCGATCATACGCCTGGCTGTGGTCATACGGGTCTCCCGTTCTATCATAATTCTTCATATGTAGGACCTTCTTATTAGGATCGACCCGAACCCGATCAATCTCTGGGGAGAACGGTGATGTTGAGTCAATCAGAGCCTCCTTCTCCTGGTTGACTGTTGCGAGCATCTTCTCCAACTCTGCAACCTCTCGGGAAAGTGCCGCAGGATCTTCCTTGCGTGGGGATGACTCTCGCATATCACTGACCTTCCGGGAAAGTGCCTCGGGATTTCCCTTCGGGGGGATGACTCTCGCCTATCCTGACCCTAATCTGGAGAGGCCACCCGCCTTCTCCGTTTATATCTTCGTCTGCTTTCACTACTTACTTCCTAAGAGCGGCTTCGATGCCTGCTCCCATCACGGGATCGACTTCGTCCCCTGATCCTTTCTTGAGAGCGGCTCCTATGCCTACTCCTTTCATGCCTAGAACTGTTCGAACGGTGTGTCCTGGATCGGTCCCCTAGCGATACATCTCGACGCCGATGAAGACTGGAGGAAACTTCTTCTCCGTCTAATAGTGACGCCATCTGTTTATCCAACTCTATCTGCTGAAGGCGTAGAGCCTCTATAGTGTCTTTGTATTGTTGCATCTTTTTGGTCAGGATCGTCTCCCTTTCGTCTCGACCCTGATCCGGCCTAGAGGTCCGGTCTTCGGCACGACTATCATGGCATGCCGTCTTCTGAGTGGTCAAAAATAATTTTCTCCTAATAATTGCAGTTCGTGGATCGGTTGGACCTACCGACTGGCTTTGGGGGCCTAGTGTGACGCCCCCAAATCCAGGTCTACATCAGAGTCTTTTTAACCTAGGTACGGTGACCTTTATTGAATACATTACATGATAGTTATTGTCAGTACATAAGTTTATCTATTACAAATAACAGTCTCCGATCATTCATTGAGCTTACCTTTGCCCTTATCTTTACCTGAACCCTCTACAGGGCCTTGATTAGCTGAAAACATTTATATTCAAAGCAAGAATGAGCATTCAATTGATCAGCAAGTAACAGCAGTTAATAATAACTCATGCAAGGAAATAAATGTTTTCTTTGAAATATGCTTCAACAGTGGAACAAAACTGTTAAGCAATTGAAACATGTCTTGTTTGCATTTTTAAAACAACATAATGACTTTTAACATGTTGAGTGGTCACAAGACCATGAACATTTCTTTTTCTTTTCTTGAAAAGGTTCGATCAGAAATGTAATGTCCAGGAATTTTCAAACATTGTATCAAATTTATTTTGATAAATAAAATTCATTTTATATAATTTTTTGAATTTAATTGAATCTATGTAGGTAGTATTATTTAATACATGGTCCAATAATTTTCTTTGCCTTAAAGGGGCTCACTAGTAGTTGAATAAATTAATGAGTTAACCTTAATTTTTGTTTGGCAAGAAAATTTGGGGAAAATTAAATAAATAATTTTATCATTATCGGATTAACTAATTCGAATAAAGAATTACGGTTAAAATAAATACTTTAAATAAATAATTAATTGGTTTAGTTATTTAATTTAAAATATTAGAAATACAAGGTGGTTAATTTAATTTGGGTCAAATTTTTATTGGCCCATTGCTCTTAGTTATTTCTGATTTGAGCCCAATTTCCTTTTTAAATCCTTATTGGGCCATTTTCTATTTAATTCAACCGGCCCAACCCTATTGGGTTGAGCCCAAATCCTTCCCAACCAAAAACCAAACCCATTCCAATTCCAGCCGGGTCAGATCCGTTTGGGGCCATCTGCCGATTAAATTGGGGGTAACCGAGCTAACGAAATCAAAGCCTCAAACCTCAAATCAGATTCAATCATGGAGAAGAAGAAAGCTAGCCGAACCTAGCGACTCCAAGCTTTCAATCAATCAACCAGGTCGGGAGAGTGACGGGAGAGGGTCGCCAGGCGTGCGCCGGCGACGAGTTGAATCAACCAGCGGGCTGACCAGAGGTTCGAAGAAATGACCGGGTGTTGGCGAACGGACCAAGGGATCCGGGCGTTCGGCGACGCGACTGGTGGCGCACACGGCTCAATGGCTTGCCGGCAAGTCGCAGTGGCTTGGATGGGAGTTGACAACCGACAACAGCTCCCATCTCCTACCGTCGGTCCTTAACCGGCCAAGTTAGGTAATACCCAAAACCAATTTGGGAAACATTTCTAGTATAAATTGAAGCCTTTCCCCAAACCCTAGCCAGCTGCTGTTATTAGAGGATTTCAAATTAGGGCGAGAGAAATTGTAAATTAGAGAGAGGAAAGCAAGTCGCAGTGAAGAAAGGCAATTAGCCGATCGAACCCAAGGTATGGCAATGGGGTGTCTGAGCTACTGTGATAGTTTAATTTTTAGGTTGTGTATAAATTTTCTTCCTTATGTAATTGGAATTTGGGTTGCCGATTGTGGTTATATCGCCGGAATTGAGAAACTGTTGTAGCAGCCGATAATATTGGTTTTAATATACATTGTTTGGGATTTAATTATATTGTTTTGTTTGAATTTGAGCATCTGGTATTGTATTATGTTACCAATTGGGTTCGTTTATATCACTGTGTTGGGTTGTATCACTGTGATAGTTTGTTTGATTGAAATTACACCCTGTATATTATTGTATTAGGTTGTTCTTGTTTGGGTTGCAAATCTGCTATGGTATTGTGTTGGTTTATTGGATTTAGAAATCTGGTGTTGTGTTAAATTGCTTGGGTTTAAAACCTCTATATGTTGAAGAACTTCAATTTGGGTTTCTTTTGTTTTCCGTTTGGGATGGGTACAGAATTCGAATTCAGTTTTACTATAATCTGTTAGGATTTGTTGCCTATTACGTTGGGTAATAACCTTGTTAGGTTGAAATGAAAGTTGCAGGGTTGAACATTGACTCAGATAGTGGTTTGAAGCTAATAATATACCTGCAAATAAATTAGTTATTATAACTAACTAGTAAAGTAAACAAAATAATTATTTATTATTTATCAATAAATAATAAATAAAGATAATAAATATTTAATTATTATTTAACTAACATTAAATAATAATTAAGTATAAATAGAAATTAATAAAGTAATTATTTATTATTTATCAATAAATAATAAATAAAGATAATAAATATTTAATTATTATTTAATTAATATTAAATGGTAATTACGTATGAATGAAGTAATTATTTATTATCAATAAATAATAAATAAAGATAATAAATATTTAATTATTGTTTAATTAAAAATAATTAAGTATTAATAAAATTAATAAAGTAATTATTTATTATTTATCAATAAATAATAAATAAGGATAATAAATATTTAATTAATAATTACATATGAATAAATTAGTAAAATAATTATTTATCATTTATCGATGAATAATAAATTAAATAAATATTTGATTATTATTGACTAATAATTAAGTATGAATAAAAGTAATAAAATAATAACCTTATATGCTATTATATTTCCCATATAAGATAAATTGTTTATTTACTTTTAAGGAATGATTAAGAATTTTAATTTCAAATAGTAAATAAGCTTAATTAGTTAATATTTAACTAAAGATAACACATTGATAATTACTTGATTAATGAATAAACCTAATTAGTTATTGTTTATTATTAGATAATAACTAAAGATAATTCTTACTCGCTAATTTATTATTTATTATTTGATTAGTTTAAATAATAAATAAACCTAGTTAATTATTATTTAATCCTAAATAATAATTAAAGACGATTAAAATTAATAATTCGATTATTATTTAATTAATAATTTAATAATAAGTAAATATAATTAGTTATTAATTACTATTATTAATAACTAAAGATAATTAATTAATTACTGTTTAACAAATATTAAATAGTAATTAAATAAAGATAAAGTTAATAAATAAGGAGATTTTAAATAACACATTAACTAAACAATTATAATAAATTGTTTAAGGGTTAATAATTGAATTTTACTTAAGAAAAAGTAATGTTAATTAATTAAACAATTATAATTAATTGTTTAAGGGTTTAATAAGTGTTTATTACTTAAGGGATACATGGTGAATTAATTAAACCATCAACCTATAAATCAATTAAGTGCCTTATAGGATTTACTATAGTTTATTTACTTATGTGTGTTATGTGATTTGCTTAATTGTTAAATAAATAGCATAAGTAAGCGTAGCGACGTACCACTACGCAGTACTAATTGATAGACCGACATTATCTATGTTAGGTTCTTCAAGGCCAAATAGTTAAAGCTAAAATTATTTGTAGCTGAGCAAATAGGCAATTTCCTAACCCTAAACTTCTTACATTATTGCAAGTTCCCTAACTCAATCTCGAGTTATTATTTTTGAAGCATGTTAGTGAATAATTATTGTCGATTATTCACATCTATACTGATTATTGAGATTCGCACCTTGTGCAATTGAATTCCTATCCTATTATGATTGAACTGTAAATTTAATTAAAGTTCTTTCAAGTATGAATTGTTTATGAGATAGATCTATGCTATTTGTATCAGCTAGATCCAGCATGTCTAAATTGGTTAAGACAATGGTATTTTAAAAGCTGTTCTTATTAAATTGCTATGGTAAGAACTCTTAGCTGAGAAAAGGATAAACTTGTTTAAGGCATGATATCAATGCTGGTTATTAAGTGTTTATGCATAAATCACGGGGTATGAGAGGCTGATCCCCTCGATTACCAAAACTTTTTAAGAGGTCCAGCTTACATGCTGAGAACCTTGGAAAACGTCCTTGGTTATTTCAAACCACTCAGTAATTGGCATTCAATTATTTGAATATTCAACTGTTGATTGATAATTCATATTTCTTCACAATTCTATACTGTTGTTGAACATTGAAAGCGAAATTTCCGTCTATTCATGATATATCTCCCTTGTGTATAAACTTGCTAAGCAAACTAGTTGCTTACCCTTGCTATATCATGATCTTCATTTTAGCTAAGGCAGAAACGTCTAAAGGAGACAAAGGAAAAGGGAAGGTGCAAGAATAGATGCCCGATAGTGCCTATGTACTAGTTATTCTTGAATGTTGTTTGATTAAGTGAACTCCTATTGTATTATGGGTATGTTTTTAAGTTAAGGTTAAAGAACCTTGGGACCAGAATTGTAAGACTTTATTATTATTTCAATAAACAATGTATGTTTATTATTCCGCATTTAGTTAGAAAGTATGTTTGTCGTTGAGTATCGTGAGCACCGAATTCGAGGTTAGGAAATCTGGATTTGGGGGCGTCACAGGTTGGTATCAGAGCTATAGGTTATAAACGTTAGGAATGAGAAACCTAGGTTATAACCTCAGTAGAAAACTCATATAGAGTATGTAGGTGATGAGTTGAGGAGATTCATTGAGTTCTAGTGTACCGAATAAAATATCATTTCATTTTATCAATGAATATATTTTATTGTGGTACCGATGTTGTTTATGATGTGGTGTATTGTAGGATGTCGGACGAGCGTCAAGATAGCCTTTCAGTTAACCAGGAGCCCATAGAGCCTGAGGTGATAGGAAACTTGCTAGCAAGGAACGCCGAGCTAGAGGTAAAGGCTGAACAATTAGAGGCGCAGAACCACATCCACCAGATTTCTGAACAGCAGTACAAGGACGCTGCTTACCAGGCCCAGGCTGAGTTAGCCGAGTTGCGAGGGAGGCTGCTGCTGAGAGAGCTACAATTAGGACAGTTGAGAGATGAGGTGAAGGCTAAGGATGCGAAGATAGTTGATTTGGAGCGAGCCTTAGACATCGCCTGGATGCAGTTCGACGCCAGATGGATGGATCTGCCCTCCAGTAGCGAGAGCAAGCGTTAAATTGTATTCACCTTGTGTCTCTTAGGGGATAGTTAGAAGTGGGTGGTTATGCCTTGAGCAGTGTTATTGGTACTACCATTTGATTTACTAGAGTTTGTATTAACCTCAGCAGGTGCGAGGTAGTTCGTATGTAGGATGTACTTCCCAATTATGTAGGTAGGAAAGAATGGTTTAAGTGAATCCCACCTTTTGTTATATTAAATGGGATGGTAGCAATTATGACAATATGCCTGTGATAAACGTGTAAGACGCTAAAGTCGGTATATGAATATAGATGCATTACTATGGTATGTGCTTGAGAATTTTACTTGATATGCCATTTATGCAATGATTATGTTAATTCAGTAAAACTGAATCGGTATCTTAGTAACTTAAATCACTAATCGGGAAAGCAGAATTTCCGAGGTTGGGTAATCTAAAACTCCCACACAAAAGTCATGTGATTATTGTATTACATGTTGAATACTTATGTTTTAAGGAAGCCCGAGTAACGTGTTAGGGTTTGCTTAAACAGATAATGCCGCCCAGACGAATCCTACGAAACCAAGGGATTGAAGAGTCAGTTAACAATGTAGAGGGAACTCCACCAAACCCAATGCAAGATTTTGTGAACATGATGGCAGAAGCCTTGCGGAATCAAACCACTACTACAGGAAACCAGGAAGGCAACCACTTAGCCAATTTTAAAGACTCCAAGGCAGTAGGGCCTCCGGAGTTTAGAGGAACAACGAACCCGATAGAGGCCCAGTCGTGGATAAAGGAGATTGAAAAGGCCTTTGTCATTGCTAGAGTCGCTAAGGAGCAGAAGACAGTTTTTGCTACCTACCTAATGAAAGGTGAGGCTAACTTTTGGTGGGAAGCCAATCAGAACAAAGCTGGAACTGGAGTCGTGGCGTGGGAAGCTTTCAAGACATTGTTTTTCGAGAATTACTTTCCTAAGAGTACGCAGGCAAAAATGGAGATCAAGTTCCTAGAATTGAAGCAAGAAAATTTGTCAGTGTCAGAGTACGCTGCAAAATTCAATGAATTGGCTAGATTCGCCCCACATCAGGTGGATATTGAGGTGAGGAAGGCCAGGAGATTCGAGAATGGATTAAAGCCGTGGATCTACAGCAAGGTAGCGGTTTTGCAAATTACATCGTTCTCAACCTTGTTGGAGAAAGCTCTCATTGCTGAAGGTGGGAGTGAAGCAGTTTCAAAATATAATCGGGAAAAGAACAAGAAGAAGGTAGAAGGAGGAAATGTGAATGTTAGCAGTGGTGGCAGCAACAACAAGAAGCGTCAATGGAGCAGTGGGGGTAGCAATTCTGAAATCCAGCAAGGGAGCATACAACAGAAAAGGCAGGTATGTGGGAATTATGGACAGGGTCACTCGGGAGAGTGTATGAAGGGAAAGATGGTCTGTTATACCTGTGGACAAGAAGGGCATATCTCGCCCAATTGTCCTAAGGCGAAGAAAGGGGGCTGTTTCAATTATGGAGAGATAGGACATCGGAGCAAGGAATGTCCCCGAAAGGGAAACATGGATGGCGGAAATGGCAATAGGGGCAACAACTCGAGAGCAACCAGTGGAGGACCAGCCCAGCCAAATAAGCCAACAGCAAGGACCTTCAACATGACAGTACAAGATGCTGTGGCATCCAGAGAGGTGGTGTCAGGTATTATTCCAATCAACAACATAGATGCCTATGTGCTATTTGATTCGGGAGCTTCATGTTCTTTTGTTTCTGATGAATTTGCTCAAAGACTTAATTTGCCTAGTGAACTGTTAGAACACCCGATGAATGTAGAAGTAGCGAACAAAGAGATTATCCCCGTAAACTACATTTATAAGAATTGTTGTGCTGATGTGAGAGGGTTTAAGCTTAACGTGGATTTGCTACCGATTCGTCTTGGAGAATTTTATGTAATCCTTAGAATGGATTGGTTAGCGAGTCACGGGGCGGTCATTGACTGTAAGAAAAAGTGCGTACACCTGCAGACTTCGGGTAAGTCGAAGGTGGTGTACTATGGTAGTAAATCGCCGAGACAATCTTGCTGTCTGACGATGATGCAAGCGAAAAGATTGCTTAAGAAGGGTTGTATAGGGTATTTGGCTCACGTGGTAGATACTCGACGGGTCGAGGGTGAACTGAGTCAGATACCCGTTGTAAGGGAATTCGCTGATGTCTTCCTAGATGAACTTCCGGGACTGCCGCCGGATAGAGAGATAGAATTTGCAATCGACTTGGTACCCGGGACGACACTGATATCTAAGGCGCTTTACCGAATGGCACCAGTAGAGATGAAAGAACTGATGGTTCAATTGCAGGAACTGTTAGACAAGGGCTATATCAGACCAAGCGTGTCACCATGGGGAGCGCCAGTTCTGTTCGTAAAGAAGAAGGATGGCTCGATGAGGCTTTGTATCGACTACCGTGAGTTAAACAAAGTTACGATTAAGAATAGGTATCCGCTGCCCAGGATAGACGATCTGTTTGATTAACTCAAGGGAGCGAAATACTTTTTGAAGATTGATTTAAGGATGGGCTATCATCAACTAAGGGTGAGGCAAGAGGATATCCCGAAGACGACATTCAGAACTCGTTATGGACATTTCGAGTTTCTGGTTATGTTATTTGGACTGACAAATGCACCAGCGGCATTCATGGATATGATGAACAGAGTGTTCAAGTAGTATTTGGACAAGTTCGTGGTAGTATTCATCGATGACATCTTGGTGTATTCAGTAACGGAGGAAGAACATGTTGAACATCTAAGGATTGCCTTGGAGGCATTAAGAAGGGAGAAACTGTACGCGAAATTTTCAAAGTGTGAGTTTTGGTTACAGAGGGTGCAGTTTCTAGGACACGTCATTGACAGTAATGGTGTTTCGGTAGACCCAGCAAAGGTGGAAGCCATTATCAACTGGGAGCAGCCGAAGACGCCAACGGAGATCAGGAGTTTCCTAGGGTTAGCGGGTTACTATCGGAGATTCATCCAGGATTTCTCAAAGATAGCATCACCATTGACCAATCTGACCAGAAAGACGGTAAAGTTCGTTTGGACAGAGAAGTGCGAGGAGAGTTTCTGGGAGCTGAAGAAGAGACTTAGCCAAGCACCAGTGTTGGCATTACCAGACGACACTGGGGGTTTTATAGTATACAGTGATGCGTCACACAAGGGCCTTGGTTGTGTACTAATGCAGCACGGCAGGGTCATTGCGTACGCTTCACGCCAGCTGAAGGACTATGAGAAGGGATACCCGACTCATGATCTGGAGTTAGCAGCAGTAGTGTTCGCCTTGAAAATTTGGAGGTACTACTTATATGGAGAGAGGTGCGAGATATATACAGATCATAAAAGTCTGAAATATATCTTCACTCAGAAGGAGCTGAATATGAGGCAGCGCCGATGGTTAGAATTGATCAAGGATTACGATTGTGAAATTCTGTACCATCCGGGCAAAGCAAATGTAGTGGCAGATGCCCTGAGTAGGAAAGGCAGAGAGAAATTGATGAGGCTTACAACTCAGGCAGAGCTGATAAAGGACTTTGGATGCCTGGAACTGGAAGTTAAGTATTCAATGGAGACGGACAAAAAGTTGTTCACCGTGACAATAGGTCCGACTCTACTGGATAAGATAAAGGAGGCCCAAGAATTTGATGAGGAATGCATTGGCATTAAGAAGCAACTGTCGGAAGGAAAGACGTTGAAGTTCAAGGTTGACAGCACAGGTGTGCTGAGGTTCGAGGGAAGGATCTGGATACCCTATGTACCAGACTTACGGGAAGAAATATTGCAGGAGGCCCATAATACGAGATTTTCGGTACATCCGGGTAGCACCAAGATGTATCAAGATCTTTGTCAACATTATTGGTGGCCGCATTTGAAAGGGGAAGTTGCAGAATTCGTCAGCCGATGTTTAACTTGTCAGAGGGTCAAGGCAGAGCACCAACGGCCGAGCGGATTGTTGCAACCCTTAGAGATTCCCGAATAGAAGTGGGAGCACATCACTATGGATTTTGTGGTAGGACTCCCGACAACACAAAAGGGTCTAGACGCCATCTGGGTGATCGTAGATCGTTTGACCAAGTCTGCCCACTTTCTACCGATCAAGATCAGGCACAAATTGGAACAGTTGGCGAAACTTTACGTGAAGGAGATAGTATCGCGACATGGAGTGCCAATATCTATTGTGTCTGACAGAGATCCGCGTTTCACATCAAATTTTTAGAGAAGTCTGCAGGAAAGAATGGGAACACAGTTGAGAATGAGTACGGCGTATCATCCTCAGACTGATGGTCAGAGTGAGCGAACAATTCAAACCTTAGAGGATATGCTCCGGGCAGTTGTGATGGACTTAGGTGGCAGCTGGGACGATCACTTGCCCTTGGTAGAGTTCGCTTACAACAATAGTTATCACGCTAGCATCGGTATGCCACCGTACGAAGCGTTATATGGAAGGAAGTGTCGAACGTCGTTGTGTTGGGATGAAGTTGGTGAATGGAGATTGTTGGGACCAGAATTGGTACAACAAACCGTGGAAATCATTAAAGTAATAAGGCAGCGATTAGTAGCAGCCCAGGATCGTCAGAAGAAGTATGCCGACTTACATCGACAGAAACGAGACTTTGAAGTTGGTAGCTATGTATTTTTGAAGGTATCTCCCTGGAAAGGGAAGATCCGTTTTGGGAAGAAGGGCAAGCTGAGCCCTAGGTTCATAGGACCTTTTGAAATATTAAGGAGAATAGGCGAGGTGGCGTACGAGATACCATTACCTCCTGAACTTGAGCACATTCACAACGTGTTTCATGTATCAGTGTTGCGTCCGTATAAGCCAGATTACAAGCACGTCATTTCCTATGAGCCAATTCAAGTCGAGAAGGACTTATCGTACGAGGAGATTCCTGTCCAAATACTTAATAGAAAAGAGCAAACGCTGAGAAATAAAACCATTCATTCTGTTAAAGTACTCTGGAGGAATCACACGGTGGAAGAAGCCACGTGGGAACTCGAAGAGAAGATGAAAGCGAATTACCCCCAGTTGTTTGAGTAACCTCAGATTGGAAATTCCGAGGACAGAATTTTTATAAGGGGGAGAGGATGTAATGTCCGAGAATTTTCAAACATTGTATCAAATTTATTTTGATAAATAAAATTCATTTTATATAATTTTTTGAATTTAATTGAATCTATCTAGGTAGTATTATTTAATACATGGTCCAATAATTTTCTTTGCCTTAAAGGGGCTCACTAGTAGTTGAATAAATTAATGAGTTAACCTTAATTTTTGTTTGGCAAGAAAATTTGGGGAAAATTAAATAAATAATTTTATCATTATCGGATTAAATAATTCGAATAAAGAATTACGGTTAAAATAAATACTTTAAATAAATAATTAATTGGTTTAGTTATTTAATTTAAAATATTAGAAATACAAGGTGGTTAATTTAATTTGGGTCAAATTTTTATTGGCCCATTGCTCTTAGTTATTTCTGATTTGAGCCCAATTTCCTTTTTAAATCCTTATTGGGCCATTTTCTATTTAATTCAACCGGCCCAACCCTATTGGGTTGAGCCCAAATCCTTCCCAACCAAAAACCGAACCCATTCCAATTCCAGCCGGGTCAGATCCGTTTGGGGCCATCTGCCGATTAAATTGGGGGTAACCGAGCTAACGAAATCAAAGCCTCAAACCTCAAATCAGATTCAATCATGGAGAAGAAGAAAGCTAGCCGAACCTAGCGACTCCAAGCTTTCAATCAATCAACCAGGTCGGGAGAGTGACGGGAGAGGGTCGCCAGGCGTGCGCCGGCGACGAGTTGAATCAACCAGCGGGCTGACCAGAGGTTCGAAGAAGTGACCGGGTGTTGGCGAACGGACCAAGGGATCCGGGCGTTCGGCGACGCGACTGGTGGCGCACACGGCTCAATGGCCTGCCGGCAAGTCGCAGTGGCTTGGATGGGAGTTGACAACCGACAACAGCTCCCAACTCCTACCGTCGGTCCTTAACCGGCCAAGTTAGGTAATACCCAAAACCAATTTGGGAAAAATTTCTAGTATAAATTGAAGCCTTTCCCCAAACCCTAGCCAGCTGCTGTTATTAGAGGATTTCAAATTAGGGCGAGAGAAATTGTAAAATAGAGAGAGGAAAGCAAGTCGCAGTGAAGAAAGGCAATTAGCCGATCGAACCCAAGGTATGGCAATGGGGTGTCTGAGCTACTGTGATAGTTTAATTTTTAGGTTGTGTATAAATTTTCTTCCTTATGTAATTGGAATTTGGGTTGCCGATTGTGGTTGTATCGCCGGAATTGAGAAACTGTTGTAGCAGCCGATAATATTGGTTTTAATATACATTGTTTGGGATTTAATTATATTGTTTTGTTTGAATTTGAGCATCTGGTATTGTATTATGTTACCAATTGGGTTCGTTTATATCACTGTGTTGGGTTGTATCACTGTGATAGTTTGTTTGATTGAAATTACACCTTGTATATTATTGTATTAGGTTGTTCTTGTTTGGGTTGCAAATCTGCTATGGTATTGTGTTGGTTTATTGGATTTAGAAATCTGGTGTTGTGTTAAATTGCTTGGGTTTAAAACCTCTGTATGTTGAAGAACTTCAATTTGGGTTTCTTTTGTTTTCCGTTTGGGATGGGTACAGAATTCGAATTCAGTTTTACTATAATCTGTTAGGATTTGTTGCCTATTACGTTGGGTAATAACCTTGTTAGGTTGAAATGAAAGTTGCAGGGTTGAACATTGACTCAAATAGTGGTTTGAAGCTAATAATATACCTGCAAATAAATTAGTTATTATAACTAACTAGTAAAGTAAACAAAATAATTATTTATTATTTATCAATAAATAATAAATAAAGATAATAAATATTTTAATTATTATTTAACTAACATTAAATAATAATTAAGTATAAATAGAAATTAATAAAGTAATTATTTATTATTTATCAATAAATAATAAATAAAGATAATAAATATTTAATTATTATTTAATTAATATTAAATGGTAATTACGTATGAATGAAGTAATTATTTATTATCAATAAATAATAAATAAAGATAATAAATATTTAATTATTGTTTAATTAAAAATAATTAAGTATTAATAAAATTAATAAAGTAATTATTTATTATTTATCAATAAATAATAAATAAGGATAATAAATATTTAATTAATAATTAAATATGAATAAATTAGTAAAATAATTATTTATCATTTATCGATGAATAATAAATTAAATAAATATTTGATTATTATTGACTAATAATTAAGTATGAATAAAAGTAATAAAATAATAGCCTTATATGCTGTTATATATATTTCCCTTATAAGATAAATTGTTTATTTACTTTTAAGCAATGATTAAGAATTTTAATTTCAAATAGTAAATAAGCTTAATTAGTTAATATTTAACTAAAGATAACACATTGATAATTACTTGATTAATGAATAAACCTAATTAGTTATTGTTTATTATTAGATAATAACTAAAGATAATTCTTACTCGCTAATTTATTATTTATTATTTGATTAGTTTAAATAATAAATAAACCTAGTTAATTATTATTTAATCCTAAATAATAATTAAAGACGATTAAAATTAATAATTCGATTATTATTTAATTAATAATTTAATAATAAGTAAATATAATTAGTTATTAATTACTATTATTAATAACTAAAGATAATTAATTAATTACTGTTTAACAAATATTAAATAGTAATTAAATAAAGATAAAGTTAATAAATAAGGAGATTTTAAATAACACATTAACTAAACAATTATAATAAATTGTTTAAGGGTTAATAATTGAATTTTACTTAAGAAAAAGTAATGTTAATTAATTAAACAATTATAATTAATTGTTTAAGGGTTTAATAAGTGTTTATTACTTAAGGGATACATGGTGAATTAATTAAACCATCAACCTATAAATCAATTAAGTGCCTTATAGGATTTACTATAGTTTATTTACTTATGTGTGTTATGTGATTTGCTTAATTGTTAAATAAATAGCATAAGTAAGTGTAGCGACGTACCACTACGCAGTACTAATTGATAGACCGACATTATCTATGTTAGGTTCTTCAAGGCCAAATAGTTAAAGCTAAAATTATTTGTAGCTGAGCAAACAGGCAATTTCCTAACCCTAAACTTCTTACATTATTGCAAGTTCCCTAACTCAATCTCGAGTTATTATTTTTGAAGCATGTTAGTGAATAATTATTGTCGATTATTCACATCTATACTGATTATTGAGATTCGCACCTTGTGCAATTGAATTCCTATCCTATTATGATTGAACTGTAAATTTAATTAAAGTTCTTTCAAGTATGAATTGTTTATGAGATAGATCTATGCTATTTGTATCAGCTAGATCCAGCATGTCTAAATTGGTTAAGACAATGGTATTTTAAAAGCTGTTCTTATTAAATTGCTATGGTAAGAACTCTTGGTTGAGAAAAGGATAACTTGTTTAAGGCATGATGTCAATGCTGGTTATTAAGTGTTTATGCATAAATCACGGGATATGAGAGGCTAATCCCCTCGATTACCAAAACTTTTTAAGAGGTCCAGCTTACATGCTGAGAACCTTGGAAAACGTCATTGGTCATTTCAAACCACTCAGTAATTGGCATTCAATTATTTGAATATTCAACTGTTGACTGATAATTCATATTTCTTCACAATTCTATACTGTTGTTGAACATTGAAAGCGAAATTTCCGTCTATTCATGATATATCTCCCTTGTGTATAAACTTGCTAAGCAAACTAGTTGATTACCCTTGCTATATCATGATCTTCATTTCAGCTAAGGCTTTACGTCTAAAGGAGACAAAGGAAAAGGGAAGGTGCAAGAATAGATGCCCGATAGTGCCTATGTACTAGTTATTCTTGAATGTTGTTTGATTAAGTGAACTCCTATTGTATTAAGGGTATGTTTTTAAGTTAAGGTTAAAGAACCTTGGGACCAGAATTGTAAGACTTTATTATTATTTCAATAAACAATGTATGTTTATTATTCCGCATTTAGTTAGAAAGTATGTTTGTCGTTGAGTATCGTGAGCACCGAATTCGAGGTTAGGAAATCTGGATTTAGGGGCGTCACAAGAAATTCATCTGTGAACCATCTGGTCTTACGGGCATGGTAGGTGATCAGCCCGTTATGCCCTGTATTGATCAATACTATCTAACAGGAACGACATTTGCGTTCAACGTCATCGCCTTCTTGGCGTAATATAAAAATTTTCCAATTCCGGGATGTTCATACTCAGTCTGGAGTTCAAATCAAAACAATATGATTGAACAACTCTATTTACTCAATAATATTTCAAAGACTTAATGTGAAAGTAATGAAATATTTTAATCTGTGTCTAGCCGAAGCAAATGGCTTAGATTGCTTTTGAACAACTTTATACATAATGACTAGCAATCCAGTTTAAGATACTTTCTTTTATAGACCTACTACACAATGTAAATGCATAGGTTAAGACACTTACATTCGAAATATAAACAAAGTTAAGGAACTTGCTTATATATACCCACTGCATAATGTAAATGAGTAGGTTAGGATACTTGCCTTGCTCGTAGATTAGGCTTACAATATCTTAGTTTAGCTTAACTTTGCTTCACGACTCCTACATCATTTTCATTCAAGTATAAACTTATATTAGCTATACACATTCATCATCAAGCATATACATCTATTATATACGTATACAGTTGTACACACCAAGTACACACGTATAGATATGCATTCATACTATTACATCACACGATTTTGTCTTTCTTTGAAAATTCCATATTGAAATCTAATTATTGTATTCGTTTGAAAACTTGGCTTAATATAGCTATTTCTTACTTAGGAAGTACAAACATGTCATATACCATATAAAGATGCTTATAAGACCTTAATACATATGTCCCATAGCTCAGCTGCGCCACTTTGCACCAGACCAAAAATTATACTCAGCTCTGTTTTTTGCAGATTTTAGCTTCTTCCCAAATTCAGTCATACTACCTTCTTAAGTCAGTTTAATACATTCCGTACATGTAGAGTTACTCTAAACTCATATAGGTATCATAATCCTACATAAACAATAACAAATTTCTTCATTTTGACAAAAAGTTTTCATTTGGGCATTTTTAACAAATAGCTTGTGAGCATTGTTTAAAAGACCCAATTTTTATATCCTTTGAATATATCCCATACCAGATTTCCATAACACAACCACAGAATAATCCAATCAAGATTACCACAATCAATACAACAATCTTTCACTAATGTTTTTATACATATGTATAACAAGAGATATTATTTACCTCTTGAACTGATGAATACAATTGAACTTTTGATCTAAGTCTCCTCAAAACTTAGTTTGATAGTATAATATCTTGAAAACTTGTTTTCTAGAAGAAGAAAACTAAGAGCTTAAATTTTCAGCAAAGAGCTTGTTCACAGAAACTTGGTTTAGTTATATATAGAGATGATATACTTGCTCAATACGTATTAAGCGTGCAACCCAATTTCTCTTCTCTTGCTCATTACGGAATAGGTGAGCTGAGTATATATGTCTATATGCATATTAGCTTGCCAACTCTTGCTTCCTTTATTCCTTAACATATATACATATAGTAATACATACATGCATTATCGTTATTACTTATAACATATACATTTCATTAATCAAATAACATATTTGTTAATATAATAACGCATCAACCAAAAATCTTCTCTATTAAAATGAAAGCTATTTATTAAATAAAAATATTTTATTTATTAAATAATTTATTATATTAAAATAATTTATTTACCATAAATCACTTTACTCTCACACAAATTCATTCATTGCATTATAATTTGCCTTTCAAAATTATTTACATAATAAATATATTTTTAATACATTTATCACATTCCATACATATATTATACCGCAATTTGTTTTTATAAAGCAGTATAATACATAAAATAAAATAATGATTTTATTTCTTTCACATAATAAATTGTTTATACCAATTTAATAAATATAATAAATATAAATTCTTATATTTATCACATCTCATACAATCACATATTATATCGCACGTAATCACACATACCATGCAATATAATTTATTAAATCTTTATTTTATTATCTGAAATTCTAAATCGCTACACCCAGCCTCTCTGAGATGCTCCTAGATGGCCCCAACCTATCCTTGACCGAGCTTCTTGGTTGAGAGAGACTGGCCATTGATTTATCGCGTGCCGACACTGTCTTTGCCTTGCTTGACGCCATTACTTTTGATCAAACTACTGAGTGATTGAGAATTATCTAGCACTTTGAGCCCTCCTTCTAGCACCAATGTTAACGCCATGATTCGTCCACGCGCCCAATCACCGAACTGCGCCAATCTTGTACCGAAATAAAACCACACTCAGAGAGCTGACGGCCTGGGCCGTCGGGGGATAGCTCCGGTGTGAGAATAAGTACAGGCTGAATAAGGTTTAACAATGGAGACTTAATGCTTTAGTGCTGAAAAAGATTATTACTTGTGAATTAGGGTTTAGCCTTGTATTTATAATGATCACACCATCTACTCCATGCCCGTCCCTGTATGAAAATAGAACTCCTCATTAGGTTAGATACCTTAATGGGATTAAACTGAATCTCCTTATAGAAAGGAAGTCGAATTATATCCTGACACTTTCCTTAGGAGTTGGAAATTAAATACAGTTAGGAATCTTAGATTCCTTATTATTCTCCCACTGTCTAAACAGATTCCTACATGGGAACATTCCTCCACATGGACTATGGCCCACCGTATCCATCGGGCCCAAATAAACACACCCCAACAGTAAACAAATATAATCTAGGGACACTGGACTTATGCTTGGACTTGCTACATTGCATTGTTGTCATTTCATATGTGTATAGTTACAGTTATCTACTTTTCCAATGGTAGCACCAGGTGAACTGTTAACTAGTGTTTATCATCTTGTAAATATAAAGTTTGGCGTGTATCGATCAATGTATATCTTTTGTTGCGAGTTATGTGATTGATCGATCATCTTATAAGTATAGAGTTTGGCGTGTATCAATCAATGTATATCTTTTGCGGTGAGTCATGTGATTGATCGATCTTAGTCCCATGAATACGAATTAATCTCGATAGCATCAATTCCAAAAGATAAACAAGAAAAAGGAAGAAAGAAAACATGGTTCTTCATTTATGTCTTAGGGCCAAAGTACAAATTAGGGTTTACATGTGACCTAAAGAATTGAATGAAAGATGGAAAAGTCAGAAATAAATGAATAAAATGAAAATAAATGAACGAGATGAGCAATAAATAAACAAAAAGGGGAACACCTAGGTTTGGCCCCCTAGGGTGTTAGGTTTGTATATAACGCAAGCATGCAATCAAATTAAATAAATAAAGCGGAAGCGTGATAAAATGGATTTTAAAATTTTAATACAAACCATCACCATGATCGTTCCTTGTGTTCAATTATCAATTAAACGAAAGAGAAAGAGAATAAAAAATTATACCCTCGTAGATCAAAGCTTCCTCGGGTACAAGTTCAAATCCTAGTCCTTCGTGTTCTCCTCGAATTCGACCGATGATATTCCTTCCTTTGATTAACGTTAGCCACCCAAGTGTTTGGCCTCTAGAGGTGATCCACCAAGGAAGAATAGGTATTCAAGAAGTTGGGTGTTGGCAAAACCCTAGTTTCTATCTCCATAAAAATTGTAAGTACTCTCCACAATCTAATGCAAGAGTGTGTAACCCTAATCTATGATAAGACTTCTCTTATTTATAGATGTAGGAAAACTCTTCCCTAAACTATTTAGGATTAGGTTTTCTATTATAATTAAACTCCTTTAATTAATTATGCTCATAATCCAATTAGGAATTCATGTGAGAGTACTTCTATTAATTATTTCTCAATCCCTATTAGGAATTAAATAATAGTAATAGTAATAATAATAATAATAAGACTTCTCTTATTAATTTATATTTAATATTTCCAAAATATTAAATAATAAATATTAAGCTATTTAATTTATTCTATCTCCATAGACTAAATTAAATACACTTAACTTATTATTATAATTATGTCATTTACTTCTTAAATAAATATTTTTCTTTTGCGTTGTGACCCTTTAGGTTCTCCATATTAAACCGGTTGTGAATAAATCAATTAGAACAATTATAATCTTATTTAAATAAATAAATTAAACTATTTAATTCATTTAAATAAATAATATTTATTCTACAATAAGGGTAAGCCCCCTTAGCGATCAACGACTTTCCAGATAATATAGAGTTCAACATTAATCACAAAAGAACCATTCAGTGAATAGTTACCGTACAATTTAATCCTTCTACCATACAATGTCCCAATTAAATATAAGACATGGATTTACTGTCAAGTCTTATTTTATTTAATTATATATATTTCGATTCCCAAATGCACAACTCTAAATAATACAAATTAGAAACTCCTTTCTAATTTCATTCTGCCTTGGCCAAGGACTACTGAGTTGTCATTTATCGAATCACATAGGACATTCACATCTTTTACTAGACGAGGTTGATTCTTTGTTGATCATTCACCTATCTCCATGTATAATTTATTATACCCAATCATACCCTTTGTTATACCCTAAAGGTCTTAAGGGACATGTCAAAGTATAACTCATCATACACAAGATACTATGATGATCTCAAGTCCAAGGATCACTTGTACTACTATCACTAGAGGAATTCCTATTGACAGGCGAGTAAAACTCCATTAGGTATTCCTTTGCGAGCCACGTTCAGTGTACTTATTCTCCAATAAGCACCTACATACTTGCTTTAGTGTCTCCACACAAATGATTATGAGATCAATCATCCTCTTCTTAAAAGCAAGCAACGTATGTACTAATCTATCCGGATTCACTAATCCCCTTTTTAGTAATCCAACGATTAGGAACGATTTTAGTTTGTGAGCTATCTAGAATTTAGATCTCATTAGCATGATCACTATCATGATTCTAAAAGTATTGCTCAAAACTATGGGTTTATCACATTTAATATAACAGCACAATGTAGATAAAGTGAAATGCCTTTAATAACTGAATAAGATTACAAAGTATATGCTACATCACATCAAATATGATTTGCTTGCGTGCATACTACTTTCAATCTCCCACTTGCACTAAAGCTAATCGCCATGGTATCTAATACCCTTCTTCTCTAAGTGACGATCATCCTGTTGTTTGGATAAAGCTTTAGTAAATGGATCTGCAATGTTGTCTTGAGAGTCCACACGCTCTAGGGTGACATCTCCTCTTTCAATGATTCTACTAATCTAATGAAAGTGCCGCAACACATATTTGAATTCAAGATGAGACTTAGGAACTATTCCTAGTTCTGTGATGAACTTTTCATCCAAACAATCAACTTGCAGCTTCATTTACAGCTATATACTTTGTTTTTGTCACTAAACCAGCAACTCTTTGCTGTTTGGAACCTTTCCAATTCACTGCACCACCATTCAAGGTAATAATTTACCCTAAAGTGGATTTGTTATCGTCTTGGTTAGTCTGAAAAACTTGAGTCTGTTTAACCCTCTAGTTTTAATTCAGACCCACCATGAATCCTAATCACATCCTCAATACCGGTTAAGTACTTAAAGATATTTTTCACTGTCTTACAGTGATCTTCTCCAGAATATGACTGATCAACATCAGGCCTTGTATATTCATTGCATACATGATAGTAACTCATGTGATCTCTCTTTCATTAGAGATAATTTTAGAGAGATATACTCCATGGCTCATCATCATGAGACCTCTCTTGGAGTTTGTCATGCTAAACGCCTTTAGCATCGAATGAATATACGTTCATTGGGTCAAGCCGAACATCCTTTTAAATCTATCTATATAGATTTATATCCCCAATTTATAGGATGTTCCTCCCAAGTTATTCATGGAGGAATGTTTAGACAATTTTATCTTTACTGATTGTAGCATTGGTGTGTCATTCCTTATGAGTAGTATATCAACATATAATACTAGGAATGTTACAGTGCTTCCACTGACCCTTTTGTACACACTAGGTTTATTCTCGTTTTTGATAAAATCAAACTCTTTTGATTGTCTCATCAAAACGAATGTTCCATCTTTGAGAATCTTGTTTCAATCCAAAAATGGATCATTGTAGCTTAAAACACGATTTGCTTCAACCTTTGAAACAAATTCCTCTGGCTGTATCATACATACATTCTCCTTAAGTCTTCATTGAGGAAGGACGTCTCCACATCCATTTTGCCAGATTTTGTAATAAGTTACAATCACAATCAAAATCCAAATGGACTTGAGCATTACCCGGTAATAAAGTTTTATCACAATCAACTCCTTGACTTTATTTGAAACCTTTTAAACAGGTCTGGTCTTATAGGTCTCCACCTTGCCATTTGCCCCAGTCTTTCTCTTAAAGATCCATATACACCAGAGTCTATACTTGGTTCTCATACATGGAGTCCATTTCGGATTTCATGGTCATCTGTCATTTCTCTGAGTGTCTTCTACTCATAGCCTCATCGTATATAACTGGATCATCATCCTCTATAATGCGTACCTCATCATCATCCTCTATGATGAATCCATACCTCCCAGGTATCTTCGGTACTCTTCTAGATTTACGATTCGGTTGTGGTACAATAGGTCTATCTATAGGTCCCTCAGTTTGACTTAAAGTGCTTTGTGGGTCTTGAACTCTTTCAAGATCTATTACCCTCCCACTAGCTCCTTCAATGATAAACACCTTTATCCAAGAAGGCAGCGTGTAGGATTATAGTAATAATACCCTAAACTTTTTAGGATATCCCACAAATCTGCACCTGTCAGATTTTGTCCTAAGCTTATCATTTTGAAACCTTTTCACATAAGCTGGTTAACCCTTATCTTAACATACTTAAGAACTAGGAATCCTCCCTGTCCATAATTTTTATACAGTCTTGGGGCCGGATTTTGAGGTTACCTTATTTTGTAGATATGCAGCCGTTTCTAGGGCATAACCCTAGATGGATACTGGAATGTCGGTAAAATCATTATGGACCGCACCATGTCCAACAAGGTACAATTTCTCCTTTTAGATACACTAGTCAATCATTGCGTATCATGAACCGTCCATTATGAGAAAATATTATTTTGAGATGATCTAGAAACTCATTGTACAAGTATTAATTCCTTCTTCGATCTGATCAAAGAATCTTAATACTTTGTCAATTTGTTTCACTTCTAAATTCTTTGAACCTTTCAAATGATTCAGACTTGTATTTCATCAAATACACATGTTCAACTCTTTGAATGTTCATCTCCTTTTCTTTTACTAGTTTGTTCAATTTGCAAAATTATTTTTCATGTAAGTCAAGTTTACAAAGTCCATTAAGTGATCTTCCAGTTTCAAACAAAACATTATCATTATAAATAGAACAACAATTGTTCTTAAATATAATACCAGAACCTTCCTTGTCAAACAACGGAAGTAATAATGTTTCTTAAGAGAACTGGAACATAATAACAACTTATTAACTTAATAGACTTGCCCGTAGGCAACACTAAACTATAAGTTTCTACGGCTAATGTAGCAACCATTACTCCATTCTCCGCACGTAAGATTACTTACTCTTTGTTTAGCGTTCTACTTCTGCTTAGTCTCTTTATTGGATTGCATACGTGAGAACTATAGCCGGTATCTAATACCCAAGTAGAACCTTGACTTACAGAAAGATTTATTTCAATGATGAACAAACCTATATCTGTAACCGAAGCTTCACTAAGCTTTTTCTGGTTAGCCTCTACAAGATGCTCCTTACAGTTTCCTTTCCAGTGTCCAGGCTTATTGCAGTGGAAGCAAACTCCTTTGCTATCTGCATCGGTTTTGTTCTTAGTGTCCTTAGTTATTGCCTTTTCTTATACCTTCTTTGAATTGTTCTTCTTTTAAGAAGATCCTTTGGCCCTCTTCCGCTTCCTGGAAGAATCATCTACTAGTAAGACTTGGTCTTTCTTGGTTGAAAAGTGACTCTTTACAGTTTTTAACGTGTTTAAGCAACTCATGTAGGCTGACATATAGCTTGTTCACGTGGAAATTCACAACAAATTGTGAGAAAGAGTCTGGGAGTGATTGCAAGATCAAATCTTGGATCAACTATTCATCCAATACAAAACCCAGTTATCCCAATTGTTCAATCAGATTGATCATTTTTAGGACATTTGTCTATACTGTACTGTCATCCGTTATTCTAGATTGGAAGAGCTCCTTAGATATCTAATATCTAGCAGTCCTACTTTCCTCATCATTCAACTCCTTGAAGGTGCAGGAGTACAGTAGGAGCATCCATAGTTTCATGCTGACGCTGAAGCTCGTTACTCATTGATGCGAGCGTGATGCATTGAGCCAATTGTGCATCATCTTGCCACTTTCTAAAAGTAACAATCTCTTCCTCAGAGGCATTGTCTGCAACCATTGCAGTGATAGACATATTAAGGACACAAGATAGCTTTTCAGCCTTGAGAACTATTCTCAAATTGTTTAACTAGTCTGGTTAATTTAGCACCTAATATGCTACGCAGTGATAGTGATTTAGACATTGTAAAATTCTGTTAAATGAATTTGTAATTTAACAACATTTTAGCATACATTCATTTAATTAATTACCAAAATAAATTAGGTCTTTATTTTAAATTGGTATCTCTCACTATTTTCATCAAACTATATTACCATCCCTATATAGTTCGACAAATCTAATTAAAGATTTGCTAGTGAGAATAAGGATCCCATTTCAAATGTATATAGCCTTGTGTGTGCACAACAAACTCTATATAAATAAATAGGTAGACAACTATTGTCAATTACATCACTATGTAACTCCTTGTATTTTGCCTCTTAGATTATAATGGTCAAGTGTGTGCACATCCGAACTAAAATAATTCAAGTTAAGTCCAACCTAGCACTTCCATATATGTGAAGAGAAAAAGACCGCCCTTGTGTGTGCACAACAAAACAGTAATGTTCAATTCCTTAATAAGCTTCAAATGTGATAAAACAACATCTTAAATATTTAATACTCGCCTTGTGTGTGCACAACAAACTCATATTAAATATTTAATACTCTATTGCTTTACCATGCTAGAAGGTGACGTTCGATATTCCAAATATCTTTGAACGCTTAGGACTTAATATGATTTCTTTGAGGGGTTTGTTATTATTTGTCTCATCTTGTTTAGTGCGCATGCACATATATATATAAAATACGCGTCATATTATTTAACATGCGAAGCATGTTGTATAATATATATAATATATGTAGACACCCGATTTTTGCATTTCCTATACTAACCCTGACAGGAGGGCAAAATCGTCAATTTGACCCGGCACACGAGAATAAAGGGTGGACATAAAGACGAACCCTCAAAACCACCACGACGGGATGATATTGAAGCCGACACGACAACAAGCGAATGTCGAGAGTCAGTTACTGATCACTGTGCTTGCCCGGATGACGTGGCACGTTTCCCGACGGGTTCCGGACTGCCGAGCGCAAACCCGTCAGCGGGAAACAACGGTACGACACGAAAATCGAGATGAGGCACGGAAAACGAGAAAATCAGCACAGTTAGCCGCAGATCAATTCGCGGCCAAGGACGGAACTCGAGGCAGCACGGGACTCGAAGCGCACGGGACTCGAGCGCGGCTGGGGGGAGAACCAAGGGCCAGCCGCAGATATATCTGCGGCCAGCCGCAGATAGATCTGCGGCTGCCCTTGGCAGTGCTATATTAGGCCAGTTCGCATACAGGAAGAAAAGAGAGAGGATTCAGCAGCAGCAGCAGTTCGGGAGAAGAAGAAAAAACAGCAAGAAAACAGCAAAAATTAGGAGAGACAAGAGTGAAAAAGAGTGAGGAATTGTACCAATTTTGTGAGATTATATCGCATATCTTCTACTCTACTCAATACACAAATTCATACATATTGTGGGGAGTAATTGCAAGGTGAAAAAACCATTTGTTCTTAGCATTTTGTTATACCATTTTGTTAATCTTTTGGTCATCCGAATTACCTTGAATGTAGTTTTTTTCTCATATGTTATTGTGAAGCCATGGGTTAGGGACTATTAGTGAGGGTCTCATCGGAATGAAATTCCCCCTAATAGCCCGATGATATCCATTTGGTGCAAATCTTAGCTATTATGATATGGTATCATTCATAGTGTATTTCGATCATCATTGTAAGATATCCTAGAGTGTTAGGCATCCCGTTGTTGTTTATTTTCGTTATATCCATTTGGTGGTTGTGCAATAAGTTCGGATGTGAGCCTAGGAATGCGACCCCGTGGTCCAAATCCGATGATGGACATTTTTGAATGTATGTAATCGGGTGGATGTATCCGTTATTGTAAATATGTAATCGTCGGGCCTTAAAACGACGCCAAGGCGATAATCGTGTTTAAGGCCCCGAAATAGTGAAACTTGTGATTGTGGGCGTTTGGGGTTATTTTGATGGTTTACATGCCCATGGATAGCCCCGACGCGTGTTTATGCTTGATTGGATTTTGTGACACAAAAAATAATTTCAAAGATTAAACGATGAAGGTTTTTCCTTAAAATCAAGCAAACTAGGAGGTTAGCATCACGTAGCTAAAATTTGGAGGTGTTAATGAATGTCGATTTCTATTAAACGAGAAGGCTAAAGAAAGTCGTTTTCAAACGTCACAAAAATGGTTTTATAAAAATAAAACAACGTTTTATTAAATCTTGGTGCGTAGGGTGAAAGATATCCTAAAAGTTGCCCATCATTTTATGAAGGCAATGTATAGATTTCGATTCCTATTTTTACGAAGGTTTAAAACTCTTGTTTTGCCAAAACGACACCTAAGGAAAATCTCATAGTTTTTGCCAAATAAAATCAATCCTTTTTCATAAAGCTTTCTCGTTTAAACCGATGGACATTCTAAGGCATTCTCAAAAGAAAAACACAATTTTCCCTAAAAAATCCAAATGATTCTTTTATGCAAACTCACCATAACATTTACATAGGCACACACACACACACGCGCACACACACATTTCATGAATTAAAGGATAGGAAAGTATCAAGATTGCGGTAACCGTGCTTCACGGAAGTCGAGGGGTGCCTAACACCTTCCCCTCACTTAAGCAAGCCCCCGAACTCTATGAATCTCGATTCGCAGACCAATTAATTCGGAGTCACATATGAGCCAGCGATTTATAAAAATAAAAACTCGGATGAGTTGGTACATCCATTTCAAATATACCAACTGGCGACTCTGGTTAAATTGGCTCATCATAAAAACAATCTTTAAAAAACCCCGTCGACATTAATGCCGATCTTTTCCAAAAAATCATTAAACCAAAAGGCTAAAATTGGAAAAGACAAAAGAGACGAGAAAAACCCGGCGTCGACAGCTGGCGACTCTGCTGGGGATATTAGAGGGCTTAAGCCGCATTCGAATCTTGATGCTATCCTATCCTTTAAAATTTATAATTGTGTATGTGCGTATGACATTTTGACGTCTTTTATTTATTGTTGTGTAAATGTGTGTTGTTGTCCAATGAATGAATGATTGAATGGGTTTTTCTTTACTTCAAAGTAATCATTTGCATGCGGTGAGGACGATGAATGTGAATGTATGTTGAGAGAGTACCTCCTCCTGAGGCGAACCCGTCGGTTGCTTATTACTGGACTCGATGGGGCTGCTCCCCGGAGATGGCTCAGGAAACGCACCACTCAAATCCGCTCCAATCGAAAGGGCTCAAACGAGTAGATTGCGAAGATTTGGGAACCTTCATGCCGAAAAGCCCGTGAGAGTAACCCTAGGGTAGGTCAGCCTCTGATAAACCCAACGCAGGAAAAGTCTCTTCATGCCCTTTTTACGTTCAAGCGAATAAAATGTCATGATCCCATTTCATATATACCTCCCCTGTTGTCAAAAGAGAATACTGACCTCCATGTTTTGCAGGAAACAGCTGGGGAAGCATAATAAAGTCATGATTAGCATTTGTTATTGCACTAAAAGACTACTAACTTTCTCTTTTGCAGGGAAAGATTAAAAAAAACCCAAAACACAAAATTTTTTACAGCTTTAGCATGCATCCGCATCCTTTCATTGCCCAAGACTGAAACTTCGAACCGTTTGCCTGCAGGATTGCTCCTCAAACCCGTTCGCAGTCTAAGAAAGCCCAGGTCTCTAACTCTGAAATGGCTGATCTCCCCAATCATAGTTCTGTATCTCGAGAAGAGTTTGATGACTTTAGGAAGCAGATGATGGAAATGGCCACCATGCTAAAAGAACAGTTCCTAATCAGACAGGATTCGTCAAACCAGGGACCGCATAATGTACCACCGCCAGGGGGTGACCAGAATCCTCCTAAGGATGATGCAATCCCATTTAAAAATAACCAACATCAGCTTAAGGACGAGTCGGTCCTCCCAAAGGTCATTCCTGCCCTTAACAAAACAGTAATCACGATTCCAGAGGAGGGAGATACTGATGACCTTCGCAGAAAAATGAAGCAGATAGAGGAGACCATCCAATCTCTAAAAGGCATAGGCTCCTTGGGTAGGGTTAATTATGCAGATTTGTGTGTCTTCCCCGGAACCAGATATCCAGAGAAATTTAAAATCCCCGAATTCGAGAAATACAATGGGAAAGGGGATCCTTACACTCACCTGAAAATATATATTGGAGAACTGGGGTCCTATGCGGAAGACGAAGGATTAAGGATGCAATTATTCCAGAAAAGCTTGACGGGGGAGGCGAGGATCTGGTATGCCCGTCTCGATAATGCCCGGATTCATAATTGGGAGGAGCTGGCCCATACCTTTCTGACACAGTATAGCTTTCAGGCACAGATGGCCCCTGATAGATATCAAATGACAAAAATCAAGAAGCAACCAAGGGAAACCTTCAGGGACTATGCCCAACGATGGAGGGGTATGGCCGCACAAGTGAATCCTCCAATGAGTGAGTCAGAGATGGTGATGACCTTTGTGGATATACAAGAAGCACCTTATTATGAGCGGGTCATATCAGGGGTTGGAAGACCTTTCGCCGAGATGATAAAACACGGTGAAATGGTGGACATGGGGTTGAAATCGGGTAAAATCCGGGACTTCACAGCTCTTGAAACGGCTGCGGAACAAATCCAAAGTGGGAATTATGGCAATACTTCCCGCAGGCCCCAAAAGCGAAAAGAGGAAGATGTCTCTCTCGTGCTGCAGGGATCATCCAGGAAAGTGGAGAATAGCCCTCCTGTACAAATACAGAGATTCGGGCCGCCCCGGCAACCCAATTTTGATAATCCCAGAACAGACGGACGAAGGAGGTTTGAGACCACACAGAGGCGGGTATTCACCCCGCTTGGGGATCCTCTTGAGCAGATTTTGGCAATATTGATATCACAGAGGAAGATTGTCGATTTGGCACCTCCATGTGACCCGAAGGGAAGAAAATTTGACCCCAGTAAAAAGTGTGCATATCATTCGGGTTCCCCGGGTCATGACACTCAGGAATGTTGGACGCTGAAACACATAATTCAAAACATGATTGATAGCGGGGAGATCGTGGTGGAACAGCCCGAGCCGCCAAATGTTAAAATCAATCCTCTGCCGAAGCATGATGGGGGAGGGGTCAATATGGTGGAAGCCATCGAAACCGAAGGACCGCCAAGGCAAAATTATATGACAGGGATTTATGAGATGGTTGGCATGACGGGTAGTCAGGAGAATATGCAAGGGGCACCGATTAGGTTGACGGGTGCAAGCCGGAGTATCACAGGGGGGCCTATCAAGTTAGCGGCTCCAAAACCTCTCATCATCGCAGCGAGACCACAGATCCCTGTTTGCAATCTAAAAACAGTACCATGGAACTACGGGGGTGTATTAGAGGAGGCGGCCAGTTGTGCTTCCGTAACATCAAGGGGGAATCCCTTGTATCTTCCTGGAAGAGTCCTCGAGAGTCAGAGAAAGGAGAACGAGAGGATATCCGAGGAGAAAGCCGTGGAGTTCTTGGAAAAGATGGATCATCCTGAAGTAAGGGGGATCAGGGCAGTGAGCGAGGAATCGACTCTAACGTCGATCATGGATTTGGTGTTATCATCCAGCGACCACTGCAGAATCTTGGCCAAAGTCCTAGGGGAGGCTCACATCCCCAAGACAATTAGCCAAGAAAGTTTCGGCCGCCTAGTGGATCATCTGCTAGAGAACAATGTGCTATCATTCACAGATGACGATATCCCGAAAGAGGGAAGGGGGCATCGGAGACCGCTGCACATCGCAGTGATCTCATCAGGGTATGTCATGAATGGGGTATTGATTGATGGGGGATCAGCACTGAATATTTGTCCCCTCAGTACACTGAGAAAAATGAACATTAATCCCAAGCGCTTGCGGGCCAGTCACGTGGTGGTGCGAGCCTTCGATGGATCCCGGAAGGATACATTGGGAGAAATAGAGTTGCCCGTGGAGATAGGGCCGTGTACTTTCGATATTTCCTTTCAGGTATTGGATATCTCGGCCAGTTATAACATGTTATTGGGAAGACCATGGATACATATGGCTGGGGCAGTTCCCTCTACACTACACCAACAAATCAAGTTCATCGTCAGCGGGAATCTGGTAACAATCTCCGCAGAGCGTAATGACCCGTTCCCGTCCAAGAATGGTCTGCCAGTAATCAATGTGGACGAATCCGCGGCGCCTGCCAGTTTTCAAGCACTCGAAATCAGCACTCCCCACTATAGAGGTCTGGGAGCGCCAGTCATAAAATCGAAAGCCTCCCCTGAGCTCACCTTCGTTGCTAGAGAAATGATGAAGATGAAGTTTCAACCTGGGCAGGGGTTGGGAAAAGACAGCCAAGGAATTTCCACGCCTATTCAACTGCCCAACCAGACAGGCAGGGCAGGGTTGGGATATCATGGAGGCATAGAGCGGAACCACTCTCAAAGGGAAGCCCCATTTCGATCGACTGGAATCCTAATGCCGAGGGACCATAATGAACAAGGAGTGGACAAGCCCGTGTCCGAATTAGAAGGTAAAGATTTGACTCCTGCGGATGATGAGGCAGTCAAAAGGAAGAGTTTCCTGCGGGAGGTCATGCAGCAGTTCGAAACCAAATGCTATATCTCTGGTCCATCAATAAACATTGGAGAGGGGAAGGATACGGCCACAACGTCGGGAGCCCAACAGAGTATGCCTGTCATCGATTGGGCAGGGTTAGTTATCCCTAACAAGGCTATGAGGGAGGACCGATACGATGTGGCGGTAGTCGTCAAGGAAGTCTCTGGTGCGCAGCCGCCTGTCATATGTCGCATCCCGGCTGATCTGACCACCGATAACTGGACGGTGGAGCCAATAATATCCAGACAAGGGTAAAACACGGTATCGGGGTGGTAGACCCCGGAGAGTGGGGGATGAATGTCTACCAGTTTTGGTTCTTTATTTTATATTTTGCATAACTATGTTAGTTTGTCATGTTATTTTAAGAGCAACCATTGTGGAAAGATGAATTATATATATGACAGTATTTTGTTTCAATGTCAGGTGTACCAATTTGAGTATTCCTTGCTTAACAAGCGATCCCTCAAATTTGAATGATGACTATGATTTTGATATCGAGCTGGATTTCGATTTAATGGGTATTGAGCAGGACGAGACAGATTACGACGACGCGCCTGACGAGATCAAAGGGTGGGTCGAGGATAAACCCAAACCCAACTTAGACCAAACCATCACCATAAATATCGGAACCCCTGACCAACCCAAAGAGCTCAAGATCGGGACAGACCTGACCCCTAACCAGAAAGTAGAAATGACCAAATTGCTACGCCAGTATGAGGATGTGTTCGCCTGGTCTCATGAGGACATGATCGGATTATCCACCGACATTGTGGTACACCAACTGCCCATCAAGGAAGGTTTCAAGCCCGTCAAGCAAAAACTAAGAAAGCTAAAACCGGAATGGAGCTTGAAGGTAAAGGAGGAGATCATCAAACAGTTCAGGGCTGGAATCATCATGGTGTCCACCTACCCAGAATGGTTGTCCAATGTGGTCCCAGTGGCTAAGCCTGGAGGAAAGGTGAGGGTATGTGTTGACTATAGAGATCTGAACAAGGCCAGTCTCAAGGATAATTTCCCAGTACCTTTTATACACATATTGGTGGATAACACAGCCCAATACGAGATGTACTCTTTCGTTGATTGCTTTGCGGGGTATCATCAGATAATGGTGGCAGAGGAGGACCGGGAGAAAACAGCCTTCATCACCCCTTGGGGCACTTTCTGCTATAGACGGTTGGCTTTCGGTCTCACAAATGCAGGGGCTACTTATCAAAGAGCTATGATGGCCCTGTTCCACGATATGATGCACAAGGAGATAGAGGTCTACGTGGATGACATTATCGTGAAGTCAAAGATAGAATCTGATCATGTGACCCATCTCCAAAAGCTATTTGACCGGCTCAGAAAATACAATTTAAGGCTCAATCCGGCAAAGTGTGCTTTCGGAGTGCAATCGGGCAAACTCTTGGGATTCCTGGTTAGTGATCGTGGCATCGAGTTGGATCCGGCCAAGATTAAGGCCATTGTGGATATGCCGGCACCCCGCACTGAAAAGGAAATAAGAGGATTTCTAGGAAGAATAAATTTCATCAGCCGCTTCATATCCCATTTGACAACCACGTGCGAGCCAATTTTCAAGCTGTTAAGAAAAGATGTCTCCCAAGAATGGAATGAGCAATGCCATGAAGCCTTTCAGATCATTAAGAAGCAGCTGACGGAAGCACCCGTGCTGGTACCCCCGAAGGATGAGATCCCTCTATTCATGTATATATCAGTCAATGACATTGCGATGGGCTGTATGCTGGGGCAGAAGAATGAATCAGGCAAAGAGCAGGCCATTTATTACCTCAGCAAGAGATTTAGTCGATGTGAACAGAATTACACCCCTATCGAAAGGACCTGTTGTGCTTTGGCTTGGGCTGCAATGAGATTACAGCATTATCTCCACGGGCACACCACGTATCTGATATCAAGGATGGATCCCCTGAAATATATCTTTGAACGGCCCATGCTGAACTGTCGACTTTCAAGATGGCAGTTAATCTTACAGCAGTTCGACATTGTGTACGTAACTCAGAAAGCCATGAAGGGGCAGGGAATTGCAGATCAATTGGCAGAAGCGCCATCAGGGGGAATGGAGCCTTTAGACACTCCTCTGCCGCCGGGCGAAGATGTATTCTGGATCTTGCGCGCGAGAGGAGATGACGAGGGGCAGTTCTGGAAATTATATTTTGATGGTGCCATGAATGCGGAGGGGGCAGGAGCCGGAGCAGTCTTGGTCTCTATCACAGGAGAGCAATACCCCGTAGCCACTAAATTGCAGTTCAGTAACTCGAACAACACCGCTGAATACGAGGGGTGTATCTTGGGACTCCGTTTGGCCCGTGACATGGGAGTGAAAAGGTTAGCGGTGTTCGGGGATTCGGAGCTGGTAATCAGACAAGCGATCGGGATGTACAACACTAAAGAGCTCCGGTTGCTTCCATACCACCGTTGCGTTATCCAACTGATGCAAGAGTTCGAAGATATCGCTTTCCGACATATCCCCCGGGGACGAAATGATTTCGCCGATGCATTGGCGACTTTAGCTTCCCTAATCCACACAATCAAGAGCAGGGACGTTCCACAGATTGAGATAGCAGTGCAGAACGCCCCGGCATACGAGGAGCACGTGGCTGGTACTATCGGACGAGGGGGTTCTGCCAAAGCAGCCTTGGTATCACGACATAAGGGAATATCTGAGGGATAGATCCATTCCCGACCAAGCCAGCCGAGCGGAGAGGTTGAGAATTCAAAAGATGGCAATGAAATTTTATCTGAGCGGAGATTCACTGTACAAAAGGGATGCCAATTTGGGATTGCTACGATGTGTAAATGAAACACAGGCCCAAAAGATTATGGACGAAGTACATGGTGGAGTGTGTGGGCCACACATGAGTGGGCCGATGCTGGCCAAGAAGATTTTGAGAACTGGGCATTACTGGTTGACGCTGAAAGCCGACTGTGATGATCACGTCAAACGGTGTTACCAATGCCAGGCGCACGGTAATGTTATCCATGCGCCCCCCAATGAACTGCACTGTATGACCTCACCTTGGCCATTCTCAATGTGGGGTATGGATGTGATCGGACCAATAGAGCCCAAAGCAAGCAACGGCCACCGATTCATCTTCGTCATGATCGATTACTTCACTAAATGGGTAGAAGCAGCTTCCTTCCCCAAAGTAACTCAAGAGATCATCGTCGGTTTCATCAGGAATAATGTCATCTGCCGATACGGGCAACCTGAGGTTTTAGTCTCCGACAATGCCAAGAATTTGAACAATGCCCTCATGAAGGGATTATGCGACCAGTTTAAGATCAAGCACCTCAATTCTGTCATTTACCGTCCTAAGATGAATGGGGCAGTGGAGGCTGCAAATAAGAATATCAAGAAGATCATGGCGAAAATGTCCGCTAATCATCGGGGATGGCCGGATCTGCTACCTCTCACCTTGCTGGCATACAGAACGTCGGTACGTACTTCTACAGGGGCAACCCCGTACGCTCTGGTATACGGAATGGAAGCGGTTCTGCCGGTTGAGGTTGAGATGGCGTCCCTCAGAATCTTGATTGATGCTCAGATAAACGAGGAGGATTGGATGCAAAGTCGGTACGACCAATTGGCCCTAATTGATGAAAGGAGGGTGGCCGCTGTGTTGCACGGTCAGTTATATCAGCAAAGGATCTCCCGATCATATGACAAGAAGATAAGACCTCGAAAATTCAAAGAAAATGACCTAGTGTTAAAGAGAGTAATGCCTTGTCAAGACGAAGCCAAAGGGAAGTTTGCCCCGAACTGGGAGGGGCCTTTTGTGATTAAGAAAGTGCTGTCCGGAGGAGCCCTCATACTACAAGAAATGGATGGGGAGGTGTTTCCACAACCCCTTAATTCCGACTCGGTGAAGCGGTTCTATGCATAAAAAAAAAAAAAAAAAAAAAAAAAAAAAAAAAAAAAAAGAAAAAAAAAAAAAAAAAATATCCCTCATCATTTTTCTCCTCGTTCTTTGAAGGAACGAACTACGTAGGACCTGATCTCCCGACTTGTGGGGGTACGTAGGCAGCCATTGTGGCACGGTCCCATTCCTTACAAATAACCCTTTCTTCTATCAAAACCGATTCCCAACAGCCAGAAAACCTTCCGACACCCTCGAAACTCTCCCGAAACCAGCCACCTGATCAGTTTCATCTCAAATAACCTAGCCCTAACCCAACCAAGCAGTTAGCCCGAATCTAAGACTCAGCCGATGAAATCGACAGGATATACGGCAATATCTGACAAGTCCCCCATCAAGACTTGAGAAGAGAAAGAAGGCGAAATATCAAAATCATGGTTAGCTGGATAAAATGAGGGTCCAGTGAAAGGCAACGATACGACAAAAGGGAAAATGACTAAATTTAAATACCTGTCTATATAAATAAGTCATTTTGTTACATGGTTTCTCTTTTGATAACCGATGAAACTGACACAGTCCATGCAGGAAATAAAATGATCTACCAATTTGAAAATAATCGAAGCAGGATGGATAAAGTGGTGGATAGATCTGAAGCATCGACGTTCCGGAAGATCATCTGCCATATCTCTGTCACCGGCGACAAACCGTCCAATCAGCGGAGAAGCCACCGACCAATCCTGTGGGGGGATCGAGATCCAAGCATACCACGGCATCTGGCGACGACACCTGTGGAAAATAGTATCAAAAAGACTGTACAGGGGTCATTCTCTATCCATGAATAAAAGCATGCATCATACATGACTCGTTATGTGAAATAAAATACAAAATTCTGAATAAGTCGGACGTCGAACACGACGAATCAAGGCAAGACCCGACAGAAACCTGGGAAGGCATCCAAGCAAACCGCGACAGAGTGGTGAGCAAACCCTGGGAAGGGCTGAGATCCACGCGAACCACAACAAGATGGTGAGCAACCCTGGGAAGGGCTGATATCCACAAAAAGAAAAAAGACAAAAAACAACAAACCCTGGGAAGGGCTGAGATCCAAGCAAACCGCGACAGAGTGGTGAGCAAACCTGGGAAGGCATCCAAGCAAACCGCGACAGAGTGGTGAGCAAACCCTGGGAAGGGCTGAGATCCAAGCAAACCGCGACAGAGTGGTGAGCAAACCTGGGAAGGCATCCAAGCAAACCGCGACAGAGTGGTGAGCAAACCCTGGGAAGGGCTGAGATCCAAGCAAACCGCGACAGAGTGGTGAGCAAACCTGGGAAGGCATCCAAGCAAACCGCGATAGAGTGGTGAGCAAACCCTGGGAAGGGCTGAGATCCACGCGAACCACAACAAGATGGTGAGCAACCCTGGGAAGGGCTGATATCCACAAAAAGAAAAAAAGACAAAAAACAACAAACCCTGGGAAGGGCTGAGATCCAAGCAAACCGCGACAGAGTGGTGAGCAAACCTGGGAAGGCATCCAAGCAAACCGCAACAGAGTGGTGAGCAAACCCTGGGAAGGGCTGAGATCCACGCGAACCACAACAAGATGGTGAGCAACCCTGGGAAGGGCTGATATCCACAAAAAGAAAAAAAAAGACAAAAAACAACAAACCCTGGGAAGGGCTGAGATCCAAGCAAACCGCGACAGAGTGGTGAGCAAACCTGGGAAGGCATCCAAGCAAACCGCGATAGAGTGGTGAGCAAAACCCTGGGAAGGGCTGAGATCCACGCGAACCACAACAAGATGGTGAGCAACCCTGGGAAGGGCTGATATCCACAAAAAGAAAAAAAGACAAAAAACAACAAACCCTGGGAAGGGCTGAGATCCAAGCAAACCGCGACAGAGTGGTGAGCAAACCTGGGAAGGCATCCAAGCAAACCGCAACAGAGTGGTGAGCAAACCCTGGGAAGGGCTGAGATCCACGCGAACCACAACAAGATGGTGAGCAACCCTGGGAAGGGCTGATATCCACAAAAAGAAAAAAAAAAAGACAAAAAACAACAAACCCTGGGAAGGGCTGAGATCCAAGCAAACCGCGACAGAGTGGTGAGCAAGCCTGGGAAGGCATCCAAGCAAACTGCGACAGAGTGGTGAGCAAACCCTGGGAAGGGCTGAGATCCACGCGAACCACAACAAGATGGTGAGCAACCCTGGGAAGGGCTGATATCCACAAAAGAAAAAAGACAAAAAACAACAAACCCTGGGAAGGGCTGAGATCCAAGCAAACCGCGACAGAGTGGTGAGCAAACCTGGGAAGGCATCCAACCAAAACAAAAACCCTGGGAAGGGCTGAGATCCGAACTAAAAACCCTGGGAAGGGCTGAGATCCAAACTAACACCCTGGGAAGGGCTAAGATCCAAACAAACCACAACCCTGGGAAGGGCTAAGATCCAAACCAACAACAACCCTGGGAAGGGCTGAGATCCAAGCAAATCACGTATGTATTGGCATTCTTGTGCACTGTCATTCATGCATCGAGTGTCTATTCTTTATCCTGTTCATTCCATTTATCATTTCATAAACATGATAAAGAGGGGCAGCTGTAGACACCCGATTTTTGCATTTCCTATACTAACCCTGACAGGAGGGCAAAATCGTCAATTTGACCCGGCACACGAGAATAAAGGGTGGACATAAAGACGAACCCTCAAAACCACCACGACGGGATGATATTGAAGCCGACACGACAACAAGCGAATGTCGAGAGTCAGTTACTGATCACTGTGCTTGCCCGGATGACGTGGCACGTTTCCCGACGGGTTCCGGACTGCCGAGCGCAAACCCGTCAGCGGGAAACAACGGTACGACACGAAAATCGAGATGAGGCACGGAAAACGAGAAAATCAGCACAGTTAGCCGCAGATCAATTCGCGGCCAAGGACGGAACTCGAGGCAGCACGGGACTCGAATAAAAGCGCGCACGGGACTCGAGCGCGGCTGGGGGGAGAACCAAGGGCCAGCCGCAGATATATCTGCGGCCAGCCGCAGATAGATCTGCGGCTGCCCTTGGCAGTGCTATATTAGGCCAGTTCGCATACAGGAAGAAAAGAGAGAGGATTCAGCAGCAGCAGCAGTTCGGGAGAAGAAGAAAAAACAGCAAGAAAACAGCAAAAATTAGGAGAGACAAGAGTGAAAAAGAGTGAGGAATTGTACCAATTTTGTGAGATTATATCGCATATCTTCTACTCTACTCAATACACAAATTCATACATATTGTGGGGAGTAATTGCAAGGTGAAAAAACCATTTGTTCTTAGCATTTTGTTATACCATTTTGTTAATCTTTTGGTCATCCGAATTACCTTGAATGTAGTTTTTTTCTCATATGTTATTGTGAAGCCATGGGTTAGGGACTATTAGTGAGGGTCTCATCGGAATGAAATTCCCCCTAATAGCCCGATGATATCCATTTGGTGCAAATCTTAGCTATTATGATATGGTATCATTCATAGTGTATTTCGATCATCATTGTAAGATATCCTAGAGTGTTAGGCATCCCGTTGTTGTTTATTTTCGTTATATCCATTTGGTGGTTGTGCAATAAGTTCGGATGTGAGCCTAGGAATGCGACCCCGTGGTCCAAATCCGATGATGGACATTTTTGAATGTATGTAATCGGGTGGATGTATCCGTTATTGTAAATATGTAATCGTCGGGCCTTAAAACGACGCCAAGGCGATAATCGTGTTTAAGGCCCCGAAATAGTGAAACTTGTGATTGTGGGCGTTTGGGGTTATTTTGATGGTTTACATGCCCATGGATAGCCCCGACGCGTGTTTATGCTTGATTGGATTTTGTGACACAAAAAATAATTTCAAAGATTAAACGATGAAGGTTTTTCCTTAAAATCAAGCAAACTAGGAGGTTAGCATCACGTAGCTAAAATTTGGAGGTGTTAATGAATGTCGATTTCTATTAAACGAGAAGGCTAAAGAAAGTCGTTTTCAAACGTCACAAAAATGGTTTTATAAAAATAAAACAACGTTTTATTAAATCTTGGTGCGTAGGGTGAAAGATATCCTAAAAGTTGCCCATCATTTTATGAAGGCAATGTATAGATTTCGATTCCTATTTTTACGAAGGTTTAAAACTCTTGTTTTGCCAAAACGACACCTAAGGAAAATCTCATAGTTTTTGCCAAATAAAATCAATCCTTTTTCATAAAGCTTTCTCGTTTAAACCGATGGACATTCTAAGGCATTCTCAAAAGAAAAACACAATTTTCCCTAAAAAATCCAAATGATTCTTTTATGCAAACTCACCATAACATTTACATAGGCACACACACACACACGCGCACACACACATTTCATGAATTAAAGGATAGGAAAGTATCAAGATTGCGGTAACCGTGCTTCACGGAAGTCGAGGGGTGCCTAACACCTTCCCCTCACTTAAGCAAGCCCCCGAACTCTATGAATCTCGATTCGCAGACCAATTAATTCGGAGTCACATATGAGCCAGCGATTTATAAAAATAAAAACTCGGATGAGTTGGTACATCCATTTCAAATATACCAACTGGCGACTCTGGTTAAATTGGCTCATCATAAAAACAATCCTTAAAAACCCCGTCGACATTAATGCCGATCTTTTCCAAAAAATCATTAAACCAAAAGGCTAAAATTGGAAAAGACAAAAGAGACGAGAAAAACCCGGCGTCGACAATATATATAGTAAACATGCACATATAGAATACTATATTCTACCCGGATTGATTATGGACTTTTATTCTAGTTTGGTTCACTAGAGCCACCAAGTGAACCAAAAGGTCAAACCTAGGGTGCAAGAATTAAATTCAAATATAACTATTACATTTAAATCCCGGGCTCCATTACAAACGGGTCTTCAAGCGCTCCTTGGTCTCCAATTCTTCAAAATAATTCTAACTAATCCTATTACATAAACTATTTAAATTAAATAGAAACCTTGATCAGTAGTCAAGGGGAAGTACATAGGAGGAAGATAGAATTTACATCAAGAAAAACTAGAGCAGACGAGGTACACAGACCTCATTTATAAAAACCCATACATTTAAGCACCCTCTACAATAAATCCAATCACACATTGGTCAATAGTCCATAATCAATCCCTATTTATTATCATACATATCTCCATACGCATTAATAAATAACATTCATCTCATGAATAATAAAACCATTCCATATATGCATTGATATCATTTAATGGGCAATTAAAAGTTTACTAGAAATCTAATTTTGAAATAAAAATAAACTCCTTTATTTTAATCAAAATTTAAATCATAATAAACTTCTTTATTTTATTTTATCCAATTTTGAATAAAAATAAACTCCTTTATTTTTAATCAAATTCTAAATCAAAATAAACTCCTTTATTTTAATTAACATGGAATTCAATTTCAAGTTCAAAATAAACTCCTTTATTTTAACTTAAAATTACTGAAAAATAAAATATGTTGAATCTTATTCCTTATCAAAATAAACATCTTTATTTTTAAGGAAACATGGAATCCTATTCCATATGTGAATAAACTCCTTTATTCTAGGAAACATGGAATCCTATTCCAAAATAGAATAAACTCTTTTATTCTAGTTAACATGGAATCCAATTCCAAGTTAAAATAAAACTTTTAATTTTAATCATATTCCAATTCAAAATAAACCTTTTATCTTAATTGAAAAAAAATAAAATCAAAATAAAATAAAATATTCAAATTCTACAGACCGGCGCGACCACGCTCCAAATTGAACTAGGAGCGGCGCGGCCGCGCTGCACCCCAGAAATAGTTTCTGGGTTCGGGCGCGACCGCGCTCCAGAATGAATTAGAAGCGGCGCGGCCGCGCTGCGTAGCAGAGTTCGAAATTTTTTTCTTTGTCCAGAAAATCGATCCAATCGCATATCCATACATACATGGAATCATAATAATCGATAATTAGCACAAGGTTAGGCTCTGATACCACTGTTAGGTTTGTATATAACGCAAGCATGCAATCAAATTACATAAATAAAGCGGAAGCGTGATAAAACGGATTTTAAAATTTTAATACAAACCATCACCATGATCTATCCTTGTTTTCAATTATCAATTAAACGAAAGAGAAAGAGAATAAGAAATTATACCCTCATAGATCAAAGCTTCCTTGGATACAAGTTTAACTCCTAGTCCTTCGTGTTCTCCTCGAATTCCACCGATGAGATTCCTTCCTTTGATTAACGTTAGCCACCGAAGTGTTTGGCCTGGTGATCCACCAAGGAAGAATAGGTATTCAAGAAGTTGGGTGTTGGCAAAAACCGTAGTTTCTATCTCTATAAAAATTGCAAGTACTTTCCACAATCTAATGCAAGAGTGTGTAACCCTAATCTATGATAAAACTTCTCTTATTTATAGATGTAGGAAAACCCTTCCCTAAACTATTTAGGATTAGGGTTTCTATTATAATTAAACTTCTTTAATTAATTATGCTCCTAATCCAATTAGGAATTCATGTGAGAGTACTTCTATTAATTAATTCTCAATCCCTATTACGAATTAAATAATAGTAATAGTAATAATAATAATAATAATAATAATAATAATAATAATAATAAGATTCCTCTTATTAATTTATATTTAATATTTCCAAAATATTAAATAATAAATATTAAGCTATTTAATTTATTCTATCTCCATAGACTAAATTAAATACACTTAACTTATTATTACAATTATGCCATTTACTTCTTAAATAAATATTTTTCTTTTGCGGTGTGACCCTTTAGGTTCCCCATATTAAACTGGTTGTGAATAAATCAATTAGAACAATTCTAATCTTATTTAAATAAATAAATTAAACTATTTAATTCATTTAAATAAATAATATTTATTCTACAATAAGGGTAAGCCCCCTTAGCGATCAACGACTTTCCAGATAATATAGATTTCAACATTAATCACAAAAGAACCTTTCAGTGAATAGTTACCATACAATTCAATCCTTCTACCATACAATGCCCCAATTAAATATAAGACATAGATTTACTGTCAAGTCTTATTTTATTTAATTATATGTATTTCGATTCCAAAATGCACAATTCTAAATAATACAAATTAGAAACTCCTTTCTAATTTCATTCTGCCTTGGCCAAGGACTACTGAGTTGTCATTTATCGAATCACATAGGACATTCACATCTTTTACTAGACGAGGTAGATTCTTTGTTGATCATTCACCTATCTCCATGTATAATTTATTATACCCAATTATACCCTTTGTTATACCCTAAAGGTCTTAAGGGATATGTTAAAGTATAACTCATCATACACAAGATACTATGATAATCTCAAGTCTAAGGATCACTTGTACTACTATCACTAGAGGAATTCCTATTGACAGACGAGTAAAACTCCATTAGGTATTCCTTAGCGAGCCACGTTCAGTGCACTTATTCTCCAATAAGCCCCTACATACTTGCTTTAGTGTCTCCACACAAATGATTATGAGATCAATCATCCTCTTCTTAAGAGCAAGCAACGTATGTACTAATCTATCCGGATTCACTAATCCCCTTTTTAGTAATCCAACGATTAGGAACGATTTTAGTTTGTGAGCTATCTAGAATTTAGATCTCATTAGCATGATCACTATCATGATTCTAAAAGCATTGCTCAAAACTATGGGTTTATCACATTTAATATAACAGCACAATATAGATAAAGTGAAATGTCTTTAATAACCGAATAAGATTACAAAGTATATGCTATATCACATCAAATATGATTGGCTTGCGTGCATACTACTTTCATAGGGTTCGGCCACCCCTAGGTGGTCCCACCTTGTGACAAATTTCGACAACGACTTCCCCGATTTGAACTACAGAAACGAAACAAGGACAGAACAAGGAAAACGAACGGAAGAAATAAAAAGACTGGGGTAACCCCCTAGTCACCTTAGAGTTTGGCCACCCTAGGGTTCGGCCACCCTAGGGGTTGGCCTCCTAGGGGCACACCTCTTCATATTGCCGAATGTCATGCCGAACGAGCCTTAAGCGGTGCAATGATGGAATAACAAGCTTGAAACCAAGGAAAGAGACAAGAAAACTCATGAGGATTTAGGAATAATTTTCCTTGAATCCTCCATGACAAGATGAGCTTCTTATAGGATCAAGAATTACGAGAAAATGATGAAATCTGAGTAAGAAAGGCCAAAACTAATGAAGGATATCGAAAGAGGCACGAACCTAGGGTTTGGCCCCCTAGAGTTTGGCCAAGCTAGGGTTCGGCTCCCCCCCAGGGTTTAGCTCCCTAGGACCTGGCCACCCTGAGGCCGTGTCGAGGTCCTCTAGAGCATTTCGACGCTAAATTCGGGTCACATGGTGTTTGAATGAAGAAAGAAGCCCGAATCAACGTGAATTGAGTAACAAGACCTTGTATATGAAGACCTGAAAGGGCCCTCCATAGGTTCCGAGGTAGAAGACTTATGAAGGAAACTCATCATGGGAAATGGTTGAGGGATTTGGATTAGCGGCTAGAAAGACAAAACGATTTAGGCATCACTTTGGGTAAATAAGGGTATTTTTAGAATTTCACCTAAAAACGTATGCCAGACATATGACTCAGACGTGTGTCAAGTACATGATCACTTACCAGGAGGCCCTATAAATACACCTTTCATTTTAATGGAAAGGACTTTTGATTCTCTAAGATTTCAAGGCACACAAGAACACTCTTTTTCTCTAGATTTCTGCCACGTGCTATATTGGTAATTGTCTACCTGTTCTTCTCCCCTCTACAAACCCGCGATGATTTCTCGTACTCTTCACAGATTTCTTTCCTCCTAAGCCAATACAAAACCCTAATCAAGCGAGGTACAATTTTCTTGCCTACATTTTCTGGTGAATCAGCTATGGAGGTGTAGGATTCGTGAAGGGTATGCCCACAACTCGAAGTGGAATAACAACGGGTAGAGTTTCTCCGACCACAAGTTTTACCTCACCAGGTCTATCTTTGAGACAATCCAAATAAGCTTTCCAAGTTGCAGACCTGGAGTTAGACCTATTATAGATGACACCTCAGAAGGTAGTTGAAGTTCCTCATACATGACTAATCAATGACCTAGTAATGCCGAACAAACAAGTACAAGTATTTAAAGCAAAAAAGTGGTTAGAAACCAGCTAACAATGAACGTTATGCAGATGGAGATTCTAAAGGCGTTGAAGGATGCGCACGAGGGATAAGGAATGATGGGGTCCATGATGTCCGAGATACAGAAGCAATAAGAGCAAATGAGAAACTTTCGTCAACATTTGATGCAAGTGTCGACTTTTCAAGCTATGTTCCCTGGAAGTTCGCAAGCAACACGAGTAGGAGTACACAACAACAAAGACATTCAAAGTGTGCCTCCGACAACAACAGAATGCCAACGAATTCTAATCATTCACATTCACAAACTTTGGATCTTTTTCATCAACAAGAACCATCAAATACTAGATCTGAAGAGAGTTTATTGACTAGAATTACCAAAGACGAGAGTCAGAAGTCTATTGATTACAGCAACCAAGCAAAAATTTCGAGGAAGTATTTCAAGAAGTTTTCTTTACTTTTTGATTTCTCAAAGTAAAGTAAACTAGGGGTATGATGGACTCCATAATTCCTACTTCTCTAACCAAGGGAAGTACATTATACAATTCCTTTTTAATTTCTTGAAAGTTTTATTTATGTGCAAAATTAATGTATTTGCATTAAAAAAAATTATAATTCATGATCAAGATATGAAAGAGGCCATCCTAAGTGTACATTCCCAAACAACTAAGTGATGTGAAAGATCTGAGATGTGATGCTAGATTTGAAAAGAAGATGATTGTCTGGAAAGAACGGAGATCCTATCAAGACATTTGTCTCATTTGAACGTTTGACATCAAAAGAATGACTACCTAATCTTTCTCACTTGTTCGAACTATAAGCTCGATCATTTAGGAGCTGTGTTGCGCAAAGAATGAGAGATAACTCTCACTTTCTCCTTACCTATTTTTGTTAGTACATATATAAACATATGTTAATATATAAATGCCCATATGATTAACAAATTTGGTTCTGTTATAGGTTACCGAACAATATTTATGGAGAAATATTTTTGACAGATCATTTTCCAGAGTTGGCAAACTAGTTTGATGGACCCTTCTCAAATGGTCTCCCCTTGGGAGGATGATTTATGTGAAGGGGTTAACAAACTCAATATTGAAAGTGGCCCCGAGAGCCTGAAGGATTCTTAAGCTCAAAAGCCCCATAGGGGTTCAACTCTTCAAAACTTATTCCGGTGGATTTCCTTTCTTGACACAAGTTAAACTACCGAACAAAATGAGGATAAGAATGGAAAAAATGAGCAAAAGAAGAAGAATGTAAGGATGCCCCACCTAAGGTTCGGCCCCTAGGAGGCACACTCCTTTACGAGCTCTGAAGTAATTTCCCGATCAAACTTTGGTTATCGTTATGATCATGAGGATTAAAACTAAGGAAAGAGATGAGAAATACATGGAGACTTAGGGATGATATCCCTAAAGTCCTTTGTGACATAATAAGCTACTCAAAGGGGCCAAGGATCGTGACGCCACGACAAAGGTGTGTGTGACATCGATCCAAAAGGACATTAGAAGCCTGTCTTAGACACATAATGCGGCTTGAAAATTTGAATGTCAAAGAATACACCCTAGAGCTTAATCACTAGAAGGTGGAGATACAGAAACGAATTCACTTATCAATAAAATGGAGTCTAAGCCGAATAAGCATGACTCTGCATGTCCCTACTTACTTCCTCCATGACTATTTTACTACGACAATGCAGACAAAAGTACATTTATTGCGACTACAGCTGATGCTCTACTAAAGTCCTAGGAGAGCAAGAGGGATGGAGGCTCATACTAGATTTCAAGAAACATGATCAAGGGAAACAATAGTCTATTCAATACAACATGTTTTAGTAGCATACAATAAGTAAGCATCAAGAATCAATAGTTGATGCTCATATCGAAACTATGAGAAGTTTTCTTACATCAACTTTATTAACACAAGATGATGGCCAACCCAAATACTGGCTCTACCATCGAAAGATCTCTAAACTATAGAGACGAGAATATCAAAAATCCACCCAAGATGGTGGTCCACCAAAAATGGCAGTTTAAGTCCTCAAGAGTAGCCCTGCCAAGAAATTAGATGACCATGGGAGGAGGCATAAGAATTGATGAATCAAAAATCTACTCAAGATTGTGGTCCACCGAAAATAGTGGTTGAAGTCCTCAGGAGTATTCCTTGCCAAGAAATTGGATGACCAAGGGAGGAGACACTAGAATTGATGAATTAAAAATCTACCTAAGATGGTGGTCCACTCTAAATAGCGGTCAAGTCATCGTAGAGTACACTTGCCAAGAAATTAGACGACTTAAGTGACGAGACACTCAATTTCAAATCCTCGTAGATTACACTTGTCAAGAAATTGGACGACCCAAGTGACGAGACACCCGATTTCAAGTCCTCGTAAATTGCACTTGCCAAGAAACTGGATGAAGAAGTGACTGGGCACTTAACTTTAACCCTTATGAAACCCTATATGCCAAAATCGGCATGTCTAAGGGATAAGACACAAGTGTTATGCTTTACCACTAAAAGCAAAATGGAGGTACCTGATCATAAGTCCTTAATTGAGTATTACACTTTATCATCAAAAGTGAATGAGGCACCTGATTCTACGTTCTCAAACCCGATAAGTTACACTTTACCTTTAAAAGTGGCAAACGTTATGTTTTTTTGTTAAAAACAGAATTGATTATCTTTTATTCTGATTGAGATTAAGTCTTTTTTTTTAATTCTAAAGAAAATTGAAACGTTGTGCTTTTTCGTTAAAAGCAAGATGATTGTTAATAAAAAATTTGAACTTTCACTTAGACGAATTCTTTTCAAAAGTATGAATTCAAGTGTAAGTTCATTGGAAATTAAAAAGATTTCTTGATTAAAGAATTTATTCATAGTTTCTTTACTTTATTGTCTTGGAGTTATAATTTGAATGATTTATGGCTCAAATATTCAATATTTTATCATAAAGGAAAAATTCAAGTTAAAGATAGTTTATAATGATGCACAATTAGAAAAAGAACGAAACTTTATTTAATTATTTCCAAAACTGAAATATACTCATGACATGAAAATGAGTTTCTAAAATAGGTAATGAAAGACTACAAAAGGTTATGATCTTTAGGCCATGACATGTCAAACTAAAGAAGGGACATAGCTAAAGCCTCCAAGTCGGCGATGACGGTATCCTGAGCCTTCATATTTGATGCTATCATTGCCTCAAGTTCTTGAGCAGCAGACTCAAATTCTTGAAGCTTGGTTTTCAGTTTTGCCATGGCATCTTGAATCTTCAAAAGCTCTTCCAAAAGCAAGGTGTTCTTATGATGACGTGAAATTACCTCTAAAAGTAATTCGACAACACGATGACTAAAAGTAAGGAAATCCAGCATAACACGAAAAGGAGACATGTCGAGGCCAACGAGGAAAAGGTCATCAACCTTGCACCTTAGCCTATCCAAGTCCTCTGCTCACAAAGAACAGAGAGAAAGACTATGCATCTCAAGAACAAAGCTCGCTAGGCGATCTAGTGAGAAGGTTTAAAAGAAGGCCGCATAAATATGTAGTCGATCAAGAATCTGTGAGAACCGAACTAGGAGATGCTCGAGACTTTCCTGGCTAGAGGAAGAAACCTGAAAACCCCTCCAAGGAACAAGCTCTCTTGTTGGATTGAAGAAATTCTAGTATGAGCCATTTTGGAAGCAATCATGGCATTTATTGGGAGATGAGCTGCCCAAATCATGGGTTTAGAAATAGAAACTACTTGTAGCTCCACGAGATCCTAGCTATTGGGTGGATAACCGAGGTCACTAAAAGGTGAGGTGGCAGAATCAAAATAAAGATAATCAAATAAGGCGAGCCCCTGAGGGGGCAAGGGTAGATCCTTTATCTTATCAACCTGAAAAGAGAAATAAAATGGCATAACAAATTGCGAAAAAGGAAGGATATGTGTATGTCAACTAAGGAGAACACTCATAAGGTACCCGACTGAGTAGGTGTCGTGTGACTCCATAAAAAGTAGAACATCAGTTGCCCCACCCAGTGAGATCTTGGCAGAATCCTTTTGGGGAGGATGGAAATCAATAACAAGCTCTAAAGGATTCTCCCTCAAGGGAGGAGGATTCGTTGTAATAGTATCATCAACATGGGTGTCATCAGTACCCTCAAGGTTGTCACGAGTAGGGGAAGTCCTGTCATTTCCCCTCGCCTCGGTAGAAGAAGATGTTGTATGTGGGCGTGAAAATAGAGTTGTACTACCCACAACAGGACCCGAGCCTATATCGGACAAGGAATCGTCAGCGTTAAGGCTGACACAGTCATTGTGTGGAAAGGTAGGCTCGACAACAATCATGGTAGAACATTGAGGCTCACAAGTAATGGAGCCCGCTGCCTCATTCGCAGTACCCCTAAGAAATCCAATAGGGATATAATCAACATCATCATCATCTCATTCATCATCATCCTCGACAATCTAAAAAATAAGGCAGTAGTGACATCAGAAAACCTAAAGGTGATCATGACAATATCAAAGGAGACAAGTAAAAACAACATAAAGCTTACCACAAGTTTTTTACGTCTCTTAATTGGATCCTCGGCTGCCAGTATACTAGAATTAACATCATCATGTGGGCGCTTTGACAAGGGTTTCAAGATAAGAGTGGTCCCATTCATCGTCCGCCTAATGACATTATGGTCAGTCGGACCCACGACAGGACCTGGAGGGGGAACCACCTCGGAAATAAAAATTGTGGGTGCCTTTGCTCTAGAGCGAGTAATTCTCATCTCCTTGGTAGTAGATGATCCCTAGGGAGGAGCTCGAGTAGGTACCCGAGACGAAGTCCGTGGGGGAAGACACCTAGAGGTGGTAGAAGTATGAACTGGAGAATCATCTAGAGGATTCCAGAGGAATTTTTCTGCTGAAGGAAGGGGACAAAACTTGGGCATCGAGTCCTCCCGCTCAAGAAGTCTACCACTGGTCGGCCAACTTTTTGAATGAGTGTTTATCTTGGGAGAACATAACAGCTTGGTCCACCGGAGATGTTTAAGAGGAGAAATTGGCAACAAACAGATCATAGTATCATTTTGCCACTTTTTAAGGTTGACAAGCCAGAAGTTGAGCTCTGAAACAGAATAGCGTCCCTCCCGAGAAGCATCAGGAATGACGAAGGGGAGAGGGTCATAGTGAGCAATAAGTAGTCTCGGAAGCTCCCAAATAAATAAGCTGGATACAGGGACAAAGTTATCAAGTACCCTTTCATAATCTCCATGGCAGGAATAGTCAAAAGGTCGGTACTGATTGAAGCCGAGCTGTTGCATGTCTCTCTAAGGTGAATAAAAGACGATGTCGAACTCATCGTCCTCAACGAAGTAGGGAAGCTCAGCGGCTCAGAGAAATTGAAACCAAGAGAGTGATGATCCCTATAAACTGTCGACGCTCGGGAAGGAGCGGAACTCTTTCCTATAGCAGTGAGAAAGAAGACCACCCTCTGGGACTATGGTGTAGGGACGAGCAATAAAAGATGAGAAATCGTCGATGTAGAACCGCAAGTCTGAAGAAACCCTATGATCAATCCAGTAGGAGATACGAGGAACAACGTTTGGCGATGTTAAAAGAAGTGTAAGTTTCTTCTTTTCTTGGAGAAATGCAAGGAGGTAGAATAGCCTCGAAAACATTCGAAAATGAAGATCTAGAGAAAGGATCTTGGGATAAAATAATTCACGTCGCACCTGAATAAATGGGAAAGATTGATAAGTGAAAGAGAAATGCAGTGTGAAAAGATAATAGTTGCGGGAATGAGTAAAGTTATAAATGGGTACCTTCTAATAGATTCCTTCGTAGCAAGAATAACCTCGTCCAAACAGTGATATAAAGTCCCCAAAAAGAGAGGAGCAAGGGGAACCTACAAACCATGAGCTAATAGAGCAGTCAAACTGAACATGCTGGCCGAGGGACCATCTACTGGTGAGCCAGGAAAAATGAAGTTAGATAGCCACATGGTTAGGTAGGCAGCTAGTGGGAAAGGGCAGTGTTCCCCACGAAGGGCTAGAACCGACTCGCTCTAAATAGAGCTATCCCAATGACTAGTTTCGTAGTCTCGAAAGAAATAGTGCACCCAAGAAAGCCATGAAGTCTTTTGTCGTTCGGAAGTCTCGAAGGTAAGAAGGAGCTTGCCGCCCTAAAACCGCGAGGTATAGATAAAGGCTTGCCTGAAAGATTTCGACAAATATCTTACACACTCGGCATCCCTAGAAGAAAAAATAGATGGAGCGCATGAAACAGAAGTGGCAGCAGGAAGGCTACACGATACAAGCCAGAATTAGTATGTAATCCAAAGGAGAAATAGAATTCATAAAGGATGGGATGAAAAAGAAACTTACTGATAGATGGCCTAGACGTCCTCTAGAGTAAGGGTGAACTCCCCCCAAGCAATAATAAAAGTGCAGGTAGAGGAACACCAACGAGAAAACAACAAAGTAAAAGCATCGAGGTCCTATTGAATGCGAAGGTCCCAACACAGCTAATTGCAGCGGAGAACACCAATATCCTCAAGCATCATCACATGTCCAGAATCTTCTAGAATCTCACTAGTCCAATACTGCCATCATTGGAGGCGATTGCAAGAGTCGGATAAGAAGCGGACCAGACTGAAAGGGTATTCCTGTTTCTCAATACACATGCGAGGAATACTATTAGAACGGGAGAAACTATCCCGAGTTTTGTAAGCAACAGTGTACAAAAACAGGCCTTCCTTATCAGGCGGAGGAAGAGCTGAATGATCGTAGGAAAGGAGTTTTTCCCTATTCTGTGAGAAAGGGGATCTTCTTGGCAGTTTTTGAGTCCGTGGAGTGATCGTTAGAATTAGCCTACAACGACAGATACCTAATATGAGAACTCTATGCGACAAGAAAAAGAAAGAAAAAATATTTAAAATTAAGTTCTTACCATGATAAAAAGAAAAGCGGTGAATCCTTACTCCGAGTAATGAGGTTACCTTGAGAATGATCTCTCTTTGAGAATATCCGACGAAAAAGAAGTCTGAATCTCAAATGAGAAGACTTAACCCGAAAAAGAGAGATTAAGGACACCTGAAAGAAGAAAAAACAAGAAAAAAAGAATCCAAGCCTAAGAAGTCATCCAAATAAAATGAGAAGAAAAGACCAAAAATATGAGAAGAGGCCAAAATCCCCTAGGTTTCGGCCCCCCTATGTTTCGACCCCTAAGGTCGACCACCTAGGGGGTTGTCCCCTCTTAACTTTTATCTCCCTCTAGTCCGTTGATCGATTACCCGGAATGGATACTTTTTTATTGTGAAAAATGTGTAATCTTTCTTTGAGAATAGCCGGAGAAAAAGCCAAAATCCAATTGACGTGAAGTGGCCCAGAAAAGAAAGATTGAAGTCACCTTAAGAGAAGAAAAAAAAGCAGTCAAGAAGAATCCAAACATGAGAAACCATAAGAGTAAACAAGACAATGAGAAGGAGAATAAAAAATTAGAGGAGGCCATGAAACCCCCTAGGGGGAGGTCCTCCCTCACCTTTGTTTGTCCTGGCTTGTTGAATGCTCGCTTGATTTTTGATGTCTCTTATTTGAAGAAAGAAAGAAAGAAAGAAAATTTAAGGAAGAGAGAAATTTCAAAAAAAGCTAGAAGAATGAAAGAATATGAATACGCCGGGATGAATATATAGTGTTCCAAGTATGCTTGCAAGAGTTATGGAAATAAATAATCAATTCCTAAAATTGGAAGGATTTGATTTAGTTTCCAAGATAAGATAAGATTTGACTTGATTAAAAAAGATTTGATTTGATAAGATCTTATTTTATTAGGAAATATTTGATTTTCATATTAGATTTGATTTAATCTAATTTGATTTGGTTTGATTTAGCTTTCAAAATTTTTTTAAGGAAACAGAGATATTGAGCAAGACTCGGGAAGATTTGACAAAGATCGAGCAAGATCTACTAGGAAAGATTCCCCCTAGGGTTCGGCCCCTAGGGTTCCCCCCCAAGGTTCGACTCCCTAGGGTTCCTCCCCTAGGGACTTTATTTTCTCGACACTTTACGGCTACGTAACAGAGATTGTTTAGAAAATCATAGCAGAACTCAGAACTTGAAGTATTGTGCATGTTCATCACTCAAAAGGGCATGACTCACGTGCATAGGGCAAATATGGAGCCAACTACAAATTAGGATTCACATGTGACCTAAAGAATTGAATGAAAGATGAAAAGTCGGAAATATATGAATAAGACGAAAATAAATGAACGAGACGAGCAATAAATGAACAAAAGAGAGAACACCTAGGGTTTGTCCACTTAGGATTCGGCCACCCCTAGGTGGTTCTACCTTGTGACAAATTTCGACAACGACTTCCTCGATTGAACTTGACTTGAACTACCGAAACGAAATAAGGACAAAACAAGGAAAATGAATGAAAGAAAAACAAGAAGATCGGGATAACCCCTTAGTCACCCTAGGGTTCGACCACCCTAGTGGTTAGCCTCCTAGGGGGCACACCTCTTCATATTGCCAAATGTCATGCTAAACAAGCCTTGAGCGATGTAATGATGAAATAACAAGCTTGAAACTAAGGAAAGACACAAGAAAACTCATGAGGATTTAGGAATGATTTTTCTTGAATCCTCTATGACAAGAAGAGCTTCTTACAGGATCAAGAATTAAGAGAAAATGATGAAAAAACTGAGCAAGAAAGGCCAAGACGAATGAAGGATATTGAAGGAGGCACGAACCTAGGGTTTGGTAGGTTTGGCCACTATAGGGTTTGGCCCTCTAGGGTTCAACCTTCCCCCTAGGGTTCAAGCCCCTAGGGCTTGACCACCCTGAGGTTGTGCCGAGGTTCTTCAGAGCATTCCGACGATGAATTCGGGTCACATTGTGTTTGAATGAAGAAAGAAGCTCAGATCAACTTGAATTGAGCAACAAGACCTTGTATATGAAGACTTGAGAGGGGCCTCCATGAGTTTCAAGGTAGAAGACTTATGGAGGCAACTCATCATGGGAAATGGTTGAGGAATTTGGATTGGTGGCTAGAAGGACAGGATGATTTGGGCATCACTTTGGGCAAAAAAGGGTATTTCTAGAATTTCACCTGAGGATGCATGCGAGGCACATGACTCAGACGTGTGTTAGGCACATAATCACTTATTAGGAGGCCCTATAAATATACCTTTCGTTTCAATGGAAAGGAAATTTGATTCTCGAAGATTCCAAGACACACAAGAAGGCTCTTTCTCTCTAGAGTTCTGCCACGTGTTGTCCTAGTAATTGTCTACCTATTCTTCTTCCCGCTACAAACCCTGGATGATTTTTCGTACTTTTCGTGAATTTCTCTCCTCCTCAACTAATACGAAACCCTAATCAAGCGAGGTACGATTTCCTTGCCTACAATGTCATTTTGATGGAATGATCGGTTTTCTTTATGGTGTACATCTCAATTACAATATTGTATTTACTTTAAGATGCACAATTCCGACCTCACAGTTGGAGTGTCCGGTTGAATACATTATTTTAAATATTCTGACATGGGTACTTTAAAGTTTTTTCAATTTTTATATTAAAATAAAGTGTCAAGTATTCATACTTTGTCTGAATGTCAGCGTCGGACACGGATACTTCAATACAAAATAAAAAGTCCGTCTAATATAGCCCATAGATTCAACACAACATGTCAACATCTAGTTCGTAAATCTTTTTTAGTTTGCGTCAAATGTGATGTATCAAACACATCCATGAAATAGTGGAGCTCAACTTTCTTTAATGAAGAGGACAAGACAAACCAGATGCCATCTTCTAACTGCCATTAGTTAAGTTATCTTCAATAAAGTCATATATATCTTGTCAAAAGGTTTATAGGTTTAACTACTTAGATAATGATATTTGTCTAATAATTAGTGATAATCATAATGTTCACACAATTTTCATACTCTGATTTTATTCTATAATTATTGGCTTAATTTCACCTTTTTCCCTTGAAGTTTGCTATTTTTTACAAATAACCCCTCAAGCTCCTATTGCACACATTTGGTCCCTTATCATGTTTCCTAATTTTGGAACCTGATTCTAATTGGAAAATTATTTATATGTTAATTAATTTATGACAAATTTGAATTGCGACTAATATGAAAATATTAGCGATAAGATAGAATAGTAACGTATCGGTCCTTTCCTTATTTTTTTTCTTATCTCGTATATTTACATATGTCGTTATTTAATATAGACATAAATTTGTTTGTTATATATAGTAATATTAATTTTGATTTCTCTTTTTTGTGAAACTAAAAATAAACTGAAGTACGCATGTGTTCTCATGTTGAGCTTGAAGGGGAAATGTGCTAAAAAGCCACATATTTTGGGGGAAGTGTTCAACTAAGGGTTAAATTATTACTTAAAGGGGGGTAGAAATTAAATTTGAAGGCTTAAGATATGAATTGGTCAATTGTAACCAAACAACTAATGGGAATTAAACAAGCTTCCACCTTCTTTCCATGTGCGAGCTTTGTTCTTGTCGAACTCAGACCAAAAAGTAGTGTAATTTGTCACATTTGTACAATGTTATTATGTGGGTAAGTTCATTGAAGTTTAGGATTTAGGGTGAAAATTTAGTAGTAATAGTAGTAGTATAATTTGTCAATGTGAAATAACAATAAAATGCACTTAGCACGTGATTTCATGCATGTCTACATATATCGGGCTCGAAGTAATATTTTTTTTTTAATTTGTTTTTTGAAAGGATTTCCAATTATTGCCGGAAAAGGAGGGAAATAGTTGGGTACTTTGTTAATAGCCATAGGTCTTAAAAATAATTTTGACCATGATGCTATTCTAATTTTAGAAAGTGAATTCTGTTGTTTAATGTTTAAGTTATTGAACAAAGTTTATATAATCTCAAATATTAAATCTTATGATCACTAGAAACTGATCGGAATTACACGAAGTTGCACGTAATGCATGTAGATTTACATTGCCACATTAGTTCCGGTGATTGTAATATTTTATATCATAAAATTTGTAAATTTTAAAATTTCATGCCTTAAACATTAAATATCGAATTTCACTTTCTAAAATTAGAAAAGTTATATGATCAAAAATATTTTTAAGCCTATTTTTTATAGCTTCAAATATACTAATCTCAAATGTGTCATTTCATGATCCATTGATTCAAAGTTGGTTATATAATTGAAACATATTCATTTAGCTATAGGTTGGAATGCTTGCTTAATTCACAAGGAATTTGTTCTATGAAGAAAATGAAGAATTTAATTTGGTGTCATGTCAAATAATATAATGAGTTCATTAAGCAACTTTTTCTCAATGATCATATATGATGAGGACACCATATTGATAAAAAGAATGGATCAGAGATCTTCGTAAAAGTGATTTTTTATGATCCCATTATTATTTCTTTTTCTGCATGCCATGCCTCTTGATAAGAGAAAAATAAAGAAATGATTGACACAATTGAACCTCCCCATGTAGGAAAAAAAAAACTGCTAGTTCTAGTTGCTAGCTAGCTCATAGATAACCCCCATGTGGGTGGTCGATGGATATATACCAAACATATTAGCCTAGAAATGCGTTATTCTATTACTTATTTGATCTGCAGTCACGTACTATTCTTTACATAATTTTTATTTAATTATAAAATAATTGTAGATAAATAGATATAAATTAGCTGACAAATGATGTATAATTTTTATTTAATTATAAAATAATTGTATATAAATAGATATGAGTTAGCTGACAAATAATGTATGAAAATAAAATAACAGATGAAATATATAGTGAGACAACATATGAGATATAAAATGTAATAACAGAATTGTATTCAAAAATATAAAATTATAAATTTGTGTTTATTTTTAAAATAGAACGAGAGAGGAGAGAGAAAGAAAAGTGGGAGGATGTGGAGTAGGAGAGTGACATGTAAACAATTAGAGACGGAAAGCTTAAGATTTGTAGACAGGAGAACCCACGAAACCACGCCCGTGCCTTGTGGTTTGATTCTTTTCTTTAGTTGTACTCCCACTTGAAACTTCAAGAATAATTAATAATGTAAGGATGTGATATATATATATAGAGAGATTTGGCAGTCATGATTCAAATATATAATTCTTTAATCGCAACACAATGTAGCGATAGGCAAGTCTCTTACCGCAACAGTGGTAGGCAACTTTCCTACTGCGACACTGTATTATTTATTGTATTATCTCATATATTAGTGTTAGTTAATACTTATCTATTTTAAAAGTTAACTATAATTAACACTTGATAATAATACATAACATAAGAAAGAAAATGAGATAGTGAATGAAACAGAAAATTTAAACTTATTTGTTTTTCGGGGAGACTTAACATCGTTTACTTAAATTTAAAATATATATAAAAACATTATCTAGTTTTCTTTTTTCTTCGAAAGAAGTATAAAACTTAATTTTCTTATACAAAAATCTTAGAGGGATTAAAACAAAAATATTATATCTCGTACAATATAAATTCAAAAATATGTGGGTAAGTTTAGACAATCTGTCTAGTTAAGAGCTCCGTTACTGATATGAGTTAATTACGTAAATAATTTATCCGGTTAATAGATTGTGTGGGCTGTTATGCTAAACATGCAAGTGAAAATTCATGCCCTAATATCATGTTGAAACATCAAGTTCAAAATCAGTTACAAATGAGTGAAAGTGGTATATCGAAATTATATAGCGAATCGCGAAGCTTAAACTTTTACTTCTAATATATAATATAATTTGAAATTTATTCGATCATATGGAATTTCCTTTTAAACATTGGAATCTTAAAAAGAAATAAATAAAAAAGATCTCGAGGGAAGGATTGTGATGGTAGATACTAATGATGTTCGAGTAGATAATAATGATGATCAGTTTGTTAGTGAAAAAGCAAAAAAAAAATCCATCTCTTAGGTTGTTGAAGGTGGGGAGAGATATGATAATTGCTGTTATGATTGTGTGCCTAGAAAATCTACTGATTTTATATGCTTCGCATGCGCACAATTCTTCTCATTTTCACGCAAGCATGATCATTCACAAGACCTTTTTTAAAGGATTTTTCTTGCTCAAAAATGTGATTATTTATTGACCAAAAGAAATAATAGTGCTATCCACAAAAAAAAAGTGTTATTTGTAAAATCTGAAATTATAAATTTTAGCAATGTGTTTTCGTTTCATCCCCTCTCCGTCCCACACAAACAAAACACAACAAAAAAAGGAAGGAAAAAAAAAAAGTTGTCTTTGAAATATTCTAAAGTACATGACTCAAATTTAAAATGTTATATAAATACAAAATAACCCTCAAAAGTAATCAAAAAAAGTCCACACCCTTTATGGAAAAGAAAAAAAATCATTAATATACTTATATGGGGTCTAGTATCGATGAATTTGGAACTTATTAATTTTCTATCATCTACAATGATTTTCATAATTTACGTGAGATATGTATTAATTAAGACAACTTTTATGGTACAATTAGAGTATTTATTAAGTGTTTAATTTAATAGTGATAACATGTGAATGAATTTGTGTATATAAACTCAATAACATTATATTATTTTAGGCCATTAATACTATTAGAGTAAAGAGTAATATTATAGAACAATAAATATTACTATTGCTAAAGTGTAGTATTATTAGTGATAACATAATAATAAATTTGTGTAGTATTATTATTGTATTTTTTTAAGTGAGACTCTCCTATTAGGACGTTGGGACTATATATTGTTTGTGCTTAGACAATATACGGTCAAAGCATGACTTCAAATTGCAAACAGATTGGAATTGATTAAAAATATTAGCTTGTGCATAGCCCATCAAGCTTTAGGCCATCCTAAGTTCGGCCCACACCTATTATGCTAATCTTTTTTTTTTTTTTTTTTTTTGATAATGTGGAGTTTCCCAACCGCAGTCGGACTAAGTCTCCCCACCCCGGGTCAGGCTTTTCATACGGGCTTGCGCCCGCGTCCCCGTGGCCCCATGAACCATTTCTGACCTTGACAAATTGTTGCTGGTGGTATTCGATCCCAGGACGTCCGAGTCTACGGCTCGCCCCGAGGTCTCATTTGAACCACTGCGCCAACTGCTGGGGTTTATTATGCTAATCAACCATCACTAATGAGTAGTCATTATTTTGGTTATTGGAAATATTTAGGGACTCCCTCTTTTAATTTCCAAGTAGGAAAAAAAATTCAACACAATGTCAACAGACATATTTATTTTATTATCACCTACTCCCTCTATTTCAAAATATAATACCAATTTTAGTTTGAAGTCAATTTAAAATTCTAAATTTATATATATATATATATATATATATAGGGAGCGGATCAGGTGCGGGATCCCGCATTTTAACAAAATGCGGGACTTTTTTTTTTTTTTTTTTTTTTGCTTTTTTTTTTAAAACAACTAAAAAAAAATAAATAAATAATTATGGAACTGAAATTTTTACATAATACAGTGTTTTGGGCGTGATTTGGATACATATAACAAAACATGTATGTACAGTTGTGCAGCCTGTACATACATGTTTTGTTATATGTATCCAAATCACGCCCAAAAACACTGTATTATGTAAAAATTTCAGTACCATAATTATTAATTTATTTTTTTTTAGTTTTTTAAAAAAAAAAATAGCAAAAAAAAAAAAAAAAAAAAAAATTCCGCATTTTAACAAGGTGCGGGATCCCGCACCTGATCCGCTCCCTATATATATATATATATAATCTTAATTAAAATAATAATTATATTGCAAATTATTTAAAATGAAATTACTAATTACAAACTTCATTGTTTTCAAAATTTAAGTAAATCAGATTAATTAAATTTAAAAATACTTCAAAACGTCAAATTGATCTTATATTTTAAAATGGGTGTAATATATATTTTTTTATCTTACTCTTCCTAAATTTTTTCAAGAGTAAAATACAATGACACCCCTGTAGATAATCATAATAATATTCACCACTCCTTTAATTTTTCAATTAACAGGCAGTACCCCTCTAGTCAATAAAATGTAACACTTACTACCCCTAGTGTGGTTGACCAACTAATATCCACAAATATTTTTAATATAATGGTTGATAAGTGCATAATTTCATATATATATATATATATATATATATATATATATATATATATATATATATATATTGATTCCTTTATCTTTAGTTTATTGCATGTTTTATGGTGTATATGCACTTATTAGATTGTTTATTGATTTCAGGAGGATTAAGAGTCAAAAGTGGAGAAAGATTAAAAATCGGAGCGAAAAGATAGAAAAAGATGAAATTTGGAAATCCAAGCATCTTCGCCCCCGCGAGACTTTTGGCTTGAAAATCTTGGCCCCGGCGAGAAGCTCTCTGTTGTTCTTCGCCCCAGCCAGCTCTTAACGCGCCCTGGCCCATACCTCTATGTTGTTTCTCGCCCCGGCGAGAATCCCAAGAACAAAATCTTCGCCCCGACGAAGATGGTGGGGAAAGAATAAAAGAAGTTATTTTCAGGCGCGGATTTGTGAAGAATTTCTAATTGTAATTGGATTGTTTCCCTTAGAATATTATGATATTATCTTAGGGATATAAATAGATGTTTTTAGTTAAATATTAGGATATCTGAAATCATCATCATCTAAATTGGAAAAATCCTAACTTTGGAAGATTGAAGGATGTCAGGCTAATTTTCTATATTCAGTTCTAAAGGGAGGTGAAACCTTATTTACAAGTAATTGATTAATCAAGTTTTATTCTTTATTCCTTCTTGAATGATACTTATTCTGATAATCTATTTCAATTGTTTGCATGCTAATTGATTTCATTAATTTAATATGGCCGATTGAATTAGTTTGATTATTAACATCTGCTAGATTAAGGAGTAATATTACGTGTAATTGATAGTGTTCCTTGTCACCAGTAGCTATTAGTAATATTAATTGTGTCAGAACTTTTGATTATTACTAAAGTTATCAGGAAGCAAGTTAAATAAACCGAGCTAACCCCAGCAGTTGGCGCAGTGGTTCAAATGAGGCCCCAGGGCGAGCCGTAGACTCGGACGTCCTGGGATCGAATCCCACTTGCAACAATTTGTCAAGGATAGAAATGGTTCATGGGGCCACGGAGACGCGAGCGCAAGCCTGTATGAAAAGCCTAACCCGAGGTGGGGAGATTAGTCCGACTGCGGTTGGGAAACTCCACATTATCAAAAAAAAATAAAAAATAAATAAAAAATAAATAAATAAATAAACCGAGCTTGTGTGTTTATTACTTGAATTAGCCTAATTCTCTAGTCCTTAACGCTGCTGTCATATTAAATCTAAAGAGCTTGTTTTAGGTTATATGATAGTTAGAATCTAGTAAAGAGCTTGTTTTATTCAATGAATATCTAAGGAGAATTTCAAATAGCAGAGCTTATTGTTATCTAGGGCTAATAGTTTCATTGAAGGGTAAATAATAATAACTTGATTGATTAATTACTGTGATTTGGTGGATCTGAACTAAAGAACTGAACTTGTTTATTTATTGGTTAAACTTATTACTTGATTTTGTTTAGTTAGATAATTGATTTTTAAAACCCCCCATCTTTTGTCATTGAATAGATTTTAAACACGTACTCCCTATGGGATCGATCATTGCTTACTACTGTGCTAATTGTTGAATTTGTGAATAGAAAATGAGGTTAATTTAGGAGTGTTAAACGATAGCTCCCAAATTTTGGCGCCGTTGTTGTAACGAATGCAATTTTTGAGAATTAATAAAAATATTTATTGAGTTGTATAAATATTTTTATTAATTTATTGAGTTAATAGATGATTTATTAAGTTATTGTGAAATAAGTTTATGTTGAGTTAATTGTGTTAATTGTTACTTGAATATGATTTGTGATGATTATTCTAATTTAATTTAATAATTAAATTGGATGATGAAAAGAATTATTTGAATAAATGAAAGGAGTTTTAATTTAGTTTTTTCAAACTAGGCCTTATGACCTTTGGTTGAAAAAATGAGTTATTTTAATTGTGTTTTACCAAACAAGACATAAGAATAATAGGTTATTTTTTTTATTAGTGTTTACCAAACAAAGCCTTATGGCTTTTGAAAATCTTAACTGATGATTCAATTTAAGGATTATACGTTATTATTATTTAAAACAACAGTTTTTATTTTTTTAAAATCATCAGTTTTTATTTTGTAAAAGTACGTCAGTTGAAAGAAAAGAAAAGAGAAGAACAGAGAGAAAAGAGAAAGAAGAGAGTTTTGAGAAAAGAGAGAGTTCTGTGAAATTTGAGAAAGAAGAGAGTTTGAGAATTTTGAAAAGAAGATATTGAAGGTAGAAGTTCAAGCTAGGAGAGTGTTAATCAAGCTTCTCTTTTAATCAAATAGAAGGTATAATACTCTTCTCTGTATTTTAATATTTGGTTCTCTGTAAAAAAATATTCATTGGCTTAATATGTGATTTTTTTTATTATAATTGATAGCTATGTGAATTGGATGATTACGTGATGTTTATATGATGATTAAAACTCTATTTGAAGGTTTTAATTCATGAAAATATATTTTAGAATTTAATTTTAGTTTTACAGAGCTTTGTTTTATGAAAATGGCAAAAACATAGTTATTTTATAAAACAATGGAATTTCTTGCTCTAATTGGTTATTAATCGGTAAATTGAGAATTGTTTATGATTATTTGATGAAAATCATGAGTAATGCAAAAAAAATTTGTTTTAATTGGTTGAAAAATGAATTTACAGAGTTTAATTTTATGAGAATGGTTAAAACTTGAATATTTGATTTTAACAGTGAATTTTTAGTTTTAAATTAGTTGTTTATGTGCTAGAATGATTAAAATGTTTACAGAACATGTTAGGTAAATGTTTTATATCATATATGATGTCTGGGTATGTGTAATTTGTTTTCTGGATGGTAGAATTCGGGAAAATTTGGCCAAATTTGGCCTAAGTTTTCACTGTTCGCGAACTGTAGGAGACGACTGCCGGGTGTCTCGCCCCGGCGAGAAAATAAGCTGTTAAACTTCGCCCCGGCGAAGTCTCGCCCCGACGAGAAAGTTGTTAAGGAAAACCTCGCCCTGGCGAGAAAATTTAAAAGGGAATTCTCGCCCCGGCGAGAATCACTGCTGGATAAAAAAAAATTATTATTATGTTTTCTTTTCTTGGTAGCTATGATGTATCATTGTATGCATAATTAAACTGATATATATGTGAATAAAGTATTGTCAAGATGGTTGCTAAACTAGTACTTGTTGACTATGGTTTGCTAAATGAGATGTTATAATAAAAAGGATAAGAACTAGTTTAAAGTGTATATTATTTTATAACTAATTATGTTACTATTTTATAATTAAATGTTTAGGTTGTTTAAGGATCGTGAATTACTTAAATTTGTAATCAACGCTTGAGGCAAGTTCCTTATCTCAACTTATTACTTTTATGTTGAGCAAGTTTTCTTTCTTTAAACTTGTTAAATTATTACAACAAGTTATTTATTTCTTAAGCTTGTTATTATTTCAACAAGTTTACTTCCTTTGAGTGAATTAATTAACCTTAGCTTATTGTTATTCAAGCAAGGCTGATATCATGTTGAGTAATTATATCTTGTTCCAGATATTATTTATTCAGTTATTGATTATCATTCAAACTTCGAATATAAACTTTATTGAAGAACTAGACTAGCAAACCATTATTGATTTCAGCTAGTCCTTAGTTGATGAGCGTTTAAAAAAAAACTTAGATTATCTAAACTTGTTCCAAGCCAAGTTCCTTTTGGTAAGGACTCTTATAATAAACTGAGATGAACAACCCTAACATAGGGGATTATTACGCTTAGCGTTAAAATGGTTGTGCACAATACATTGTACAAAGGGCTGATCCCCCTGAGTACGAGATGAAGGTCCATTTATAGTCTTTAAGACTGTTAAAGGTTACAGTAAAAAAAAAATACTTGTTAACCTAGGACATAGTTCGAGGTCTTGAGACCCTCAGATATATTCAAACTTTGATTACTTATTGATTAACTTCAGAAAACCATTGCTTCTCATTTGAACTCTATTTCAATTAAAAGTTATTGTTATCATTCTTGTGGACAATTGTTTGCTCACTCTTGCACTAAACATTTCAGCTAAGCCCGAGAAGCAGGACGAGCCGTCCACCAGTAAGGGCAAGGGAAAGATGCATAAATAGTTCTAGATTTATTATTTAATTGATGAACATTTGTACCAGATTTGTTTTAGACTATATTTTTATTCCGCATTTGATGTATTAAGGTTGTGGTGACCTGGGATTTTAATTATTGATGTAACCCGGTTTGGGAGATGATTAATTAAGTTTATTTTAATTGCTTAATTATGGGTAGTTAGATGTGAATGAATGGGATAGTGAACACCAAATCAGGGGGAATTGAGTACCCTGATTTGGGGGTGTCACAGTTGTCGGGGAGTAAAACGGTTGTTTTTATCTATACAGTTTTTTTTATTTTTTTATTTTTTTATTTTTTTAGTTTATGACTCGATCCTCCCAAGTTGTTACAGATTTTGATCCAGAGATCGAGCAAACTTCAAGAAGGCTTAGAAAGCAAAATCGTAGAGCTCAACAGTCTGCTGCAGATCAAGAGGAACATTGTGCTCCATCACCAGGATTAATCATCGCACTTGAATTGCTATTCAACCACTCATCAACTGATTCCGAAGAAGAAGAGGAGATGGCACTTCAAAACAATAACAGGACTTTAAAGGAGTTGGCAACTCCTAATTTAAACCAATAGCCTTTTTGTATTGAATATCCTACCTTAGATGCTGCGTTTGAGCTTAAATCTGGACTAATCCATTTGTTACCTACTTTTCGTGGTCTTACAGGTGAGGATCCGTATAAACACTTGAAAGAATTTCATGTGGTGTGCTCTACCATGAAGCCACACGGGATTATCGAAGAGCAGATTAAGCTGAGAGCTTTCCCTTTCTCATTAGCGGATCTAGCCAAGGATTGGTTGTATTACCTGCCATCAGGTTCAATACAATCATGGAACGAGATCTGTGGAATAAGGCAATTCAGTGGGGAGACACTCTACGAATACTGGGAAAGATTCAAAAAGCTCTGCTCAAGCTGTCCGCCTCACCAAATAGATGACTAACATTTGATACAGTATTTCTATGAAGGGTTGGTGCCAATGGACAGAAGTATGATAAATGCGGCAAGCGGAGGAGCTCTAGTTGACAAGACCCCAGAAGCTGCGAGGAATCTAATTGCAAACATGGCTGCAAATTCACAACAATATGGTACACGAGCAAGTCATGCACCAACAAGGGTAAATGAGGTAAGCACGTGCACTCATGATCAACAGATTGCGGAATTAACTACTATGGTTAGACAGTTGGCTGCAGGGAGCATGCCAGTTACAAAGACATGTGGGATATGTTTACAATCAAGACATACTACAGATACATGCCCAATTTTGCAAGATGACGAGGCTATACAACAAGCCAATGCAATGGGGAATTACTAACCACAACCATAGAGAAAGTATGATCCCTGCTCAAATACCTACAACCCAGGGTGGAGGAATCATCCCACTCTAAGTTATGGAGGAAATCGACCACCTGCACAACCTGTCTCTCCAGCTAGGCAGCAAGGTTATCAACAGGCTCAACCTCAATATCAGCCCAAGCAAGCAGCCCCTTCAAGTTCTGGAATGTCCATGGAAGACATGTTCAAGGCACTCATGGGACAAACTCAACAGTTCATGAATCAAACCCAACATCATGAACCAAACTCAACAGTTCCAACAGGAAACCAGAACCTTAGTGCAATATTTAAGAAACCAAGTGGGGCAATTTGCGACTACAGTAGGGAGGTTGGATTCACAAGGAACAGGAAAATTGCCCTCTCAAACAGTTGTCAACCCGAGGGAAAACGCCAGTGCCATCACATTGAAGAGTGGAAAGCAGTTAGCGACTCCTCAAGCTACTACAGAATTTGATGAAGAAAGAACCAAGGAAAAAACTGCAATACCTCAGGTAACTCCTAACCCTTTTGTTCCTTTGAAGACTAATGTTTTACCGTTTCCACCCAGGAATCCTAGAACCTCATGAAAATATGAACAAGAAAAGGAGATTCTTGAGACTTTTAGGAAGGTTGAGGTAAACATTCCTTTGATTGATGCAATCAAACAAGTGCCAAGATACGCAAAATTTTTAAAGGAATTGTGCACTAACAAAAGAAAGTTTCTATAAAAGATGTATCAAGGACTTTTCCAAGCTAGCTTTGCCACTATGTAAGTTGCTGTAAAAAGATGTGCAGTTCCAGTTCAATGATGAGTGCAAGGAAGCATTTGACACATTGAAGAAGCTTTTAACCTCAACACCTATCATACAACCACCTAACTGGAATTTGCCTTTTGAGATCATGTGTGACGCTAGCAACTATGCAGTTGGAGTTGTTTTAGGGCAAAGGGTTAACAAAGTTTTACATGTCATATATTATGCTTCTAGGACATTAAATGTTGCTCAAATCAATTACTCTACAACTGAAAAAGAGTTGTTATCGGTTGTATTTGCTTTAGACAAGTTTAGATCCTATTTACTTGGTACTAAAGTGATTGTCTATTCTGATCATACTGCTCTTAGGTACTTGCTGACAAAGAAGGACTCAAAGCCTAGAATCATACGTTGGATTTTTTTGTTGCAAGAGTTCAACCTAGAGATTAAGGACAAGAAAGGAGCTGAAAACGTGGTAGCAGATCACTTGAGTAGACTGCTGCGGATTGAAGATGCACTACCGTTACAGGATTCTTTCCCAGATGAGTATTTGTTCAAAATTACTACAGCATTACCTTGGTTTGCAAACATCGTCAATTACCTTGTTAGTCAACATATGCCTAATGGTTACTCTAAAGCCCAAAAAGAAAAACTCAAGAGCGATGCTAAATATTATGTATGGGATGACCTATATTTGTGAAAATTTTGCTCTGACCAAATTGTTAGGAGATGTGTACCCGACCATGAATTCCTATCTATTCTTACTTTTTGTCACTCATATGCTTGTGGAAGACACTTTGGACCCAAGAGGATTGCCCATAAGGTCTTGAAAAGTGGTTTTTATTGGCCTAATCTAATCAAAGACTCTTTCCTATTTTGTAAAGTAAGTGAGAATTGCCAAAGAACCGGTAACATAACACATAGGAATCAAATGCCACAAACTCCCATCTTAGTTGTTGAAATTTTTGATGTTTGGGGTATTGATTTTATGGGTCCTTTTTCTGTTTCTTTTGGTAATTTGTATATCTTGTTAGCCGTTGATTATGTCTCTAAATGGGTGGAAGCTAAAGCAACCAGGACTGACGACTCTAAAACTGTTGCAGATTTTGTCAAGACTAATATATTTTGCAGGTTTGGAACACCAAGGGTCATTATCAGTGATAGGGGTACGCATTTTTGTAATAGGATGCTAGCTGCACTATTGAAGAAATACAATGTTTTGCATAAAGTTTCTACATCCTACCATCCCCAAAGTAATGGCCAAGCTGAGGTTTCCAATAGAGAGATCAAGTCCATTTTAGAAAAGGTGGTCAACCCTAATAGGAAGGATTGAAGTTTACGGTTGGAGGATGCACTTTGGGCTTACAGAACAACATACAAAACCCCGATCGGCATGTCACCTTATAGGATAGTATATGGGAAGCCATGTCACCTGCCTGTTGAACTAGAATATAGAGCTTTTTGGGCAATCAAGCAATGCAATATGGAGATGGACAAGGCTAGTGAACAACGAAAGCTACAGTTACAGGAATTGGAAGAATTGAGGAACGATACTTATAAGAGTTCCAAGATATACAAAGAGAAGACAAAAGCTTTTCATGATAGCAAGCTCATTCGAAAGAACTTTGTTGTAGGACAAAAAGTTCTCATTTACCATTCCAGGCTCAAATTATTTTCGAGTAAGTTGAAATCTAAATAGGTAGGACCTTTTGTTGTTACTGACATTTTTCTTCATGGTGCAATTGAAATTCAGAGCCCAAGTACAGGAAACGTTTTTAAGGTGAATGGACACAGGTTGAAACTCTTTCATGAAGGTTTTCAAGTGAAAAATATTGAGGTGATGAATCTCGAGGATCCAATGGATGCAGAATGAAGAAAGAGAGGATGTCGAGCCAATGACAATAAACAAGGGCAGCTGTTTGGGAGGCAACCCAAGATCTCAAATATGATTTTTCTATCCCTTTATTTTTTTTATTTGTTAGTTGTATGTTAGTTAGTTACTTCATCTTTGCATGATTGTCTTACATTGGGTACAATGTAAGGTTTGAGTATGGGGGAGGGGTTTATGTTATATTTAGGTTTACTCTAGGAGATTATGATCCTATTGTGGTTATTTTTGCGAAATATTTTTTTAGCTCAATGATTGTGTTTGGCTAAGTTTTTAAATATTTTTGGTTAAAGAATGAAAAAATTGATGCTAATTGATAGATTTTGTTCGATGTGGAATTAGTTGATGAATGATGATAACTAAGTCATGATCCATAGTAATTGATTTGAATTGAATTTGTTTTGCATAAGCACTTGAATATGAGATATATGCCTAGTTGGCTGAGCTATCTGTGGAGTTAACTGTGTGCATTGATTTCATGATTTAGAACTGTTTATCTACTAGTTTTGTTTGCAGGACCATTTGTAAAGAAACAAATTTGAAAAAAAATGAAGAAGGTTTGAATAAGAAAAAATGAAAAAGAGAAAAATGTGGTGGGTTGAGATAGAGCGTAAAACGCACTCACCCAAAAACACATGCAACAAGATGGAGCGTAAAACGCACTCGTTGGTGAGCAAAAAAGTGAGATGGAGCATAAAATGTACTCACTTAAGAAAGATTGTGAAAGGTGAAACAAAGCATAAAATGCATTCACCTGGAAAGAATGCGAAGTTGTTGGTTCTGGAGAAAAAGGAAAAAATAGCAGAGGAAATATGTTTTGAGTATTAAGTCAGTGTGCACAGTTTTTATTTCATGATAACTGAGTTGAGTATGTGTGTAGATCATAGGAAAGATACTTATGTTGCCACAGTTTGGTTTAGAGATGTTCGGCAGGGAATGACGAGGTTATTTTTGTGAATTGATTGATGAAGTGTTGACTGAATTCCTGTTAGTTAGTGTTGATATTCATAGTTAGTAATTGATTTAAACCTTTTTGAAAGCTTGGTTGAATGAATCTCAAATGTTTTCAATATACCTTTGTTTAGTTTACACGAGGACGTGTAAAGACTAAGTGTGGGAGAATTTGATATGTGCATAATTTTCATATATATATATATATATATATTGATTCTTTTATCTTTAGTTTATATGCATGTTTTATGGTGTAAAGACTAAGTGTGGGAGAATTTGATATGTGCATAATTTTCATATTTATATATATATATATATATATTGATTCTTTTATCTTTAGTTTATATGCATGTTTTATGGTGTATATGCACTTATTAGATTGTTTATTGATTTCAGGAGGATTCATAGTCAAAAGTGGAGAAAGATTAAAAACCGGAGCGAAAAGAGAGAAAAAAAATGAAATTTGGAAATCCAGGCATCTTCGCCCCAGCGAGACTTTTGGCCTGGAAATCTTGGCCCTGACGAAAAGCTCTCTGTTGTTCTTCGCCCCAGCCAGCTCTTAACGCGCCCCGGCCCAGACCTCTCTGTTATTTCTCGCCCCGGCAACAAACCCAAGAACAAAATCTTCGCCCCGACAAAGACGGCGGGGAAAGAATAAAAGAAGTTATTTTCAGGCGCGGATTTATGAAGGATTTCTAACTGTAATTGGATTGTTTCTCTTAGATTATTAGGATATTATCTTAGGGATATAAATAGATGTTTTTAGTTAGATATTAGGATATCTGAAATCATCATCATCTAAATTGGAAAAACCTTAACTTTGGAAGATTGAAGGATGTCACGCTAATTTTCTATATTCAGTTCTAAAGAGAGGTGAAACCTTATTTACAAGTAATTGATTAATCAAGTTTTATTCTTTATTCCTTCTTGCATGATACTTATTCTGGTAATCTATTTCAATTGTTTGCATGCTAATTGATTTCATGAATTTAATATGGCCAATTGAATTAGTTTGATCATTAACATTTGCTAGATTAAGGAGTAATATTACGTGTAATTGATAGTATTCCTTGTCACCAGTAGCAATTAGTAATATTAATTGTGTAAGAACTTTTGATTATTACTAAGGTTATCAGGAAGCAAGTTAAATAAACCGAGCTTGTGTTTTTATTGCTTGAATTAGCCTAATTCTCTAGTCCTTAACGCTGTTGTCATATTAAATCTAAAGAGCTTGTTTTAGGTTATATAATAGTTAGAATCTGGTAAAGAGCTTGTTTTATTCAGTGAATATCTAAGGAGAATTTCAGATAGCAGAGCTTATTGTTATCTAGGGCTAATAGTTTCATTGAAGAGTAAATAATAATAACTTGGTTGATTAATTACTGTGATTTGGTGGATCTGAACTAAAAAACTGAACTTGTTTATTTATTGGTTAAGCTTATTACTTAATTTTGTTTAGTTAGATAATTGATTTTCAAAACCCCCCATCTTTTGTCATTGAATATATTTTAAACACGGACTCCGTGTGGGATCGATCCTTGCTTACTACTGTGCTAATTATTGAATTTGTGAATAGAAAGTAAGTTTAATTTAGGAGTGTTAAACGACAGCTCCCAATAGCCAAAACAACCTTTATATTAGAATGTTTAATATACCCACTAAATATAGATTTGTATAATTTCATTTTCATTTAAATTGATGTGAATAATTAAATTATGAACTTGTGCATTAAATAACATAAATGTCAAAAAATAACAAGTATTCATTTTATCAAGAAAATAAAGTCACACACATTTTGCTAATTAAATTCCTCAAAGATTAAAATTTACATAATATATATTCATACATAATTTTTTGTAATTAAATAGTAAAATTTTAATACTCATAAAAAGTGCAAATTAACAAATGGAGTAATAATTATTATTATTTTTCACAAATATTAAATTTACATAAAACAAACTTAGACAAAACTTGTTACAAAACGTATTTTATTATTCATATAAAAAAGTATTAAGATTTTGTTAATTATTTTTCTTAAATATTAAATTAAATATAAGTCACACTCAGACATAATTATTTATAGTAAAAATGTCAAATGTTGTTACTCAAAAATAGGAAAAAAAATAATATTAAAAAAAATCTTTTTACAAGATAGAGGTAATAATAAATATTATTATACTTTTTTTTATTCAATATTGTCATAAAAACAACGCCAAATATACACTAAAAAATGTAATCAAAATCATAATCATCTCATATTTTGACATATATTCAAGATAAATTTAACATTTATATGAAAATCATAATACGCAACCAAAAAATCAAATAATAATTTTTAATGTTAAACATCAAAAACTAAACTATCAACATACCAAATTCACTGTAATTACAACAATTCCATTAATAATTTAATTTAAAATTCTTAATATTTGTATCATTTATCCAAAAATATATATGTTAAGTAAAGTAAATTATTATTTTTTTATAAGTTACCAACAATTTTAATGAGATGATCTTAATTACAGACAAAACTATAATTAAAATATATTATATTAAAATAGGATAATTTTGTCATTGAAAATATATATTATTTATGAATTATAATTTGATAACACATAAGGGTAAATATGTAACTTTATCTCTATTTGGTTAACCCTAAAAATTTTCAAGGTACTAACTATTACTTAAAAAACTAGAGGGGATGTTAGTGTTATTATAGTTGTCTAGAGGGGGTGTCACTGTATTTTAATCTTATTTCAACTAATTTTAAACTAGTGTACATGAAAAAAAAAAGTGAATCCCATTTATATTAGAAATATTAATGAGAAATGTTATCACTTACAACATAGTCTAGATTAATGAACACATTTATAAATACGGTAAAAAGCATCGCATATTAACCTTAGATTAACCCTTGACTTATCTTAGGTCACTTCCCTAAAATTACGTTATTTTGACTTTATAAAAAAAATGAAAGAAAGAAACTTTCTCTCTACTAATCACGTATCTCTCTCTCAAGTCTCTACCCTAACTTCTTCTCCCCCTTCCTCTCACGTCAATCTCTTACTTCCTCTCCCGCTCATGTCAATCAAGTATCTTTACTGAAAGACTTCAAAAATTATTTGGTAATTTGTTTTCCATTCTCTTCTTCTATTTTTGATTATGATGAAGTGAGTACAATCAAAATAGTTCAATTTTTTCTTATGATTCATAATTACATATTGAATCACATATGTAGTGTTAGGTAATTGCATATTAAATAGTTTTTTCTTTCTTTTTTTTTTGGAATTAGTACTTATATTTATAAGTTTGTAAATGCTCCTCTCCATATTGATCACATTCTAATTTCTAGAACTTCTCTTCTAATTAATTAATCAATTTTAATATATAATTTTATTACTTTTTTGGGTGATGCGGAATAAGCAATAACAATTTATCCATGAGAATACATCACAATAAACCAACACTATAAGGAGGTAGGAATATAAATTTGAATAATGAAACTGTTTCCAGTAATGGATATTTGAAATTAGTGATTGATTTAGTAACTGTTAAATTAAATGTAAACTAACACGTAAGCACATATATACTTACATATGAATCGGTTAGTATCCACGAAGCGGAAGCGATTGAACCGGAATGCCAAATCTACTAGCAACACCACGAACACGGCTACTACGATCCTTTGTGCAAACGCTTTTCGTCAATTATGAAGTTGTTACTAGCAACTATGCGAACAAACTTAGGTGTCCACACCAAGTACACCCAAGCCTATTGATAGAAGCTTATAAATACTATAGAGAGAGAGAGACTATTTAGGAGAAAACTATCTGAGAAAAATAATACTTTATTTTTCCTTAGCCCTACACTATGCAGGAATCAGTATTTAACGATAAATCCAATTAATATGGGATAAGTTTACAACTGACTAAATCAGGAGATTTATTGTGACACCCTCAAATCCGGGTACTTCGTTTCCACAGGATTTGATGTTTACTATCCAAATAAATCACATCACATCTAACTACCCATTCAAACATAATAAAAATTCTTAATTAAAATAGAAATCACTCATTAAAGGGTTACAACATCTTTAACAAATAAATCCCAGGTCATCTAACCTTAAAAATATCAATGCGGAAACATAACATAAGTCTATTATATAAACATCATTCAAACAAATATAACAAGTCTTCATCACTTGTTTGTTTTGCCTTTGCCTTTATTAGTGGATGGCTCGTCAATTCTTTCAACTTTAGCTGCAATGTTATTATGCAAGGGTGAGCAACAATTGCCCAGTAAGTAACACAATAAAATAGTAATAACATGCGAATAATCTATGGATATCGGATAATCGAATACTCGGCTTTTGAATCAAGATTAGAATACAAGAATCAAAAGAACATCTGAGGGTCACAAGACCACGAACTATGTCCTTGGTTATCAAGTATTTCTACTATAAACCTTTAACAGTCGTAAGACTATATGAACCTTACTTCTCGTACTTAGGGGGATCAGCCCTTTGTACCATGTATGTGCACAACATCTAAACGCTAACACGTAAAATAATCCCCTATAAAAGGGTTGTTCATCTCAGTTTGACATCAGAGTCCGCACCAAAAGAAGTTTGGTTTGGATTTACTTCAATAACGTTTCTAAAAATTAGAACAGTCATCAACTATGGACTAGTCGAATCAATAAGGGTTCGCTAGTCAATCAAGGTTCAATAATTTAATATGAAAGGTATTCAAGAATTAAAGACTGAATCTCAAAGGCATACAATCGAATAAACTCTGTATAACTGAAGTATTAATTAAAGGAATCAGAATAACACATTTGAATTCATGAACTTGAATGAATTTGTTAGGTTTGTATAGCGCGAACATGCAATCAAATTACATAAATAAAGCGGAAGTGCGATAAAATCAGATTTTAAAATTTTATACAAACCATCACCATGATATTTCTTTATGCACAATTATTAATTAAACGAAAGAGATGGAGAATAAGAATTATACCCTTGTAGAATTCTAGCTTCCTCAGGTACAAGTTCACCTCCAATTCCTTCACGTTCTCCTTGAATTCCACCTATTAAATTCCTTCCTTTGATCAACGTTAGCCACCCAAGTGTTTGGCCTCTAGAGGTGATCCACCAAGGAATAATACTTGTTCAAGAAGATGGGTGTTGGCAAAACCCTAGTTTCTATCTCTATAAAAATTGTAAGTACTCTCTACAATTCTTATGCAAGAGTGTGTAACCATAATCTATGATAAGACTTCTCTTATTTATAGATGTAGGAAAACCCTTCCCTAAACTATTTAGGATTAGGGTTTCTATTCTAATTAAACTCCTTTAATTAAATTAAACTCCTAATCCAATTAGAAATTCATGTGAGAGTACTTCTATTAATTAATTTTCAATCCCTATTAGGAATTAAATAATAGTAATAGTAATAGTAATAATAAGACTCCTCTTATTAATTTATATTTAATATTTCTAAAATATTAAATGATAAATATTAAGCTATTTAATTTATTCTATCTCCATAGACTAAATTAAATACACTTAACTTATTATTACAATTATGCCATTTACTTCTTAAATAAATATTTTTCTTTTGCGGTGTGACCCTTTAGGTTCTCCATATTAAACCGGTTGTGAATAAATAAATTAGAACAATTCTAATCTTATTTAAATAAATAAATTAAACTATTTAATTTATTTAAATAAATAATATTTATTCTACAATAAGGGTAAGCCCCCTTAGCGATTAACGACTTTCTAGATAATATAGATTTCAACATTAATCATAAAAGAACCTTTCAGTGCATAGTTACTGTACAATTCAATCCTTCTACAATACAATGTCCCAATTAAATATAAGACATGGAATTATTGTCAAGTCTTATTTTATTTAATTATATGTATTTCGATTCTCAAATGCACAACTCTAAATGATGCAAATTAAAAACTCTTTTCTAATTTCATTCTGCCTTGGCCAAGGACTACTGAGTTGTCATTTATCGAATCACATAGGACATTCACATCTTTTACTAGACGTGGTAGATTCTTTGTTGATCATTCACCTATCTCCATGTACAACTTATTATACCCAATCATACCCTTTGTTATACCCTAAAGGTCTTAAGGGACATGTCAAAGTATAACTCATCACACACAAGATACTATGATGATCTCAAGTCCAAGGATCACTTGTACTACTATCACTAGAGGAATTCCTATTGACAGGCGAGTAAAACTCCATTAGGTATTCCTTAGCGAGCCACGTTCAGTGAACTTATTCTCCAATAAGCACCTACATACTTGCTTTAGTGTCTCCACACAAATAATTATGAGATCAATCATCCTCTTCATAAGAGCAAGCAACGCATGTACTAATCTATCCGGATTCACCAATCCCCTTTTTAGTAATCCATCGATTAGGAACGATTTTAGTTTGTGAGCTATCTTGAATTTAGATCTTCATTAGCATGATCACCATCATGATTCTAAAAGCATTGCTCAAAACTATGGGTTTATCACATTTAATATAATAACACCATGTAGATAAAGTAAAATGCCTTTAACAAACGAATAAGATTACAAAGTATATGCTACATCATATCAAATATGATTGGCTTGTGTGCATACTACTTTCAGAATTATGGTAAAGAACTTGCTCAATATGAAATAGAGTATAGAAATTTGCATAAAAGAGATATAGCATTTTAGAACTTGCTCAATGAAAAGTGGAGTTAAGAAACTTGCATAAAATAAGAGTGAAGTTTAGAAACTTGCCTCGTGCGTAGATTACAAATTAAATTCACGTTCCTTAATCAACCTATATATTCCGTTTATAAAACAGTAACAATGATTAGTTACAATAGTATTATCACTTCAGGATTCACTAGCATCCAATTTCATTTTAATATCTCAATTGTCATCTGATAATCAATGGGTATATGCTAACATCCATTACAATATCTTACAATTCATTTAATACATTAGTCTAAGCTTTAAACGTGTGTATGGTAATATAACATGAGCACAAAGAAAAAGGAAAATTTTCATTTCCTGTTCCACCGTCGGGGCGGTAGATTCCTTCACAAACCAGTACCGGGGCGAGGCTATCGCCGGGGCGGTTAAGTTAGTTCAATTTGGGCGCCGGGGCGAGGACACCATCGGGGCGGGGACACCGCCGGGGCAACTAATTCTAGTGTAATTCCACCGCCGGGGCGGTGGACCCGAAAGTCAGTTTCTGCAGTTCGCGAAGAACACAGAAAATGCCAAATTTGGCCAAAGTTTTTCACAATTTACCGATTTAATTACTACCCATACATCATATGTGTTATAAAACCAAAACCCATTATATACACAATGATTTTAACATCATAAACAATCTAAATAACTAATTTAAAGGCTAAAAATTTACTATTTATACTTTATTATCATGTTTTGATACATTTAACGTAATCAATCACTGTGAACTCGTTTCTTAACCAAATCAATCCGTTTAACTTTCGTTTTCTTCGTTTTTACATGCATAAACATAATCAACCATTAATTAACCGATTAACATGCAATTCAAGCATAAATTTTCATACATATAAGGAATATTCAAACACTGTTTCTTTGTAAATTTCAGAACTTCATTTAAACACATAATCTCATGGATTTAATTACTATAAATCATATATAAACCATATAAAATAGATTTATGCATGCTTACAAACATCTAACATCAAGTTATTAAAAATTTAGCCATAGAATTCAATTTACAGAGAACTCAATGTACGTTCATGGAGAAGATTTAAAAGAACATAAATCAAAGTTTGAATTTAAGGAATTCTTCAATCAGTAGTTTAGAATATGCAAGGTGATGAGAACTCTACTTCCAATTCTCTAATTTCCTTCCCAACTCTCAATTTTTCTCTCAAGTTTTCTCTCTGTATTACTCGGACTTAGAAAATAATGCGTAATGAAGAACTGACACAATATGGATGTCAGTTAATCCCATAATGGGTGAACTGACTCCAACCCCCACTAAGGCTCCGTTTGTTTAGCACCTTTATCCTCCCTTCTAGTTTATTTTAATAAATTGCTTATAATATAGTTTAATGTCACATTTTTAATTAACTAAATAATCTCATTTAAATCAATTAAATAAAATAGGATAATTCCACATTAAATCACATAGTCACATAATTAAAATTCTCCTTTATTAATTATGACAAATTATTAAATCTCTAATTAATTATTAAATTAATTAGAATAACATTATACTTTATTAAATAATGCATTTAATCAAATAAGCTCAATTAAATACATACTTTGAATACAAAAATTCTCCACATTAATTTAACTAATGTAACACATATAATTAAATTAATCTACCACAAATTCATCAATTAATTATTTAATTCAATAATTAAATCCTCGAAAAATATTTATTTAATTCAATAAATATTTAAATTAAACTACAAAAATCTCGTTCGTCACATCTTTCCCCCTTAAAAGGATTCTGTCCCCAGAATCACGACTCAATTAACTCGTCCCGTTACATTCTCCCCCTCCCCCCTTACAAAGATTATGTCCCTAGAATTGTTACACATAAACTAAGCAAATAACTGAGGATAATTTTTCATCATCTGATCTTTGAGTTCCCACGTAGCTTCTTCAGCGTTGTGGTTCCTCCAGATCACCTTAACAGAAGGTATACTTTTATTTCTTAGTACTTCTCTTTCCTGTCAACTATCTGAACAGGCTCTTCTTCGTAAGATAAATCTTTTTCAACTTGCAGGGGTTCATATTCTATAACATGCTTGTAGTCGGGTTTGTATGGTCGTAATACCGAGACATGAAAGACATTGTGGATGTGTTCTAACGCCGGAGGTAAAACTACCTCATACGCGACCTCACCAATTCTTCGTAACACTTCAAAGGGTCCAATGAACCTCGGGCTCAGTTTTCTCTTCTTACCAAAACGAATATTCCCCTTCCATAAGGATACTTTCAAGAAAACGTAGCTACCAGACTCAAACTCTCGATTCTTATGATGTTGATCGGCATATTTCTTCTGCCTATCCTGAGCTGCTATCAATCTTGTCCTGATCACTTTGACGATTTCTGCAGTCTGTTGTACCAGTTCTGGTCCTAGCAATTGACGTTCGCCAACTTCATCCCAACATAATGGAGTTCTGCACTTTCCGCCGTACAACGCTTCATAAGCGCGACATGCCAATACTTGCGTGGTAACTGTTATTGTAAGCAAATTCCACCAACGGTAGATGATCATCCCAATTTCCTTTGAAATCCATGATGCAAGCTCTTAACATATCCTCCAATGTTTGAATCGTTCTTTCACTCTGTCCGTCGGTTTGTGGATGATATGTCGTACTCATACGTAACTGCGTTCTCATGCATTCCTGTAGTCATTTCCAGAAGTGTGATGTGAAGTGTGGATCCCTATCTGAGATAATAGATATTGGAACACCGTGCCTCGAAACAATCTCTTTCACGTACAACTTCGCCAACTGATCTAAGTTGAATCTGATCTTGATCGGTAAGAAATGTGCTGATTTCGTCAGTCGATCTACGATAACCCAAACTGTGTCGAAACCTTTCTGAGTCGTCGGAAGACCCACTACGAAATCTATTGTGATATGTTCCCATTTCCATTCTGGGATTTCTAACGGTTGTAGTAACCCACTTGGCCTCTGATGTTCTGCTTTAACTTTCTGACATGTCAAACACTTGGCTACACAATCGACAACGTCCCTTTTCATATTCGGCCACCAGAAATGCTGTCGGAGATCCTGGTACATCTTCGTACTTCCCGGATAAATCGAATATCTTGAATTATGAGCCTCACTCAAAATTTCGTCCTTAACCTTTGGTACTGGCGGAACCCAAATTCTTCCCTCGAATCTCAATACTCCTTCGTTATCAACTTTGAATTTCACTTCATTACCTCCAGATATTCTTTTCCTGATTTTCTCACATTCTTCGTCCTGAATTTGTGCTTCTTTAACCTTATCCATCAAAGTTGGGTTGGTTCCTAATTGAAACAATTTTTTGTTAGACTCCGGATATTTCACCTCTAACTCTAGTTTCGCCATTGCTGTAATTATCTCCTCCTGAGCGGTTAACATAGACAGTTTCTCCCGACCCTTTCTGCTTAAGGCGTCGGCCACAACGTTCGCTTTACCCAGATGGTATAAAATCTCGCAGTCGTAATCTTTTATCAATTCCAACCATCTCCTCTGTCGCATGTTCAGATCCTTCTGTGTAAAAATTTATTTTAGACTCTTGTGGTCCGTATATATTTCACACTTCTCCCCGTAAAGATAGTGCCTCCAGATCTTTAAAGCAAACACTACCGCGGCCAACTCCAAATCATGGGTAGGATACCCCTTCTCATAGTCCTTTAATTGTCGTGACACATACGCAATGACCTTACCGTTCTGCATAAGCACACAGCCTAGTCCTTTATACGACGCATCACTGTACACCACAAAATTTCCTGTGCTATCCGGTAGAGACAACACAGGTACCGTACTCAACCTCTTCTTTAATTCTTGAAAACTTTCCTCACACTTCTCCGTCCAAACGAACTTCACCGCCTTCCTAGTTAAATTCGTTAATGGAGTCGCAATTTTAGAAAAATCTTGAATGAATCTTCTGTAGTAACCTGCCAATCCTAGAAAACTCCTTACTTCCGATGGTGTTTTCGGCTGATCCCAGTTAAGCACTGATTCAACTTTTGACGGATCTACCGAAATCCCATCCTTGTCAATCACATGTCCAAGAAATTGCACTCGCTCTATCCAGAATTCACATTTTGAAAACTTAGCGTACAACTTCTCTCTTCTTAATGCTTCCAGTGTTGCCTTCAAATGCTCTGTATGTTCTTCCTTGGTTTTGGAATATATTAGAATATCATCGATGAATACTACTACAAATTTATCCAAAAACGGCTTAAACACCCTGTTCATTAGGTCCATGAATGCTGCAGGAGCATTCGTTAGACCAAATGACATCACCAGAAACTCGTAGTGACCATAACGAGTCCTGAACGCTGTCTTCGGTACATCTTCCTTCCTCACCTTCAACTGATGATAACCACTTCTCAAATCTATCTTCGAGAAATACCTAGCTCCTTTCACTTGATCAAACAAGTCGTCGATTCTTGGCAACGGGTATTTATTCTTAATCGTGACCTTGTTCAACTTTCTATAATCAATGAAAAGTCGCATCGATCCATCCTTCTGCTTAACAAATAATACCGGCGCTCCCCATAGCGATACACTCGGCTGAATGTACTTCTTATCTAAAAGTTCTTGTAGTTGTACCATCAATTCTTTCATCTCTACTGGAGCCCTACGGTACGGAGCTTTCGATATCGGGGCGGTTCCTGGTGCCAAATTAATTACGAATTTAACTTCCCTATCTGGCGGAAGTCCTGGCAAATCGTCTGGAAAGACGTCTACAAAGTCCCTTACGACAGGTATCTCTTCTAATTTCAGACTCTCTTTTCGATTATCAACTATGTAGGCTAAGTATCCTACACAGCCTTGTCTTAACAACTTCCTGGCCTGCATCATCGTCAGACAACTCGCTTGCCTAGGCGACTTGCTGCCGTAAAATACCACCTTTAGCGGAGTCATAAGGTTAATACGTTTCTTTTGGCAATCAATTATTGCTCCATAATTGAATAACCAATCCATTCCCAAAATAACGTCAAATTCCCCAAGTTTAATTGGGATTAGATCTACAGTCATCACGTTTTCCTTAATGTCCACTCTACAGTTCTTGTGTACATACCTAACAGGAATTACCTCCCTGTTCGCAATTTCTATGTTCAAAGGGTAGTCTAATTCCTCCTTAGGCAACTCTAAGTTCTTAGCAAAGTCATCGGATATAAATGAACAAGTAGCACCCGAATCAAACAATACATAAGCATCTATATTATTGATCGGAATGATACCTGACACCACATCGCAAGACTGCACGGCGTCTTGCACGGTCATGTTGAAAGTTCTGGCGGTAGGTCTGTTTGTTGGTGCTGATCCAGTTATGGTTAACGTGCTACCACCACCGTTTCCCCTATTCCCTCTTGTTCCTGATCCTCCTGCTGCCTTCTTGGGACAATCTCTAGGCAGATGATCTTTTGATCCGCAAGTGAAACAAGCGCCATTCTTTGGATTCAGACAATTCGGTGCCATGTGGCCCTCCTGACCGCAATTGTAGCACACCCTCTTCCCTTTCAGACATATCCCCACGTGATTCTTTCCGCATATAACACACACTTCCACTTTCTTCTTCTGACCTCCCTATTGATTTCCAGTAGATCCATTGTCATTCCACTTCCTCTTCTAATTGTGACCACCAATGTTACTACCACTCGCTTTGTTATTCTCATTTTCACCCTTCTTCTTCTTCTGCTCCTGGTTATACTTAGTCAGAGCATCACTCCCACGTTCTGCGATAATTGCCTTCTCTAAAACTCCGGTAAAAGTATTCAATTGGAACATTGACACTTTGTTGTACAACCAAGGCTTCAATCCCTGTTCGAATCTCCTCACCTTTCTCTCATCTATATTCACCTGGTAGGTTGCGAACCTAACCAACTCGTTAAATTTCGTAGCGTACTCCGGTATAGTCATGGTACCCTGTTTCAGCTCTAGGAATTGAATCTCCATCTGATTACGCGAGCTTGTCGGAAAATACATCTCAAAGAACATCTCCTTAAACCTATCCCATGCGATTACACCCTGACCTCCTCCAACCTTATTCGATTGCCACCAATAGCTGGCCTCTGACTTAAGCATGAACGTTGCAAAGGCAGTCTTTTGGTCATCACTAACCCTAGCAACGTTAAATACTTTCTCCATTTCCATCACCCAAGTTTGGGCTTCGATCGGGTTCAGGGAACCCCTAAACTCTAGCTGTCCTACTGCTTTGAAATCCTTAAATGACGTTACTGGTGGAGCTTACGGCTGATTTGCAAGTGCTCCAGCCAAAAGGTTCACCAACTGCTGTACATGATTAGCATTGGCATCGTTATTGTTATTGGTAGAGCTCTCCTGAGCTTCTTGACGTGGTTGGCGTCTCGGCGGCATTTTCTGTTTAAGAATATGCGCTTATTAGATCATTACTCAATTTCTTAAGTGTTCAATACTTAACTCAAACAATTCAAATTTAACACTTAACATATAACACATTTCAAATAAACTTTAATATTTCATTCATTCAAAAGTCTTAAACATGTAAAGATAGCATCAGTGCTATTTACATCAACTAAACAATCTTCAGGATTAAATAGTCATATTCCGTTGTGTATAATCATGTTGGAATTTACATCACTAACTACCATAACTATTTACACATATTTCAATAATTTTTCTATCACGGCCTACTAAGGCGTCGAACCGCCTTTCTGCGTTCTTCCTCCATTATACGAAACATTGTCCTGCGATCTAACATGTACCATGGCAAGTCCTCGAACTGAACTGGATAGTGGAGAACTCGATCCTGGGCCCTATCAATCGCTGTCTGAAAATTGTAGTCTGTCTCCTCGATCTTAGCCCTCTTTGCCCGTTCGCCTTCTTCAGAAATCTCTTCACGTCGAGCGGTATTCATCCAAGCATCCTCTGCTCTAGCACGTTCCGCTGACTCCTCACTCAGTTCATCCTTCAATTTCTGAATCTCAAGTTTCATCTTCTCATTCTCAACTAACAGGTCTTCCTTTTGACTTTCTGCCTGAACTAGATTCCACTCCACGTCTCCAAGACGTATATCAAGATCCTCAATTTTCTCATTCTTCTGGTCTATAATAGTCTGGCGTCTATTTGCCAGTCCTTCCAACTCTCTGACTCTATCTTGCAACTCTATGGTATGATCATACAATGCATCATCGTACATCTCGACATCGATAGAGGTAAGGGATACCTCTTCGGGATCCTCATCATCCTCCTCAGCCTTTATCTCAACATCCTCAGAGTCCTCCTCTGAATCAAACTCAGGCTCATGCTCCTGACCCATAACAGTGATCAATGGAGATGGCTCTCTCTGTATCAACTGCTCCCGGATAACATGGATATCACGGGGGCTCCTCCTCTCCAGCTACTCGAGGCTCAACCTCCCTAGGCTGACTGAATCCTCCAACATCCGACATCTTGACAACAAAGTTTAAATTTTCATTAATACTCAGTACTAATCGCGGCACATAGGTTATTAACACATAAGCACATAGCACATAAAGTCTTTTATTATCTTTAATGAATTCCTTAATTCATTCCTTAGAGCTCGATAAGAGTTTATCACCACTATGTTCTTTATCTCTTAAAAGGCTACTACCATAAGGTTTCCCCACCTAAGGTTCATAACCCACAGCTTTGATACCAACCTGTGACACCCCCAAATCCGGGTACTTCGTTTCCACAGGATTTGGTGTTCACTATCCAAATAAATCACATCACATCTTTAACAAATAAATCCCAAGTCATCTAACCTTAATAAAACATCAATGCGGAAACATAACATAAGTCTATTACATAAACATCATTCAAACAAATATAACAAGTCTTCATCACTTGTTTGCTTTGCCTTTTCCCTTACTAGTGGATGGCTCGTCAATTCTTTCAACTTTAGTTGCAATGTTATTATGCAAGGGTGAGCAACAATTGCCCAGCAAGTAACACAATAAAATAGTAATAACATACGAATAATCAATGGATATCGGATAATCGAATACTCGGCTTTTGAATCAAGATTAGAATACAAGAATCAAAAGAACATCTGAGGGTCACAAGACCACGAACTATGTCCTAGGTTATCAACTATTTCTACTTTAAACCTTTAACAGTCGTAAGACTATATGGACCTTACTTCTTGTACTTAGGGGAATCAGCTCTTTGTACCATGTATGTGCACAACATCTAAATGCTAACGCGTAAAATAATCCCCTATAAAAGGGTTGTTCATCTCAGTTTGACATCAGAGTCCGCACCAAAGGAAGTTTGGTTTGGATTTACTTTAATAACGTTTCTAGAATTTAGAACGCTCATCAGCTATGGACTAGTCGAATCAATAAAGGTTCGCTAGTCAATCAAGGTTCAATAATTTAATATGAAAGGTATTCAAGAATTAAAGACTAAATCTCAAAGGCATACAATCGAATAAACTTTGTATAACTGAAGTATTAATTAAAGGAATCAGAATAACACATTTGAATTCATGAACTTGAATGAATTATGGTAAAGAACTTGCTCAATATGAAATAGAGTATAGAAACTTGCATAAAAGAGATATAGGGTTTTAGAACTTGCTCAAGGAAAAGTCTGTTAGGTTTGTATATAACGCAAGCATGCAATCAAATTACATAAATAGGGCGGAAGCGTGATAAAATGAATTTTAAATTTTTAATACACACCATCACCATGATCTATCCTTGTGTTCAATTATCAATTAAACGAAAGAGAAAGAGAATAATAATTATACCCTCGTAGATCAAAGCTTCCTCGGGTACAAGTTTAACTCCTAGTCCTTCGTGTTCTCCTCAAATTCCACCGATGAGATTCCTTCCTTTGATCAACGTTAGCCACCCAAGTGTTTGGCGTCTAGAGGTGATGTGACATCCCCAAATCCGGGTTTCCTAACCTCTAATTCGGTGTTCACGATACTTATCAACAAACATACTTTCTAACTAATGCGGAATAATAAACATACAATGTCTATCGAAATAGTAAATAAAGTCTTACAATCATGGTCCCAAGGTTCTTTAACCTTAACTTAAAACGTACCCTTAATACAATAAAAGTTCACATAACCAAATAACATTCAAGATAAACTAGTACATAAGCCATATCAGACAACTATTCTTGCACCTTTCCTTTTCCTTTGTCCCCTTTAGACGTTTCTGCCTTAGCTGAAATAAAGATCATGATATAGCAAGGGTAAGCAACTAGTTTGCTTAGCAAGTTTATACACAAGGGAGATATATCATGAATAGAAGGAAATTTCGCTTTCAATGTTCAACAACAGTATAAAATTGTGAAGAAACATGAATTAATAGTCGACAATTGAATATTCGAATAATTGAATGACATTTACTGAGTGGTTGAAAATAACCATAGACATTTGCCAAGGTTCTCAGCATTTAAACTGGACCTCTTAATATGTTTTGGTAATCAAGGGGATCAGCCTTTCATACCCCGTGATTTATGCATAAACACTTAATAAACCAGCATTGATATCATGCCTTCATCAAATTTATCCTTTTCTCAGCCAAGAGTTCTTACCATAACAATTTAATAAGAACAGCTTTTAAAATACCTTTGATTCAATAAATTTAGACATGATTGATCTAGTTGATACAAATAGCATAGATCTATCTCATAAACAATTCATGCTTGAAAGAACTTTACTCTAATTCACAGTTCAATAGTAATAGAATAGGAATTCAATTGCACAAGGTGCGGATCTCAATAACTAGTATGGATGTGAATAATCAACAATAATTATTCACTAACATGCTTCAAAAATAATAACTCGAGTTTGAGTTAGGGAACTTGTCTGTCTACTCAGCTACAAATAATTCTAGCTTTAACTAATTGGCCTTGAAGAACCTAACATTGATAACGTCGATCTATCAATTAGTACTGCGTAGTTGTATATTGATACGTTTACTTATGCTATTTATTTAACAATTAAACAAATCACATAGCACACATAAATTAATAAACTATAGTAAATCCTATAAGACACTTAATTAGTCTCTAGGTTGATGGTTTAATTAATTAACAATGTTTCCCTTAAGTGATAAACACTTATTAAACCCTTAAACAATTAATTATAACTATTTAATTAATTAACATTACTTTTTCTTAAGTAATATTCTTTTATTAACCCTTAAACAATTTATTATAATTGTTTAATTAATGTGTTATTTAAACTCTCCTTATTTTATTAACTTTATCTTCATTTAATTACTATTAAATATTTGTTAAACAATAATTAATTAATTATCTTTAGTTATTAATAATAGTAATTAATAACTAATTATATTTACTTATTAATAAAATAATAATCGAATTATTAATTTTTTAATAGTCTTTTAAATAATAATTAACTAGGTTTATTTATTATTTAAAGTTAATCAACTAATAAATAATTAATTAGTGAGTAAGAATTATCTTTAGTTATTATTTAATAATAAATAATAACTAATTAGGTTTATTTATTATTTAAAGTTAATCAAATAATAAATAATTAATTAGTGAGTAAGAATTATCTTTAGTTAATATTTAATAATAAATAATAACTAATTAGGTTTATTTATTATTTAAAGTTGATCAAATAATAAATAATTAATTAGTGAGTAAGAATTATCTTTAGTTATTATTTAATAATAAATAATAACTAATTAGGTTTATTTATTATTTAAAGTTAATCAAATAATAAATAATTAATTTACAATTCTTAATTATCCTTAATTATTGTTTAAATCTGAAAAATATAAGATTAAGTGCTCAGAACTTAATTTTGTACATTTACTAATTTTACAAAATTAAATAACATTGTTTAAAGTATTTAAATTAATTAAAATTAAATCTGGATGACAATATGGTAATTATCGCGAAATCCAGATGGAGGGGCAAAATCGTAATTTCCCCGCCGGATCGCCCGCCCGCGCATTGCGCGTGAGCCTTCTCCGCCTGGCCAAAACGACGCCGTTTGGCGCTAGGGTCACAGCAGACTGGCGCGCCATGCGCGGCCAGTCCATTTTTCCGCCCATGCACGCGCCATGCGCGACCGGCCTTTGCCCAATTTATGCAAGAGCCTTCCAGGGAAATTGCTAACACACTCAATTAATTCTAATACCATCAAGCAAGCCTAAACCTCCAAAATAAATTCCAAAAAAAAATACCCATGACTAAGAAAAATATTTCTAATATTAAAACAAAATATTTATGACTTAAATCAATATTTTTCATCAATAAATTTTGTACTCCAATAAATCATTGTTCACATGTTTTAGCCCATCAAACCACCAAAACTTGCTACAAATATTTTTAAACCCCAACATATTATTAATAAAACATACTAAACCATTATTTATCATCACCTAGGTTTTAAAATCATGAGTTAAACATTTTTAGAAAAATGTAGATCTAACAAAATAAAACTTAGATCTATACACACTTCATTCCTTTCATAAGCATGAAACAACAAACATAAAAATAATCCCAACACAACAACTAGGGTTTGAAAGAAATGAAGATCCATACCTAGATTTAATGGCTATTCTCCTCTTCCTTCCAAAGTAGGTTGTGAATGGGGATGGCATAAACAACCAAGATCTTCTTCTTCCTCTCACAAGATTTTGGACACCACCTTCTTGTTACTCTCCCAAGTATTTACTCTTGTTCTCTCTTTTAACTCTCTCTAACACACTCTCAAGGTATTAGGAGAAATGAAGATGCAAAATGACTAACCTTTTGATTTATTAGCTAGATAATAGCAAGGACTCCTATACTTGCCATCATGAAGCTAGAGAAAGGTTTGATGTAGGGTGGCCATGTGACATCTTAGGAAGCTATGACATAATAGGAAGCTACTTGACATGATAGGAAGCTATTTGACATAATAGGAAGCTACTCCATCAAGTCTACAATTTCAACTTCCAACACAAGCTAGCTACTTAATTAAAGTAAAATTTGAAATCAACCTGCTCTTCCCTCTCTCCTAGTGCACGGCGAAGAAGGAAATTGTCCCAAAAATGTTGTCCCAAATAGCTTTAACTAATAAACAAATGTTACACATTTAATTTATCAAGTGGCTAGGTTTTGGACCACACATTAAATACCATTGGGCTTCCAATTTAAATGATTAGACTAATAAAAAAATCTATTTAATGCAATATTGGGTCCTTTAATTTAACCCCATGATAGCTCATTTAATAAGCCACACGATTAATACCCAAATCCATGATTAATATAAATGATTGGACTAGGTTCATTAATTAAGTAACTTAGTCAATTAGTAAATAAATTACTAACTTAACTATCAATTATTATTATCCGATTCAACAACTACTTTCATTAATTAACTCACACACTTTATTTACTAACTATATTCAATTTACTTGAATACTTAATTTAGTAAATACCTTGCCAACTTTATGGATATAAAGCCTTAGTGTTTGCTCACTAGTTTAAATATACTACTAGTGACTCCCTTAACATAAATTTGTATCAATAAATCATATAGTCACATAATCCACCAATACACCCAAAGGTTTAAATAAGAGCACAAAGTTAACTCGTTAAAATTAAATCATATATTTAATTAATAATGACGTTCAAAATTCACGGGCATTACATCCCTCCCCCCATATAAAAATTCCGTCCTCAGAATTGCAAAAATAGGGTTACTCAAATAAAAACGGATAATTCGCTTTCATCTTCTCTTCGAGTTCCCACGTTGCTTCTTCGACTGCGTGATTCCTCCAGAGAACCTTTACGGAATGGATGGTCTTGTTTCTCAGCTTCTGTTCCTTCCTATCAAGAATCTGGACAGGAACTTCCTCGTACGTTAAGTCCTTCTCGACTTGGATTGGTTCATAGGAGATAACGTGCTTATAGCCTGGTTTATACGGCCGCAACACTGACACATGAAACACGTTGTGAATGTGCTCAAGTTCAAGAGGTAACGCTACCTCGTACGCCACCTCGCCGATTCACCTCAAAATCTCGAACGGTCCTATGAACCTAGGGCTTAATTTGCCCTTCTTCCCAAACCGGATCTTTCCTTTCCAGGGAGATACCTTCAAAAATACAAAGTTACCAACTTCAAAGTCCCGCTTCTGACGATGTAAGCCGGCATATTTCTTCTGGCGATCTTGAGCTGCTACCAGACGGTTTCTGATCAGCCACAAGATGTCTATAGTCTGTTGCACCATTTCTGGTCCCAGCAATCTTCGCTCCCCAACCTCGTCCCAACACATCGGGGTTCGACATCTCCTTCCATATAGCGCTTCGTACGGTGGCATGCCGATACTGGCATGATAGCTATTGTTATAAGCAAATTCTACCAGTGGCAAATGGTTATCCCAGCTGCCCTTTAAATCCATCACGACTGCCCGAAGCATATCTTCTAAGGTCTGAATCGTTCGTTCGCTCTGGCCGTCGGTTTGAGGATGATACACTATACTCAACCTCAACTGCGTTCCCATTCTTGCCTGCAGACTTTTCCAAAAGTTCGACGTGAAGCGCGGATCCCTGTCAGATACAATTGATACCGGCACTCCATGTCGTGACACTATCTCTTTCACATAAAGCTTTGCTAATTGCTCCAGATTGTACCGTATCTTAATTGGCAGAAAATGAGCAGACTTGGTTAGACGATCCACAATTACCCAGATGACATCTAAACCCTTATGAGTTGGTGGCAGTCCCACCACAAAGTCCATTGTGATGTGCTCCCACTTCCACTCTAGAATCTCTAATGGTTGAAGTAGTCCGCTCGGTTGTTGGTGCTCTACTTTAATCCGCTGGCATGTCAGACATCGGCTGACGCACTCTGCCACTTCTCGTTTCATATTCGGCCACCAAAAATTTCGTCGCAAATCCTGGTACATCTTTGTGCTCCCGAGATGTACTGAGTACTTCGTGCTGTGAGCTTCCTGAAGGATTTCTTCCCTCAATTCCAGATCCAACGGTACCCAGACTCTCCCTTCAAACCTTAGCAACCCAGTGCTATCAATCTTATACTTAAGCTCCTCGCCTTCGGTAATTCGTTTATTTATTGAATCACAATCCTCATCTTTTTCTTGAGCCTCCTTAATTTGATCCAATAGGGTCGGGCTCGCTGTCACTATAAACAATTTCCCGTCCGTCTCCATCGGATACTTAACCTCCAATTCCAGACGTTCGAACTCCTTTATCAACTCTGCCTGAGTCGTGAGCCTCATTAATTTCTCTCTGCCTTTCCTACTCAGGGCATTTGCCACTACATTTGCTTTGCCCGGATGGTACAAAATCTCACAGTCGTAATCCTTGATCAACTTTAACCATCGACGCTGTCTCATGTTCAGCTCCTTCTGAGTGAAGATATGTTTCAGACTTTTGTGATCTGTATATATCTCGCACCTCTCTCCATATAAGTAGTGCCTCCAAATCTTCAAGGCGAATACTACTGTTGCTAACTCCAGATCATGAGTCGGGTATCCCTTCTCATAGTCCTTCAACTGACGTGAAGCGTACGCAATGATCTTGCCATGCTGCATTAGTACACAACCAAGACCTTTGTGTGACGCATCACTGTATACAACAAAACCTCTAGTGTCGTCCGGTAAAGCCAACACTGGTGCTTGGCTAAGTCTCTTCTTCAGCTCCATGAAACTCTCCTCACACTTCTCCGACCAAACGAACTTTATCGTCTTTCTGGTTAGATTGGTCAACGGTGATGCTATCTTCGAGAAATCCTGGATGAATCTCCGATAGTATCCCGCTAACCCTAGGAAACTCCTGATCTCCGTTGGCGTCTTCGGCTGCTCCCAGTTGATAATGGCTTCCACCTTTGCTGGGTCTACCGAGACACCATCCCTGTCAATGACGTGCCCAAGAAACTGCACCCTTTGCAACCAAAATTCACACTTTGAAAACTTCGCGTACAGCTTCTCCCTTCTTAATGCCTCTAAAGCAATCCTTAGATGTTCAACATGTTCTTCCTCTGACACTGAATACACCAAGATGTCATCGATGAATACTACCACTAACTTGTCCAAGTACTGCTTGAACACTCTGTTCATCATATCCATGAATGCCGCTGGTGCATTTTTTAGTCCAAATGACATAACCATAAACTCAAAATGTCCATAACGAGTTCTGAATGCCGTCTTCGGGATATCCTCCTATCTCACCCTTAGTTGATGATAGCCCGTCCTTAAATCAATCTTTGAAAAGTATTTCGCTCTCTTGAGTTGATCAAACAGATCGTCTATCCTGGGCAGCGGATATCTATTCTTAATTGTAACTTTGTTCAACTCACGGTAGTCAATACAAAGCCTCATCGAGTCATCCTTCTTCTTTACGAATAGAACTGGCGCTCCCCATGGTGACACGCTCGGTCTAATATAACCCTTATCTAACAGTTCCTGCAATTGAACCATCAGCTCTTTCATCTCTACTGGTGCCATTCGGTAAGGCGCCTTGGATATCGGTGCCGTCCCGGGTACCAAGTCGATCTCAAATTCTATCTCTCTATCCGGTGGCAGTCCCAGAATTTTATCTGGGAAGACATCAGTGAATTCTCTTACGACGGGTATCTGACTCTGTTCACCCTCGACCCATCGAGTGTCCACCGTGTGAGCCAAATAACCTATACAACCCTTCTTAAGCAATCTCTTCGCTTGCATCATCGTCAGACAACAAGATTGTCTCGGTGATTTACTACCTTAGAATACCACCTTTGACTTACTCGGAGTCTTCAGGTGTACGCACTTTTTCTTACAGTCAATGACCGCCCCGTGGCTTGCTAACTAATCCATCCCAAGGATTACATCAAATTCTCCAAGACGAATCGGTAACAAGTCCACGTTAAGCTTAAACCCTCTCAAATCAACACAGCAATTCCTATAAACGTAGTTTACGGGGATAATCTCTTTGTTCGCTACTTCTACATTCATCGGGTGTTCTAATAGTTCACTAGGTAAATTAAATTCTTGAGCAAATTCATCAGATACAAAAGAACATGAAGCTCCCGAATCAAATAGCACATAGGCATTTATGTCGTTGATTGGAATAATACTTGACACCACCTCCCTAGATGCCACAACATCTTGCACTGTCATGTTGTAGGTCCTCGCTGTTGGCTTATTTGGCTGGGCTGGTCCTCCACTGGTTGCCCTCGAGTTGTTGCCCCTATTGCCACTTCCGCCATCCATGTTTTTCTTCCGGGGATAGTCCTTGCTCCGATGTCCCATCTCTCCATAATTGAAACAACCTCCTTTATTCGCCTTAGGACAATTGGGCGAGATATGCCCTTCTTGTCCACAGGTATAACAGACCATCTTTCCTTTCATGCACTCTCCCGAGTGACCCTTTCCGCAATTTCCACATACCTGCCTTTTCTGTTGCATGCTCCCTTGCTGCATTTCAGAATTGCTACCCCCACTGCTCCATTGACGCTTCCTGTTGTTGTTGCCACCATTGCTAACATTCACATTTCCTCCTTTTACCTTCTTCTTGTTTTTTTCCCGATTATATTTTGAAACCGCTTCACTCCCACCTTCAGCAATGAGAGCTTTCTCCAACAAGGTTGAGAACGACGTAATTTGTAAAACCGCTACCTTGCTGTAGATCCACGGCTTTAATCCATTCTCGAATCTTCTTGCCTTCCTCACCTTAGTGTCCACCTGATGTGGGGCGAATCTAGCCAATTCATTGAATTTTGCAGCGTATTCTGACACTGATAAAGTTTCCTATTTTAATTCCAAAAACTTGATCTTCATCTTCGCCTGCGTACTCTCAGGAAAGTAATTCTCAAAAACAACGTCTTGAATGCTTCCCACGCTACGGCTCCAGTTCCAGCTTTGCTCTGATTGGCTTCCCACCAAAAGTTAGCCTCACCTTTCATTAAGTAGGTAGCAAAAACTGTCTTATGCTCCTCAGCGACTCTAGCAATGACAAAGGCCTTTTCAATCTCCTTTATCCACGACTGGGCCTCTATCGGGTCCGCTGCTCCTCTAAACTCCGGCGGTCCTACTGCCTTAAAGTCTTTAAAATTGGCTAAGTGGTTGCCTGACTGGTTTCCTGTGGTAGTCGTTTGATTCCGCAGAGCTTCGGCCATCATATTCATAAAGTCTTGCATTGGGTTTGGTTGAGTTCCCTCTGCATTGTTAACCGACTCTTCGATCCCTTGGTTCCGTAGGATTCGTCTGGGCGGCATTATCTGATTAAACAAGGTCCTAACACGTTACTCGGGTTTTATTAACATATAAGTATTTAGCATGTAATACAATATTGTATTTAAAAAAAATTGCATGACCATCGTGTGGGAGCTCTAGATTACCCAATCTCGGGAATTCTGCTTTCCCCGATTAGTGATTTAAGTTGCTAAAATACCGATTCAGTTTTACTGAAGTAACATAATCATTGAATAGACAGTTTACCAAGTAAAATTCTCAAACACATACCATAATAATGCATTTATATTCATATACCAACTTTAGCGTCTTACACGTTCATCACATTTATATTGCTATAAATGCTACCATCCCATTTAATATAACAAAAGATGGGATTCACTTAAACCATTCTTTCCTACCTACATAAATGGAAAGTACATCCTACCTATGAACTACGTCGCACCTGCTGAGGTTAATTCAACTCTAGTAATTCAACGTAGCACCAACATCACTGCTCAAGGCATAACTGCCCACCTCTAACTACCCTCTAAGGGAGACAAGGTGAATACAACTCAACGCTTGCTCTCGCTACTGGAGGGCAGATCCATCCATTTGGCGTCGAACTGCATAAAGGCGATGTCTAAGGCTCGCTCCAAATCATATATCTTCACATCTTTAGCTTTCACCTCACCCCTCAACTGTCCTAACTGTAGCTCTCTCTGCTCCAGCCTTTTGCGCAACTCGGCTAACTCAGCCTGTGCCTGGTAAGCAGCGTCCTTGTACTGCTGCTCAGCAATCTGGAGGGTGTGGTTCTGCGCCTCCATTTGTTTAGCCCTAACCTCTAGCTCGACGTTCCTCGCCAGCAAATCACCTATCACCTCAGGCTCTATGGGCTCCTGGTTCACTGAATAGCTATATTGACTCTCGTCTGACATCCTACAAACACCACATAATAATCAACATCAGTACCACAATAAAATATATTCATTGATAAAATGAAATGATATTTTATTCGGTACAACTAGAACTCGATGAATCTCCTCAACCCATCACCTACATACTCTATATGAGTTTTCTACTAAGGTTATAACCTAGGTTTCTCATTCCTAACGTTTATAACCTACAACTTTGATACCAACCTGTGACACCCCCAAATCCGGGTTTCCTAACCTCGAATTCGGTGTTCACGATACTCATCAACAAACATACTTTCTAACTAATGCGGAATAATAAACATACAATGTCTATCGAAATAGTAAATAAAGTCTTACAATCATGGTCCCAAGGTTCTTTAACCTTAACTTAAAACGTACCCTTAATACAATAAAAGTTCACATAACCAAATAACATTCAAGATAAACTAGTACATAAGCCATATCAGGCAACTACTCTTGCACCTTTCCTTTTCCTTTGTCCCCTTTAGACGTTTCTGCCTTAGCTGAAATAAAGATCATGATATAGCAAGGGTAAGCAACTAGTTTGCTTAGCAAGTTTATACACAAGGGAGATATATCATGAATAGAAGGAAATTTCGCTTTCAATGTTCAACAACAGTATAAAATTGTGAAGAAACATGAATTAATAGTCGACAGTTGAATATTCGAATAATTGAATGACAGTTACTGAGTGGTTGAAAATAACCATAGACATTTACCAAGGTTCTCAGCATTTAAACTGGACCTCTTAATATGTTTTGGTAATCAAGGGGATCAGCCTTTCATACCCCGTGATTTATGCATAAACACTTAATAAACCAGCATTGATATCATGCCTTAATCAAATTTATCCTTTTCTCAGCCAAGAGTTCTTACCATAATAATTTAATAAGAACAGCTTTTAAAATATCTTTGATTCAACAAATTTAGACATGATTGATCTAGTTGATACAAATAGCATAGATCTATCTCATAAACAGTTCATGCTTGAAAGAACTTTACTCTAATTCACAGTTCAATAGTAATAGAATAGGAATTCAATTGCACAAGGTGTGGATCTCAATAACCAGTATAGATGTGAATAATCAACAATAATTATTCACTAACATGCTTCGAAAATAATAACTCGAGTTTGAGTTAGGGAACTTGCCTGTCTGTTCAGCTACAAATAATTCTAGCTTTAATTAATTGGCCTTGAAGAACCTAACATTGATAACGTCGATCTATCAATTAGTACCGCGTAGTTGTATATCGATACGCTTACTTATGCTATTTATTTAACAATTAAACAAATCACATAGCACACATAAATTAATAAACTATAGTAAATCCTATACGACACTTAATTAGTCTCTAGGTTGATGGTTTAATTAATTAAAAATGTTTCCCTTAAGTGATAAACACTTATTAAACCCTTAAATAATTAATTATAATTGTTTAATTAATTAACATTACTTTTTCTTAAGTAATATTCTTTTATTAACCCTTAAACAATTTATTATAATTGTTTAATTAATGTGTTATTTAAACTGTCCTTATTTTATTAACTTTATCTTCATTTAATTACTATTTAATATTTGTTAAACAGTAATTAATTAATTATCTTTAGTTAGTAATAATAGTAATTAATAACTAATTATACTTACTTATTATTTAATTATTAATTAAATAATAATCAAATCATTAATTTTTTAATTGTCTTTAATTATTATTTAAGATTAAATAATAACTAACTAGGTTTATTTATTATTTAAAGTTAATCAAATAATAAATAATTAATTAGTGAGTAGGAATTATCTTTAGTTATTATTTAATAATAAATAATAACTAATTAGGTTTATTTATTATTTAAATTTAATCAAATAATAAATAATTAATTAGTGAGTAAGAATTATCTTTAGTTATTATTTAATAATATATAATAACTAATTAGGTTTATTTATTATTTAAAGTTAATCAAATAATAAATAATTATTTTACAATTCTTAATTATCCTTAATCATTGTTTAACCAATAATTAATTTATTAAATCTAGAAAATATAAGATTAAGTGCTCAGAACTTAATTTTGTACATTTACTAATTTTACAAAATTAAATAACATTGTTTAAAGTATTTAAATTAATTAAAATTAAATCTGGATGGCAATATGGTAATTATCGCGAAATCCGGACGGAGGGGCAAAACCGTAATTTCCCTGCCGGATCGCCCGCACGCGCATTGCGCGTGAGCCTTCTCCGCCTGGCCAAAACGACGCCGTTTGGCGGTAGGGTCACAGCAGACTGGCGCGCCATGCGCGGCCAGTCCATTTTTCCGCCCAGGCGCGCGCCATGCGCGACCGGCCTTTGCCCAATTCATGCAGGAGCTTTCCAGGGAAATTGCTAACACACTCAATTAATTCTAATACCATCAAGCAAGCCTAAACCTCCAAAATAAATTCCAAAAAAAATACCCATGACTAAGAAAAATATTTCTAATCAATAAATTTTGTACTCCAATAAATCATTGTACACATGTTTTAGCCCATCAAACGACCAAAACTTGCTACAAATATTTTTAAACCCCAACATATTATTAATAAAACATACTAAACCATTATTTATCATCACCTAGGTTTTAAAATCATGAGTTAAGCATTTTTAGAAAAATGTAGGTCTAACAAAATAAAACTTAGATTTATACACACTTCATTCCTTTCATAAGCATCAAACAACAAACATAAAAATAATCCCAACATAACAACTAGGGTTTGAAAGAAATGAAGATCCATACCTAGATTTAATGGCTATTCTCCTCTTCCTTCCAAAGTAGGTTGTGAATGGGGATGGCATAAACAACCAATATCTTCTTCTTCCTCTCACAAGATTTTGGACACCACCTTCTTGTTACTCTCCCAAGTATTTACTCTTGTTCTCTCTTTTAACTCTCTCTAATGTCGACGCCGGGTTTTTTCTCGTCTCTTTTCCTTTTCCTATTTTTGCCTTTTGGTTTTGGTGATTTTGGGGAAAAGGTCGGCACTTAATGTCGACGGGGTTTTGAAAGATCGTTTTTTATGATGAGCCAATTAACCAGAGTCGCCAGTTGGTATATTTGAAATGGATGTACCAACTCATCCGAGTTTTCGTTTTTTATAAATCGCTGGCTCATGTGTGACTCCGAATTAAATGGTCTGCGAATCGAGATTCATAGAGTTCGGGGGCTTGCTTAAGCGAGGGGAAGGTGTTAGGCACCCCCCGACTTCCGTGAAATACGGTTACCGCAATCTTGATGCTTTTCCTATCCTTTAATTCATGAAACGTGTATGCGTGCGTGTGTGTGTGTGTGTGCGTGCCTAAATGAATGTTGTGGTGAGTTTGTATGAAAGAATCATTTGGATTTTTAGGGAAAATCGTGCTTTAGTTTTGAGAGTGTTTAACAATGTCTTTTCGAGATTGACGAGAAAGCCCTATTTATTGAGAAAGATTTGATTTTAAATTGACGAAAGCTATGAGATTTTATTAAGTATTTGTTTTGGTAAAACGTGAGTTTGTTAAACCTTAGCCAAAATAGGAATTGAGATTTATACGTTGCTTTCATAAATGATAGGCAATTTCTAGAATCTCTTTCGCCCTATGTATCAAGGTTTAGCAAAACGTTCATTTCTCTTTATAAAACCATTTTTTTTGTGACATTTGGAAACAACTTCCTTTTGGCCTTCTCGTAAAATAGGAATCGACTTTCATTAGCACTTCCAATTTTTAGCCTCGTGATGCTAATATCCTACTTTGATTAATTTTTAGCAAAATCTTGATTGTTTTGGCTTTGAAATCATTTTGTTGGATGATACAAATCGAACTAAATATCAAACGCGTAGGGGGCTATTCATGGGCATGTAAGCCATCAAAATATCCCCTAACGCCAACAATCACATATTTTACTATTACGGGGCCTTAAACCCGATTCTCGCTCTAGCGTCGTTTTAAGGCCCAAACGATTACATGTTACAACAAAACGAGTACCTTGCATCTATTACATATGTCAAAACGTCCATCATCGGATTTGGACCACGGGGTCGCATTCCTAGGCTCACACCCAAGATTACTACATACCCGCAAAATGAATACTACGAAACTAAAACAACACGGATTGCCTAATACACCATGATATCCGAAAATGATAATCTACATAAATTACATCCAATAAATCACCATAAATAAGCTAGAAATTTCACCAATTGGATATCCTCGGGTTTATTAGGAAGAATTTTGTTCCGATGGAACCCTCACTAATAATCCCTAATCCATGATTTCACAATACAACGCAAAAAAGGATGCATTTAAGAGGATTCGGATAATAAGAGCCTATCAAAATGGTACGAGCAAATGTCAAAACAAAAGATTTTCACCTTGCAAAATGATCCCCACAATATGTAGGAATTTGTGTATTGAGTAGAGTAGAAAATATGAGATATAATCTTACAAAATTTGGTACAATTCCTCACTCTTTTCACTCTTTTTCTCTCCTAATTGCCCTTATTTTGTTGCTGTTTTCTCCCTATTTCCGAGCTGCTGCTGCTGATTTTTTCTTCTTCATCCTCTCGTCTCGATTTCCGTGCCGTACCGTTGATTTCCGTTGAAGGGCTCGTACTTTGCAGTCCGGGGATCTCCGGGAGACGTGCCACCTCATTCGGGGACGTCTGTCTCGGATGGCCTTATTGTCACATCAGCTTTGATTGCCAATCACCGCGGTGGTGTCGGGCGCTCGCCCTTGGGCCTACTCCTTCACTCCCGCGAGCCAGTTCAATTGACGATTTTGCCCTCCTGTCAAGGTTAGTACAGGGAACGCAAATTTTGGGTGTCTACAGCTGCCCCTCTTTATCATGTTTATGAAATGATGAATGAAATGAACAAGATAAAGAATAGACACTCGATGCATGAATGACAATGCACATGGATGACAATACATACGTGATGCTACACATATGCCCTATGATGCAACGTATGATGCAATGGATGCAATCCTATTCGTAAAAGGGTATCAATGCAATGCGGATGATCGTCTCGTAACCTCCGGTTATCGTCGCCGGTTGGTTATCTTGTCGGAGCCGGTTATCGTCGCCGGACATCCATCTCGTAATCGCCGGTTATCGTCGCCGGTCGATTATCCCGTCGGGGCCGGGTATCGTCGCCGGTCACCCATCTTGTAACCCCCGGTTATCGTCGCCGGTTGGTTATCTTGCCGGAGCCGGTTATTGTCGCCGGACATCCATCTCGTAATCGCCGGTTATCGTCGCCGGTCGATTGTCTTGTCGGGGCCGGGTATCGTCGCCGGTCACCCATCTTGTAACCCCCGGTTATCGTCGCCGGTTGGTTATCTTGTCGGAGCCGGTTATCGTCGCCGGACATCCATCTCGTAATCGCCGGTTATCGTCGCCGGTCGATCGTCTCGTCGGGGCCGGGTATCGTCGCCGGTCACCCATCTCGTAACCCCCGGTTATCGTCGCCGGTTGGCTATCTTGTCGGAGCCGGTTATCGTCGCCGGACATCCACCTCGTAATCGCCGGTTATCGTCGCCGGTCGATTGTCTTGTCGGGGCCGGGTATCGTCGCCGGTCACCCATCTTGTAACCCCCGGTTATCGTCGCCGGTTGGTTATCTTGTCGGAGCCGGTTATCGTCGCCGGACATCCATCTCGTAATCGCCGGTTATCGTCGCCGGTCGATCGTCTTGTCGGGGCCGGGTATCGTCGCCGGTCACCCATCTCGTAACCCCCGGTTATCGTCGCCGGTTGGCTATCTTACCGGAGCCGGTTATCGTCGCCGGACATCCGTCTCGTAATCGCCGGTTATCGTCGCCGGTCGATTGTCTCGTCGGGGCCGGGTATCGTCGCCGGTCACCCATCTCGTAACCCCCGGTTATCGTCGCCGGTTGGTTATCTTGCCGGAGCCGGTTATCGTCGCCGGACATCCATCTCGTAATCGCCGGTTATCGTCGCTGGTCGATTGTCTCGTCGGGGCCGGGTATCGCCGCCGGTCACCCATCTCGTAACCCCCGGTTATCGTCGCCGGTTGGTTATCTTGCCGGAGCCGGTTTTCATCGCCGAACATCCATCTCGTAATCGCCGGTTATCGTCGCCGGTCGATCGTCTCGTCGGGGCCGGGTATCGTCGCCGGTCACCCATCTCGTAACCCCCGGTTATCGTCGCCGGTTGGCTATCTTGTCGGAGCCGGTTATCGTCGCCGGACATCCACCTCGTAATCGCCGGTTATCGTCGCCGGTCGATTGTCTTGTCGGGGCCGGGTATCGTCGCCGGTCACCCATCTCGTAATTCATTTTCACTAGATACATCAAACGGTTGCAAGCCAGCCGCAGATAGATCTGCGGCCAAGATCGGGATTCTTAAACGGCTCGCCGCCTCCAGATCTGTCACTTTCAACTTCGTACCCCACATAGATTTTTGAGATTTTGCTCGTTTGCAAAGGCCTTTTGTCGAGTTTCCCAACTTTTCTGCAAAAACTGCTCCGGTAGGATCGTTCTACGCGCTACAGGTAACACTTTGACCGTTCACTTTTCAATTTCGTCAACATTTTGCTATACATTTGGCTATTTGCATGTTTAGAGATAGAAATGTATGCTTTACAATGCTATGCTATGTACTATCATATATACATGCTATGTAGCAATTGTGTGAGTCCTATTTTATGCTCATGATGTGGTCCCACATGCTGTTATTCCTTCTCTGCAAGAAAATCTTGTATTATTGTACTTTACATGCTGTAACTACACATATGAATGCAATTTTGATCTGTTTGAGGCTTGGATTGATTGAAAACACGTTTGGCTTATGCCTGGGAGGTCCATTTTACAAACGGAACTCTGCCGATTTTTTTTTTTTTTTTTTTTTTTTTTTTTTTAAAACATACCATAAACATGCATCATGTTGCATTAATTATATGACATGGGTAGGAATTTAGAATATTCGTGACATAATTCGAAAGGGAACTTACCTTCCTCCTTGCCTGTTATGTTCCAGCTATGGATCCCGATGCTTATAGTAGCTCCTCCGTGTCCCGGACCTCGGGTGTTCGCCGTCGTAGGGCTGCACCTGCTCCTGTTCCTCCTCGGACCCGTCAGGCTCGCCGCTTGGCGGAGGCTGTCATTCGTCCTGCTCATCCGGACGTTGAGGAGGCTGTTCCTCCGGAGGTCGCGGCAGAGGGACCATCCTCCAGCACACCGGCTCCAGCTCCTCATAGTGCCTCGTCTGGCGCATCTGTGCAGATCCCCGATCTATTGGGTCGGGATCTCAGTCGTCATCCCTCGGCATCTCTCGTGGCTAACGAGGTATATTCGGTTCTATTCTGATTTTATTCTCAATTTCTCCATTCTTCTTTTATCCGGACTGACCCATTGGTGATTGCCCCAGGTACCCGAGTTTACTCAGCCGAGGGGCAACTGGTTCAACATCTACTCCCTTTACACGGCTTTGCACAGTGACTACCGGGCGGTGGTGGATTCTTGGGGCTTTCGTCACTTCTTTACCATCATTCCCCGGCAGTGCCCCTGGGGTTACATGAGGGCCTTATCAGAGCGCTGGTTCCACCAGACGCAGTCTCTTCACCTTCTAGACTGCGAGGTTGTGCTGACCCCCTGGGATTGGAGATACATTACGGGCATAGAGTTTGCCGGGTCCCGCGTTCCCCTAGATCTCGACATCACTCCTGTGGAGGTCCGGGCTTTATTGGGCTTCGGTGCTGAGGATCGGGTCTTTAAGGCCCGTAGCATTCGATCCGGCGCTTTGGCTGTCGATGCTGTTGGGGGTCTGTACGCACTGCCCATTCCAGCGGATCAGGGCACCAGGGACATTCTGCTACGACGCCTGTTCCTGACCATCATGAGGGGTTGTTTTCTGGGGAACAACTCTTCCACCATTCATTTCAGCGTCGTAGGAGCGGTCAGAGACGTGGACCGCATCGGTGACTATGACTGGGGGTCATTCACCTTTGCCTATTTCCTCCATGGCATGCGTCTACGCTCGGAGGGCCAGACAGACGCTTGGCTCGGATTCTATCATTTTCTGCTGGTGAGACTTCTTTCTTTTTTCTTAATGTATTTCCCGTCAATTCATTTCTTTTCTTTCTGCGTCTGTCGGTTTCTCATGCTTTTCACTGTTTCTGTTCGCAGTTCTGGGCCTACGAGCGTCTTCCATGCCTGAGGCCTGTCACTACTCTCGGCCTTGATACTTATCCCCGGGGCCGACGGTGGCATCACAGCACTTTGGAGGAGGTCCCGATATCGGGCAGCTTTGCACACTGCCGCATCCAGATGGAGCTAATCACTGCTGTAGATGTCGTCTGGATTCCCTACCTCTCCGAGCATTTGGCTGAGGGGTTCGATGCTGGGAACCCTTCTGGCCCGGAGTTCGAGCTTTCCACCCGTCGCCTCACTTTGCAGAGTATCGGAGGATGGGTGATGTATCTGGGGGAGCGCGCATTCAGATGCATCACAGGAGAGATCCGCATCCCGCATTCCCTTCCCATCACTACTTCCTGGCCGCTGGACTCTCAGCCTTCAGAGATCATGCTTGCAGGGGAGGACGGCCGGATGCTTTCTACGGGTCCCAGTACGAGTGATGCTTTCCGTACTTGGTGGGTGCCCCGCACTATCGGTCCTCAGACCCGGGCCACATTCTTCCTCGGGGATATGGTCCCCGGCTCGGTGATGATGACTGACTGGGCAGCCTGTGTTCGGAGCCCTACCCACACTGAGCAGATAGACACTTTGACCCGCCAGGTGGAGCAGTTGTCGCTATTTCTTCGGGTGTTAGGCCGGACCCCGGAGGAGGCCTATACCTATGATCCTGATGGTACGGGTTATGATGCGGGGCCGAGCTCATCTGATGCCACCGCGCGGCCATACATCCCCGACATGAACTTTGGGCCCTCGACTTCGGCGACCCCAGGGGACTAGTTTGAGGATCCCGCCTTTATAGATGAGATTGACTTTATCTAGATCAGGATAGGATAGGGCTTTTGTACCTGTACCTGTTTAGATTTATTTTTCATTTCATGCACTATGTACTGAACTCATTTATTTATTTATGCACAGTTCTTTATCTTTTATCTTTATGAAATTCATTTGCTTTATTATTGTCTGTACGATGCATGCTCTTCATTCATGGATAGAAAATGACCCCTGTACAGTCTTTTTGATACTATTTTTTCACAGATGACGTCCTCAGATGTCGTGGTATGCTTGGATTCCATTCCTCCTACAGGGTTGGTTGGCAGCCTCCTCCGTTGGTTGGACAGTTTATCGCCGGCCGACAGGGTCATCGCAGATGGTCTTTTGGGACACTCTCGGTCCTTATTAACCTTTCAGGTGTCAGTGGGCTTTGTGGATGGTATTTTGAGATATTGGGTCCCTGCTCGTCAAGTGTTCAGGCTAGGGACAGTAGAGCTGACCCCCACCCTCGAGGAGTATGGTCGCTTCACCGGTTTGCCTTTGGATAGACCTTGTGCCAGGATCACATCTGGTCCCATGCGCCGTCAGTTCTTGACCTTTACTGGGTTGCGGAGGGCGGTTCTGCTATCGGCGATCACATCAGATCACTTGGTTCCCCTTCACTTTTTGGTTGACCGATTCGGCTCACCTAACAGTTTTCGCCACTTCTCTGGGGATTTTTCTGTATCGGAGGAGCGCTGGGGCGTTTTGAGGCTAGGCGTTTTGATGGCCTGTATCCTCTCAGTTCTGTACTTGCCCGCGGGACCCGATCACTTGGACATGCGGCTAGTCGCGGCCGTTAGGGCCCTTCAGGAGGATCACACCATTCTTCCGATGATATTGGCGGATACTTACATGTCAGCCTCCTACTGTCAGTCCTTCCGAGGCAGAGTATTCCGAGGGAGCTCGACTTTGTTGTATGTGTGGTTCATGAGTCATCTTAGTCCCATCGGCCACCTCCGTCGCCAAGGGTTTTGCTTCAGTCATGACATAACCACGCAGTTTTCATTTCGTCCTGTGAGCTGTACTGATGCGGCCTCCTGGACAGCATTTCTGTCGGTCATCGAGGATCCCTTTCATCTCCTGGTTTATTCGGGTTATTGCTCCTTTATGAGCTTCTTGACTCATGTGCCCGACCTGGACTTCATTCCCATTACTGGCTTGAGGGGTGTGACGACTTATCATCCCATGGCAGTGATGGGGCAGTTTGATCAGACACAGGATTTCCACCTTTTCACGGGTGCGGCCGACTACCGATTCCCTATATCATCCCAGACAGAGAGAGATCTACTGCGGGTATATGATCTTTGGCCTCGTAGGATCCTGGCCGAGTACGATGATAGTGGCCCCATCCAGACATTCGCTTATGTGCAATGGTTGCGTGGCGATTCGGATGCGGTTGGTGTGAGTCAGACTAGGACTTTTGATGACTCTGGAGTGACTTTCCCAGACGATACCCTATATCACTCGACCTCAGCCAACTCTCTCCCTAGTCCGGACACTGAGCATAGCCGGATCCGACTGTCTTTGATGGCTATTGAATCTGAGAGGGATGCCGCCATAGCTGAGAGGGATGCTGCTATTCTAGCCAGAGATGCTGCCATAGCTGATAGAGATGCCATTGCTCTACAGGCTAGGACAGTCATAGATGCACACTCTGGGACTGTCAGCCGGGCCGCTGCCTTGTTGGACCGCATCGACATGATGGGACAGCAGATTTCAGGGGATGCTGATGCCTCAGATCTATCCACCACCTTATCCATCCTGCTTCAGTTAGTTGCAGATTTGTAGATTGTTTTATTTCCTGCATAGACTATGTTAATTTCATCGGTTATTAAAAAGGAAATCTTGTAACAAAAAGACTTATATATGTAAACAGGTATTTAAATTTAGTCATTTTCCCTCTTTGTTGTATCGTTGCCCTTCATTGGATCATCATTTTATCCGGTTGATCATGATTTTGACATTTCGCTTTCTTCCTCTTCTCAAGTCTTGATGGAGATTTGACAGATATTGCCGTACCCCTGTCGATTTCATTGGATTGAGTTTCAGACTTTGGCTAACTGTTTGGTTTGATCAGGGTTATGTCAATTTGGTATGGAAAGGATTGGTCGGCTGGTTTCGGGAAAGTTTTGAGGGTTTAGGCAGGTTTATCGGGCTGTTGGGGATTGGCTTTGTTTTAGGGGAAGGATTATTATTATTTTTTTTTTATGGATCGGACCGCGCCATGATGGCTGCCTACGTACCCCCACAAGTTGGGAGATCAGGTCCTACGTAGTTCGCTCCTCAAAGGAAAAACAAAGGGGATTGATGATTTAAGCGTAGAATCGCTTCACTGAGTCAGCATTTAGGGGTTGTGGAAATGTCTCACCATCCATTTCTTGCAATATGAGGGCTCCTCCGGATAGCACTTTTTTAATTACAAAAGGTCCCTCCCAGTTTGGGGCAAACTTCCCCTTAGCTTCGTCTTGGCAAGGCATGACTCTCTTTAGCACCAGGTCATTCTCCTTGAATTTCCGAGGTCTTATACTTTTGTCATATGACCGAGAGATCCTTTGTTGATATAACTGACCGTGCCAAACAGCAGCCACCCTCCTTTCATCAATTAAGGCCAACTGGTCGTATCGACTTTGCATCCAATCCTCCTCGCTTATCTAAGCATCGATCATTATTCTGAGGGACGCCATTTCAACCTCAATTGGCAGGACGGCCTCCATTCCATACACCAAAGCGTAAGGGGTTGCCCCTGTAGAAGTACGCGTTGATGTTCGATATGCCAGTAGGGTGAGGGGTAGCAGATCTGGCCATCCCCGATGATTAGCAGACATTTTTGCCATGATCTTCTTGATGTTCTTATTGGCAGCCTCCACTGCCCCATTCATTTTGGGACGGTAAATGACAGAGTTGAGGTGTTTGATCTTAAACTGGTCGCACAATCCCTTCATGAGGGCGTTGTTTAAATTCTTAGCATTGTCGGAGACCAAAACCTCAGGTTGCCCGTATCGACAAATGACATTATTCCTGATGAACCCAACGATAACCTCCTGAGTGACCTTGGGGAAAGAGGCTGCTTCTACCCATTTGGTGAAATAATCGATCATGACGAAGATGAATCGGTGCCCGTTGCTTGCTTTGGGCTCTATTGGTCCGATCACGTCCATTCCCCACATTGAGAATGGCCACGGGGAGGTCATACAGTGCAGTTCATTGGGGGGCGTATGGATCACATTACCGTGCGCCTGACATTGGTAACACCGTTTGACATGATCATCACAGTCAGCTTTTAAGGTTAACCAATAATGCCCCGTTCTCAGAATCTTTTTGGCCAGCATTGGTCCACTCATGTGTGGCCCACACACTCCACCATGTATTTCGTTCATAATCCTTTGGGCCTGCGTCTCATCCACGCATTGCAACAGTCCCAAACCAGCATCCCTCTTGTAGAGCGAATCCCCACTCAGGTAGAACTTCATCGCCATTTTTTGAATTCTCATTCTTTCAGCTCGGTTTGCCTGGTCGGGAATGGATCTATCCCTTAGATATTCCCTTATGTCGTGATACCAAGGCTGCTTTGGCAGAACCACCTCGCCTGATAACACTGCAACATGCTCTTCGTATGCCGGGGCATTCTGTACTGCTATCTCAATCTGTGGAGCGTCCCTTCCTTTGATGATATGGATTAAGGAAGCCAGAGTTGCCAATGCATCGGCAAAATCATTCCGTCCACGGGGAATATGTCGGAAAGCGATATCTTCGAACTCTTGCATTAATTGGACAACACATCGGTGGTATGGGAGCAACCGGAGCTCTTTAGTGTTATACACCCCGATTGCCTGTCTGATTACCAATTCTGAATCCCCGAACACTGCTAGCCTCCTCACTCCCATGTTGCGGGCCAAGCGGAGTCCCAAGATACATCCCTCGTATTCAGCGGTGTTGTTCGAATTGCTGAAATGCAGTTTAGCGGCTACGGGGTATTGTTCTCCGGTGATAGAGACCAGGACTGCTCCGGCTCCTGCCCCTTCAGCATTCATGGCACCATCAAAATACAACTTCCAGAATTGTCCCTCATCATTGCATTTCGTATCTGACACCCAGAATATATCCTCGCCCGGTAGAGGAGTTTCTAACGGTTCCATCCCTCCCGACGGCGTCTCGGCCAACTGATCTGCAATTCCTTGCCCCTTCATGACTTTCTGAGTTACGTATACCATGTCGAACTGCTGTAAGATTAACTGCCATCTTGATAGTCGACAATTCAACATGGGCCTTTCAAAAATATATTTCAGGGGATCCATTCTCGATATCAGGTACGTAGTATGCCAATGGAGGTAATGCTGTAATCTCCCTGCCGCCCAGGCCAGAGCACAACAAGTCTTCTCGATGGGAGTGTAATTCTGTTCACATTGGCTAAATCTTTTGCTGAGGTAATAGATGGCCTGCTCTTTACCTGCCTCATTCTTTTGTCCCAGCATGCATCCCATCGCGATGGCATTGACCGATATGTACATAAACAGAGGGATCCCATCCTTTGGGGGTTCCAACACCGGTGCCTCAGTCAGCTGCTTTTTAATGGCCTGAAAAGCCCTTTGACATTGCTCATTCCATTCTTGGGAAGCACCCTTCCTTAACAACTTGAAAATTTGCTCGCACGTAGTTGTCAAGTGGGATATGAAACGGCTGATGAAGTTTATTCTTCCCAGGAATCCTCTTATCTCCTTCTCTGTGTGAGGTGCCGGCATATCCACAATGGCTTTAATCTTTGCTGGATCCAATTCAATGCCTCGATCACTAACCAGGAATCCCAAAAGCTTACCTGACTGCACTCCGAAAGCACACTTTGCTGGATTGAGCTTCAAATTATACTTTCTGAGCCGATCGAATAGCTTTTTAAGATGGCCTATGTGGTCAGATTCTACCCTTGATTTCACAATAATGTCATCCACGTAGACCTCTATCTCCTTATGCATCATATCATGGAACAGGGCCATCATAGCTCTCTGATAGGTAGCCCCTGCGTTTGTGAGACCAAAAGCCAATCGTCTATAGCAGAAAGTGCCCCAAGGGGTGATGAATGCGGTCTTTTCCCGATCTTCCTCCGCCACCATTATCTGATGATATCCTGCGAAGCAATCCACAAAAGAGTACATTTCGTACTGGGCTGTGTTATCCACCAGGATGTGTATGAAAGGCACCGGAAAGTTGTCCTTGAGACTGGCCTTGTTTAGATCTCTGTAGTCTACGCATACCCTCACCTTTCCTCCAGGTTTAGCCACTAGGACTACATTGGATAGCCATTCCGGGTAAGTGGACACCATAATGATCCCGGCCCTGAATTGTTTAATGATCTCCTCTTTCACTTTCAAGCTCCACTCAGGTTTCAACTTCCTTAGCTTCTGCTTGACAGGCCTGAAACCCTCCTTGATGGGCAACCGGTGGACCACGATGTCGGTGGACAATCCGATCATATCCTCGTGCGACCAGGCAAAGACATCCTCATATTGGCTCAGCAACTCAGTCATTTCTGCTTTTTGGTTGGGGGTGAGGTCTATCCCTATCTTGAGTTCTTTTGGCTTGTCTGGGGTTCCAATATCAATGGTGATGGTTTGGTCCAAATTGGGTTTGGGTTTATCCTCGACCCATCCTTTGATCTCGTCAGGCGCATCGTCGTAATCTGCCTCGTCCTGCTCAATGCCCATCAAATCGAAATCCAGCTCAATGTCAAAATCATAATCATCATTCAAATTTGAAAGATCGTTTGTTAGGCAAGGATTACTCAATTTGGTACACCTGACATGAAACAAAATACTTGTCATATATAAATCATTTTCCACGACGATCGCATTTTCAAATAACACGAAGGAACGACATAATTATGCAGAAATAAAACAACAACAAAAATAAAACTTCTTCATTCCCCCATCCTCTGGGGTCTACCACCCTGACGTCGGGTTTTACCCTTGTTTGGATATTATTGGCCTCACGGTCCAATTGTCGATGGTCAGGTCAGACGATATGTGCTCGATGAGAGGTGGCTTTATACCGGACACTTCCCCGATGACCACGGCCACATCGCCCGAGTCTCCCCTCATACCTTCCTTAGGAATAATCAACCCTGCCCAATCGATGATAGGCACACTTTGTTGGGCTCCTGGTGTGGCAACATTCGTCCCCTCTTCATTGCTTATTAATTGTCCGGGGATATAGCACTGGGTTTCGAACTCTTCCGCGACCTCCTGTAGGAAACTCTCCCTTTTGGCTAATTCATCATTCGTGGGGGCCAAATCTTCACCCCCTGCCCTAGTCACAGGCTCGCTGGTCCCCTGCTTATTGTTGACCGGGGTCACCGGGCTGCCAATCAATCGAATCGGGGCCATGCCCTGACGGCCTCTCCATGTTATACCTCCATGATATCCCAAACCTGCCTTGCCTACCTGATGGGGTAGTTGAATGGGCTTGGTGATTCCTTGACTGCTTCTTCCTAACCCTTGTCCAGGCTGGAACTTCATCCTTATCATTTCCTTTGCAACAAAAGTAAGTTCTGGAGAGACCCTTGGCTTCACGGCTGGAGCCCCCAAGCATCTGTATTGGGGAGTGCTAATCTCTAGTGCCTGAAAGCTGGCTGGTACCGCCGACTCATCCACGTTGATCACTGGTAGGCCACCCCTGGGAGGAGAAAGGTCATCACATTCGGCCGAGATTGTTACCAGATTCCCACTGATGATTAGCTTGATTTGTTGATGGAGCGTAGACGGCACTGCCCCGGCTATGTGTATCCATGGCCTCCCCAGTAACATGTTATAACTGGCGGTGATGTCTAGGACCTGGAAAGAGATATCAAAAGTACAGGGTCCTATTTCCACTGGTAATTCTATTTCCCCAATTGTATCCCTTCGGGAACCATCGAAAGCTCGCACCACCACGTGACTGGCCCGTAGGCGCTTGGGATTAATGTTCATCTTCTGCAATGTGCTGAGGGGACAAATATTCAATGCCGATCCCCCATCAATCAATACCCCATTCATGATATACCCCGAGGAGATTACCGCAATATGTAGCGGTTTCCGGTGTCCCCTTCCTTCCTTGGGTATGTCCTCATCTGCAAAGGATATCACGTCGCTTTCCATCAAATGGCCCACCAGCTGGCCGAAACCTTCCTCACTAATTTCCTTGGGCACGTATGCCTCCTCCAGAACCTTCGTCAAAGTTTTGCAATGCTTATTGGATGACAACACCAGGTCCATGACTGATGTTAAGGTTGACTCCTCATTTAAAATCTGAATCCCCCTCGTTTCCGGGTGATCCATCCTTTTTAAGAACTCTATGGCCCTTTCTTCGGAAATCTCTTCATTTTTTTCCCTTTGGCTCTCAAGGACTCGCCCGGGAAGGTATAAGGGGTTCCCCTTTGTCGTCACAGAAGCACAACTGGCCGCTTCCTCTGGCGTTCCCCCATAATTCCAGGGTACCGTCCTTAGACTACTGATAGGGATTTGCGGCCTTGCTGCAAGGATGATGGGCCTCGGAGCCGTCAACTTGACCGGTCCCTCCGTGCTATTCGTACTTACCCCCATCAATCTGATGGGCACTCCCCGTGCACTCCCATGCTCATGTATCACGTTGATCATCCCCTCAATTTCCTGCACATAGTTTAACCTTGGCGGTCCCCCAGCTTCACTGTCATCCGTCATATTGACCCCCCCTCCATCATGTCTTGGCAGGGGATTTGCTTTAACATTCGGGGAGTCTGGCTGTTCCACCACAATTTCCCCACTGTCAATCAGGTTTTGGATTCGATGCTTCAACGTCCAACAGTCCTGTGTATCATGGCCAGGGGAGCTGGAGTGGTATGCACATCGCTTGCTCGGGTCAAACCTTCTACCCTTTGGGTCACTCGGTGGTGCCAGACCAACTATCTTCTTTTGGGCTACCAATACCGCTAATACTCGCTCAAGCGGCTCCCCGAGTGGGGTGAATACTCGATTTTGCGAGGCCTCATATCTCCTTCGTCCCTCTGCTCTTTGATCTGTGAAGTTGGGCTGCCGGGGTGGCCCTACCCTCTGCACCTGTACCGGAAGATGGCTTTCTGTCTTTTTGGATGAGCCCTGAAGGATGAGGGAGACGTCCTCCTCCTTCTTCTTTTGTACCCTTCGGGAAGTGCTGCCATAATTACCGCTTTGGATCTGTTCTGCAGCCGTCTCCAAAGCCGTGAGATCCCGAATTTTGCCGAATTTCAAACCCATGTCCACCATTTCTCCGTGTTTTAACATTTCGGCGAAAGGCCTACCAATCCCCGATATGACTCGCTCATAATACGGTGCTTCCTGAATGTCCACAAAAGTCATCACCATATCTGATTCGCTCATCGGAGGGTTCACTTGCGCGGCCATGCCCCTCCATCGTTGCGCATATTCCCTGAAGGATTCCCTAGGCTGCTTCTTAACTTTTGTCATTTGGTACCTATCAGGGGCCATCTGGGCCTGAAAGCTGTATTGGGTTAAGAAAGTATGGGCCAATTCCTCCCAGTTGTGGATTCGGGCGTTGTCAAGGCGGGCATACCAGATCCTCGCCTCCCCTGTTAAGCTTTTCTGGAATAGCTGCATCCTCAAGCCCTCGTCCTCGGCATAAGACCCGAGTTCTCCAATGTATATTTTCAAATGCGTGTAGGGGTCTCCCTTTCCATTGTATTTTTCAAACTCGGGGACTTTGAACTTTTCTGGGTATCTGGTTCCGGGGAAAACACACAGATCCGAGTAATTGACCCTACCCAGGGAGCCTATGCCTCGTAGAGATTGGATGGTCTCCTCCATGTGTCTCATTTTTTTCCGAAGGTCGTCAGTGTCCCCCTCCTCTGGGATAGTAATCACTGTCTTGTTCGGTATGGGAACGACCCTTGGAATGACTGGCTCGTCCTTGAGTTGGGATTGGTCATCCTTACCCAGGTTTGCAATATTTTTAGGAGGATTCTGGTCACCCCCTGGTGGTGGAATATTATGTGGTCCTTGGTTTGGCGGATCCTGTCTGAGTAGGAACTGCCCTTTTAGCATCGTGGCCATTTCCATCATCTGTTTTTTGAAGTCATCAAACTCTTCCCGAGATATGGAACCATGATTAGGAATATCAGCCATTTCAGATGTAGAATTTTGGGCTTTCTTAGACTGCGAACGGGTTTGAGGAGCAATCCTACAAAACAACGGTTCGAAGTTTAGTCCGGGGAAATGAAAGGATATGGATGCATGCAAAAGCTGCAATTTTTTGTGCTTTGGGTTTTTTAATCTTTCCCTGTAGAACAGAAAGTTAGTAGTCCTTTAATGCAATAACCAATGCTAAACATGCTTTATTATGCTTCCCCAACTATTCCCTGCAATTCACAGAAGTTAGTAATCTCTTTTGACACAGGAAAGGGATATATGAATATTGAATGAGATCATGACATTTAGACATATAAACGTAAAAAGGCATGAAGAGACTTTTCCTGCGTTGGGTTAATCTGAGGATGACCTATCCTAGGGTTACTCTCACGGGCTTTTCGGCATGAAGGTCCCCAAATCTTCGCAATCTACTCGTTTGAGCCCTTTCGATTGGAGCGGATTTGGGTGGTGCGTTTCCTGATCCATCTCCGGGGAGCAGCCCCTTCGAGTCCAGTAATAAGCAACCGACAGGTTCGCCTCAGGAGGAGGTACTCTCTCAACATACATTCACATTCATCGTCCTCACCGTATGCAAATGATCACTTAAAAGTAAAGCAATTCCATTCAATCATTCATCTATTTGGACAAAAACACACAATCACACAACAAAAGAAACAAAAAAAATCAAAATATCGCATGCACACACATTTTTATGAATTTTAAAGGATAGGATAACATCAAGATTTTAAACGCGGCTTAAGCCCTCTAATGTCCCCAGCAGAGTCGCCAGCTGTCGACGCCGGGTTTTTCTCTCGTCTCTTTCCCTTTTCCTATTTTTGCCTTTTGGTTTTGGTGATTTTGGGGAAAAGGTCGGCACTTAATGTCGACGGGGTTTTGAAAGATCGTTTTTTATGATGAGCCAATTAACCAGAGTCGCCAGTTGGTATATTTGAAATGGATGTACCAACTCATCCGAGTTTTCGTTTTTTATAAATCGCTGGCTCATGTGTGACTCCGAATTAAATGGTCTGCGAATCGAGATTCATAGAGTTCGGGGGCTTGCTTAAGCGAGGGGAAGGTGTTAGGCACCCCCCGACTTCCGTGAAATACGGTTACCGCAATCTTGATGCTTTTCCTATCCTTTAATTCATGAAACGTGTATGCGTGCGTGTGTGTGTGTGCGTGCCTATATGAATGTTGTGGTGAGTTTGTATGAAAGAATCATTTGGATTTTTAGGGAAAATCGTGCTTTAGTTTTGAGAGTGTTTAACAATGTCTTTTCGAGATTGACGAGAAAGCCCTATTTATTGAGAAAGATTTGATTTTAAATTGACAAAAGCTATGAGATTTTATTAAGTATTTGTTTTGGTAAAACGTGAGTTTGTTAAACCTTAGCCAAAATAGGAATTGAGATTTATACGTTGCTTTCATAAATGATAGGCAATTTCTAGAATCTCTTTCGCCCTATGTATCAAGGTTTAGCAAAACGTTCATTTCTCTTTATAAAACCATTTTTTTTGTGACATTTGGAAACAACTTCCTTTTGGCCTTCTCGTAAAATAGGAATCGACTTTCATTAGCACTTCCAATTTTTAGCCTCGTGATGCTAATATCCTACTTTGATTAATTTTTAGCAAAATCTTGATTGTTTTGGCTTTGAAATCATTTTGTTGGATGATACAAATCGAACTAAATATCAAACGCGTAGGGGGCTATTCATGGGCATGTAAGCCATCAAAATATCCCCTAACGCCAACAATCACATATTTTACTATTACGGGGCCTTAAACCCGATTCTCGCTCTAGCGTCGTTTTAAGGCCCAAACGATTACATGTTACAACAAAACGAGTACCTTGCATCTATTACATATGTCAAAACGTCCATCATCGGATTTGGACCACGGGGTCGCATTCCTAGGCTCACACCCAAGATTACTACATACCCGCAAAATGAATACTACGAAACTAAAACAACACGGATTGCCTAATACACCATGATATCCGAAAATGATAATCTACATAAATTACATCCAATAAATCACCATAAATAAGCTAGAAATTTCACCAATTGGATATCCTCGGGTTTATTAGGAAGAATTTTGTTCCGATGGAACCCTCACTAATAATCCCTAATCCATGATTTCACAATACAACGCAAAAAAGGATGCATTTAAGAGGATTCGGATAATAAGAGCCTATCAAAATGGTACGAGCAAATGTCAAAACAAAAGATTTTCACCTTGCAAAATGATCCCCACAATATGTAGGAATTTGTGTATTGAGTAGAGTAAAAAATATGAGATATAATCTTACAAAAGTTGGTACAATTCCTCACTCTTTTCACTCTTTTTCTCTCCTAATTGCCCTTATTTTGTTGCTGTTTTCTCCCTATTTCCGAGCTGCTGCTGCTGATTTTTTCTTCTTCCTCCTCTCGTCTCGATTTCCGTGCCGTACCGTTGATTTCCGTTGAAGGGCTCGTACTTTGCAGTCCGGGGATCTCCGGGAGACGTGCCACCTCATTCGGGGACGTCTGTCTCGGATGGCCTTATTGTCACATCAGCTTTGATTGCCAATCACCGCGGTGGTGTCGGGCGCTCGCCCTTGGGCCCACTCCTTCACTCCCGCGAGCCGGTTCAATTGACGATTTTGCCCTCCTGTCAAGGTTAGTACAGGGAACGCAAAATTTGGGTGTCTACATCTAACACACTCTCAAGGTATTAGGAGAAATGAAGATGCAAAATGACTAACCTTTTGATTTATTAGCTAGATAATAGCAAGGACTCCTATACTTGCCATCATGAAGCTAGAGAAAGGTTTGATGTAGGGTGGCCATGTGACATCTTAGGAAGCTATGACATAATAGGAAGCTACTTGACATGATAGGAAGCTATTTGACATAATAGGAAGCTACTCCATCAAGTCTACAATTTTAACTTCCAACACAAGCTAGCTACTTAATTAAAGTAAAATTTGAAATCAACTTGTTCTTCCCTCTCTCCTAGTGCACGGCCAAGAAGGAAATTGACCCAAAAATATTGTCCCAAATAGCTTTAACTAATAAACAAATGTTACACATTTAATTTATCAAGTGGCTAGGTTTTGGACCACACATTAAATACCATTGGGCTTCCAATTTAAATGATTAGACTAATAAAAATCCAAATCTATTTAATGCAATATTGGGTCCTTTAATTTAACCCCATGATAGCTCATTTAATAAGCCACACAATTAATACCCAAATCCATGATTAATATAAATGATTGGACTAGGTTTATTAATTAAGTAACTTAGTCAATTAGTAAATAAATTACTAACTTAACTATTAATTATTATTATCCAATTCAACAACTACTTTCATTAATTAACTCACACACTTTATTTACTAACTATATTCAATTTACTTGAATACTTAATTTAGTAAATACCTTGCCAACTTTATGGATATAAAGCCTTAGGATTTGCTCACTAGTTTAAATATACTACTAGTGACTCCCTTAACACAAATTTGTATCAATAAATCATATAGTCACATAATCCACCAATACACCCAAAGGTTTAAATAAGAACACAAAGTTAACTCGTTAAAATTAAATCATATATTTAATTAATAATGACGTTCAAAATTCACGGGCATTACAGGTGATCCACCAAGGAAGAATAGGTATTCAAGAAGTTGGGTGTTGGAAAACCCTAGTTTCTATCTCTATAGAAATTGCAAGTACTCTCCACAATCTAATGCAAGAGTGTATAACCCTAATCTATGATAAGACTCCTCTTATTTATAGATGTAGGAATAACCCTTCCCTAAACTATTTAGGATTAGGGTTTCTATTATAATTAAACTCCTTTAATTAATTATGCTCCTAATCCAATTAGAAATTTATGAGAGAGTACTTCTATTAATTAATTCCCAATCCCTATTAGAAATTAAATAATAGTAATAGTAATAATAATAATAAGACTCCTCTTATTAATTTATATTTAATATTTTCAAAATATTAAATAATAACTATTAAGCTATTTAATTTATTCTATCTCCATAGACTAAATTAAATACACTTAACTTATTATTACAATTATGCCATTTACTTCTTAAATAAATATTTTTCCTTTTTTTGCGGTGTGACCCTTTAGGTTCTCCATATTAAACCGGTTGTGAATAAATCAATTAGAACAATTCTAATTATATTTAAATAAATAAATTAAACTATTTAATTCATTTAAATAAATAATATTTATTCTACAATAAGGATAAGCCCCCTTAGCGATCAACGACTTTCCAAATAATATAGATTTCAACATTAATCACAAAAGAACCTTTCAGTGCATAGTTACCGTACAATTCAATCCTTCTACCATACAATGTTCCAATTAAATATAAGACATGGAATTTCTGTCAAGTCTTATTTTATTTAATTATATGTATTTCGATTCCCAAATGCACAACTCTAAATAATGCAAATTAGAAACTCCTTTCTAATTTCATTCTGCCTTGGCCAAGGACTACTGAGTTGTCATTTATCGAATTACATAGGACATTCATATCTTTTACTATACGAGGTAGATTCTTTGTTGATCATTCACCTATCTCTATGTACAACTAATTATATCCAATCATACCCTTTGATATACCCTAAAGGTCTTAAGGGACATGTCAAAGTATAACTTATCATACACAAGATATTATGATGATCTCAAGTCCAACGATCACTCTTGTACTACTATCACTAGAGGAATTCCTATTGACAGGCGAGTAAAACTCCATTATGTATTCCTTAGCGAGCCACGTTCAGTGTACTTATTCTCCAATAAGCACCTACATACTTGCTTTAGTGTCTCCACACAAATGATTATGAGATCAATCATCCTCTTCCTAAGAGTAAGCAACGTATGTACTAATCTATCCGGATTCACTAATCCCCTTTTTAGTAATCCAACAATTAGGAACAATTTAGTTTGTGAGCTATCTAGAATTTATATCTCATTAGCATGATCACCATCATGATTCTAAAAGCATTGCTCAAAACTATGGGCTTATCACATTTAATATAACAGCACTATGTAGATAATGTAAAATGCCTTTTAAGAAAATCAATTATTTTATTAATAAATAAATAAGATTACAAAGTATATGTTACATCATATCAAATATGATTGACTTATGTGCATACTACTTTCAATCTCCCACTTGCACTAAAGCCAATCACTATAGTATCTAATACCCATCTTCTCTAAGTGACGATCAAACTGCTGTTGTGTTAAAGCTTTAGTAAATGGATCTACAATGTTGTCTTGAGAGTCCACACGCTCCAGGGTGACTTCTCCTCTTTCAATGATCTCTCTAATCAAATGAAATCGCCGCAACACGTGTTTGGATTTCTGATGAGACATGGGTTCCTTAGCCTGCGCAACAGCTCCGGTGTTGTCACAGAATAAAGGTATAGCTCCTCTAATGCTAGGAACCACTCCAAGTTCAGTTATGAACTTCTTCATCCAAACAGCTTTCTTTGCAGCTTCACTTGCAGCTATGTATTCTGCCTCTGTCACTTAATCAGCAACTGTTTGCTGCTTGGAACTTTTCCAACTCACTGCGCCACCGTTTAAGGTAAACACGTACCCTGAAACGGATTGATTTACTGTCATCTTAGTCCGTTTGAAAACTTGAGTTTGTATAGCCCTCTAGTTTCAATTCAGACCCACCGTAGATAAGAAATACATCCTTAGTTCTTCTCAAGTACTTTAGGATGTTTTTCACTACCTTCCAGTGCTCTTCTCCTGGATTCAACTGATATCTGCTTGTTACACTAAGTGCATGAGCGACATCTGGTCTAGTACATATCATACCGTACATGATAGATCCTATTGCTGAAGCATAAGGAATCTTACTCATACGGTCTCTCTCCTCAGGTGTTTTTGGGGCCAGTTTCTTGGAGAGATGTATTCCATGGCTCATCGGCATGAGACCTCTCTTGGAATCTTCCATGCTAAACTTCTTTAGCATCGAGTCAATGTACTTTCCTTGGGTCAAGCCAAGCATCCTTTTAGATCTATCTCTATAGATCTTTATCTCCAAAATATAGGATGCCTCACCCAAGTCCATCATGGAGAAGTGTTTAGATAACCAAATTTTGATCGACTGTAGCATAGGAACATCATTCCCTATCAGTAATATATTATCAACATATAATACAAGGAATGAAACAGCGCTCCCACTAACCTTCTTGTACACACAAGGTTCATCCTCATTTTTGACAAAATCAAACCTTTTGATTATCTCATCAAAACGGATGTTTCATCTTCGAGAAGCTTGCTTCAATCCATAAATGGATCGTTGTAGCTTACAGACTTGGTTTGTTCCAACCGTTGAAACAAAACCCTCTGGCTGTATCATATATACATTCTCCTCAAGCTCTCCATTGAGGAAGGCCGTTTTCACATCCATTTGCCAGATCTCATAATCATAATAAGCTGCAATTGCAAGCAAAATCCGAATGGACTTGAGCATAGCTACTGGTGAGAAGATTTCATCATAGTCAACTCCTTGTCTTTGTTTGAAACCTTTTGCAACCAGTCGGGCCTTATAGGTCTCTACCTTGCCGTCCGCTCCAGTCTTTCTCCCACCCATTTACACCCAATAGGGTTAATGCCCTTAGGTGGTGAAACCAAAGTCCATACTTGGTTTTCATACATGGAGTCCATCTCGGATTTCATGGCTTCTAGCCATTTCTCTGAGTCTTTACTACTCATAGCCTCTTCGTAAGTCAATGGATCATCATCATCTATGATGCGTACCTCATTATCATCCTCTATGATGAATCCATACCTATTAGGTATCTTCGGTACTCTTCTAGATTTACGAATAGGTAGTGGTACAGTAGGTTCTTCTACTTGGTCAGGTACCTGACTTTGATCCGTAGTATTTTATGGTTCTTGAACTTCTTCAAGATATATCTTACTCCCATTGACCCCTTCAAGGATAAACTCCTTTTCCAAGAAGGCAACTTGTTTTGCAACAAACACCTTTTGATCAGTAGGATGATAGAAATAATACCCTGATGTTTCTTTAGGGTATCCCACGAATCTACATTTGTCAGATCTAGTCTTCAGCTTATCATGCTCAAACCTTTTGACATAAGCTGGACAACCCCAAGTCTTAACATGCTTAAGATTTGGTTTCCTCCCTGTCCATAACTCATATGGAGTCTTTGGGACGGATTTGGTAGGTACCTTGTTAAGTAGGTATGCAGCCGATTATAGGGCATAACCCCAGAAGGATATTGGAAGGTCGGTTGTAGACACCCAAATTTTGCACTTCGTATACTAACCCTGGCAGGAGGGCAAAATCGTCAATTAACCCAGCCTACGAAACAAAAAGTGGACATAAGTGCGAACACTGAAAGCCACCACGACGACGTGCGATCAAAGCCGACACGACAACGAGCGGGTATCAAGAATCAACTAATGGCCACTACGCTTACCCGCTCGCCGGTGAGTTAGTGGGGGTCGGGGGGGCAGCGCCCTGGAAACCAGACTCCAAATACAAATCCTGGGTCATATCGCATTCGAAACGAGCATTCCTGAATGACATGACACGTTTCCCAGTGGTTATCGGACTGCAAAATATAAGCCTGTCAGCGAAAACCAACAGTATGACACGAGAATCGAGGCACGGTACGAAAATTTTGAAAATCAGCCCAGCCAGCCGCAGATCAATTCGCGGCCAATGGTGGGAACTGAACTCGAGCACGGCGCAGGGAAAACCGAGGATCGGCGCGGGGGAACCGAGGCCAGCCGCAGATCAATCTGCGGCTGCCTTTGATCAGCCATTATGAGTGCAGTTCTTCATTTGCATACAGAGAGTTGAAGAGAAAAAAAAAGAAAGAGGAGGCAGCAGCAAACAGCAGTGGAATAAGAGAGAAAAGAGAGAAAAAGTGTGGATTTGTACCCCTTTTTGTTAGATTGCATCACATATATTTCCCACTCTACTTAATATACGAATATATACGCATCGTGGTGTCATTTGCAAGGTGAAAAGCCCTCTTTTATAGCATTTTTGGTATATCATTTTGTTAAGCTTTTTGCCATGCGGGCTATATTAAATGTAGTTTTTTTTGTATATTATTGCGGAGACATGGATTAGGAACTATTAGTGAGGGTTCCAACGGAACGAAATTTCTTCCTAATGGCCAGATGATATCCATTTGGTGATTTTTTAGCTCGTTATGGTGATGTATTATGCGTAGTATATTTGAATTGCTATTTTAGGATATTGTGATGTGTTAGGCAATCCGGTGTTGTTTATTTTTTGTAGTATCCATTTTGTGGGTGTGTAGTAATTTTGGGTGTGAGCCTAGGAACGCGACCCCGTGGTCCAAATCCGATGATGGACATTTTTGGATGTATGTAGTAGGGTCGATGTACCCTTTATTGTAAACATGTAATCGTCGGGCCTTAAAACGATACCAAGTTGAAAATCGGGTTTAAGGCCCCGAAATAATGAAATATGTGATTGTGGGCGTTTGGAGTTATTTTGATGGCTTACATGCCTATGAATAGCCCCACGCATTTTAATGCTTGATTTGATTTGCGACACGAAAAATGATTTCAAAGCTAAACGATCAAGATTTCCATAAAAATCAATCAAATTAGGTTATTAGCATCACGAGGCTCAAAATTGGAAGTTCTAATGAATGTCGATTCCTATTTAAACGAGAAGGCTAAAGAAAAATCGTTTTCAAACATCACAAAATGGTTTTTAAAAATAAATAACGTTTCATTAAACCTTTGTGCATAGGGTTAAAGAGGTCCTAGAAATTTCCCGTCATTCTATTTACGAAAGCAACGTATAGGTTTAAAAACTCTTGTTTTGCCAAAACGACACCTAATGAAAATCTCACAGCTTTTGACAATTAAAATCAAACCTTTCTCACAAAAATAAATAACAATGCTTTCTCGTATAAGCCGGAAGACATTCTAAGGCATTCTCAAAATAAAACACAACTTTTCATAAAAAATCCAAACGGGTTTTCATGCAAAACTCACTATAACATTCACATAGGCACACACACGTGCGCACACACATATTTTAAGAATTAAAGGATAGGAAAAGCATTAAGATTGCGGTAACCGTGTTTCACGGAAGTCCGGGGGTGCCTAACACCTTCCCCTCGCTTAAGCAAGCCCCCGAACTCTATGAATCTCGATTTGCAGACCAATTAATTCGAAGTCACATATGAGCCAGCGATTTACGAAAATGAAACTCAGATGAGTTGGTACATCCATTTCAAATATACCAACTGGCGACTCTGGTCAATTGGCTCATCATAAAAAATGATCTTTCAAAACCCCGTCGACATTTGTGCCGACCTTTTCCCAAAAAATCATCTAATAAAAAGGCTAAAATTGGAAAGGGTAATAATTACCACAGAAGCGATCCTCCCGGCGTCGATAGCTGGCGACTCTGCTGGGGACATTAGAGGGCTTAAGCCGCATTCAAATCTTTATGCTGTCCTATCCTTTAAAAATTTATGAATGTGTATGTACGTGCGATTTTTGACCTGTTTTACTTGTTGTTGTGTGAATGTGTGTTTTTGTCCAATGAATGAATGATTGAATGGAATTGCTTTACTTTAAAGTAATCATTTGCATACGGTTAGGACGATGAATGTGAATGTATGTTGAGAGTGTACCTCCTCTTGAGGCAAACCTGTCGGTTGCTTATTACTGGACTCGAAGGGGCTACTCCCCGGAGATGGCTCAGGAAACGCACCACCCAAATCCGCTCCAATCGAAAGGATTTAGACGAGTAGATTGTGAAGATTTGGGGACCTTCATGCCGAAAAGCCGCGAGAGTGACCTTAGGGTAGGTCAGCCTCAGATTAACCCAACGCAGGGAAAGTCTCTTCATGCCTTTTTTACGTTTACGCGTATAAATGTCATAGTCCCATTCAATATTTTTTTCCCTTTTGTCAAAAGAGGGTACTAACCTCTATGTTTTACAGGGAATAGCTGGGAAAGCATAATAATTCATGTCTAACATTTATTATTGCAATGAGGGACTGCTAACATTTTGTTTTGCAGGGAAAGATTAAAAAAAATCCAAAAACACAAAAGTTACAGCTTTAGCATGCATCCACATCTTTCATTTCCCAAGACTAAACTTCAAACCGTTTTCCCCTGTAGGATTGCTCCTCAAACGCGTTTGCAATCTAAGAAGGCCCAGGTTTCTACATCTGAAATGGCTGACTGTCCACCTCCTAATCCTGGTTCCATATCTAGGGAGGAATTCGATGATTTTAAAAAACAGATGTTAGAAATGGCCACGATGCTGAAAGAGCAGTTCCTACTGAGACAGGATCCGCCAAACAAGGATCCGCCTAAGGATGATCAACCCCAGCCTAAGGGGGAGCCAGTCATCCCTAAAGCCATTCCTACACCTAACAGGACAGTAATCACTATTCCAGAGGAGGGAGACACTGATGATCTTCGAAAGAAAATGAAGCAGATGGAGGAGACTATCCAGTCTCTGAAAGGCATAGGTTCCCTGGGCAGGGTAAATTATTCAGATATGTGTGTCTTTCCAGGAACCAAGTATCCGGAGAAGTTCAAGATCCCCGAATTTGAGAAATATAATGGGAAGGGAGACCCTTATACACACCTGAAGATATACATTGGGGAACTTGGGTCTTATGCAGAGGACGAAGGACTGAGGATGCAGTTATTCCAAAAGAGCCTAACGGGAGAAGCAAGAACTTGGTATGCCCACCTTGATAATGCTCGGATCCACAACTGGGAGGAGTTGACCCATACTTTCTTGACACAATACAGCTTCCAGGCACAGATGGCCCCTGACAGATATCAGATGACAAAAGTCAAGAAGCAACCAAAAGAATCTTTTAGGGATTATGCACAGCGGTGGAGGGGTATGGCTACACAGGTAAATCCCCCAATGAGCGAGGCGGAGATGGTAATGACCTTTATGGATATTCAGGAAGCGCCCTATTATGAGCGAGTGGATTGGAAGACCTTTTGCCGAAATGATAAGCATGGAGAAATGGTTGACATGGGGTTAAAGTCTGGCAAGATCCGGGATTTCACAGCTCTAGAAACAATTGCGGAGCAAATACAGAGCGGAAACTATGGCAGTGCTTCCCGCAGGACCCAGAAGAGAAAAGAGGAAGATGTTTCCCTTGTCCTGCAGGGATCATCTAGGAAGGTGAAGAATAGTCATCCAGTGCAAATACAGAGATTTGTGCCTCCCCGACAACCTAATTTCGATAGGCAAAAGACGGACGGACGAAGAAGATTTGAGGCCACAAGAGATCGGGTATTCACCCCGCTTGGGGATCCTCTTGAACAGATTTTGGCAGTACTAATAGCACAGAGAAAGATAGTCGATTTGGCACCTCCAATTGACCCGAAAGGGAGAAGATTTGACCCAAGTAAGAAGTGTGCCTACCATTCGGGTTCCCCTGGTCATGATACTCAGGAATGCTGGACGCTGAAGCACAAGATTCGGAACATGATCGATAGCGGGGAGATCGTGGTGGAACAGCCAGAGTCACCAAATGTTAAAGTCAATCCCCTGCCTAAGCATGATGGGGAAGGGGTCAATGTGGTGGAAGCCAGCGAAGCCGGAGGACCACCAAGGCTGAATTATATAAAGAGAATTGATGAGATGATTGGCATGACTAGTGATCAGGAGAATATACGAGGGACACCGATTAGGTTGGCGGGTCTGAGCAGGAGTATCACAGAGGGTCCTATCAGGTTAACGGCTCTGAAACGTCTCACCATTGCAGCGAGACCACAAATCCCCATTAGCAGTCTAAAAACAGTACCGTGGAATTACAGGGGAGTATCGGAGGAGGCGGCTAGTTGTGCTTCTGTAACATCAAAGGGGAATTATTTATATCTTCCAGGACGAGTCCTTGAGAGCAAAGGGAAGAAGAACGAAAAGATATCCGAGGAGAAAGTTGTGGAATTCTTAAGGAAGATGAATCATCCAGAAGCAAGGGGGTCAAGATATTGAGCGAGGAGTCGACTCTAACATCGATCATGGATTTGGTATTATCATCAGACGATCACTGTAGAATTCTGGCCAAAGTTCTGGAAGAGGCACACATTCCCAAGGTGATTAGCAAAGAAGGATTCGGCCATCTAGTGGACCATCTGTTAGAAAATAATGTAATATCGTTCACAGATGATGATATCCCCAAAGAGGGAACGGGGCATCGAAAACCGCTGCATATTGCGGTAATCTTATCAGGATATGTTACGAATGGGGTGCTAATTGATGGGGGATCAACATTGAATATCTGTCCATTCAGTACATTAAAGAAAATGAACGTCAATCCTAAGCGCCTGCGAGTTATGTGGTGGTACGAGCTTTTGACGGATCCCGGAGGGATACGATGGGGGAGATAGAATTTCCTGTGGAGATAGGGCCTTGTACTTTTGATATTTCATTCCAAGTCCTAGATATCGCGGCAAGTTATAACATGTTATTAGGAAGGCCATGGATACACATGGCCGGGGCAGTTCTATCTACGCTACATCAGCAAATTAAGTTTATCATCGATGGGAATCTGGTGACGATCTGTGCAGAGCGCAATGACCTTTCTCCTCCCAGGAACGGCCTACCGGTGATTAATTTGGACGAATCGGTGATACCCGCCAGTTTTTAGGCGTTAGAAATCAATACTCCCCACTACAGATGTCTGGGGGCTCCAGCCGTAAAACCTAAGGTCTCTCCTGAACTTACCTTTGTTGCTAGAGAAATGATGAAGATGAAGTTTCGACCTGGGCAAGGGTTGGGAAAGAACAGTCAAGGAATTACTGAGCCTATTCAACTACCCAATCAGATAGGCAAGGCAGGGTTGGGGTATTATGGAGGCGTAGAATAGAAACACTCTCAAGGGGAGACCTCAACTCGACTGACCGAAATTCTGATGCCGAAAGTCAACAATGAACAAGGTACTGGCAAGCCACGAATGATAAGTCGGCCAAAAAGGAGAATTTCCTGCAGGAGGTCATGCGACAGTTTGAAGCCAAGTGTGATATCCCTGGGCGGTCAGTAAGTAGTGAAAAGGGGAAGGATGTTGCCACGCCATCAGGAGCCCAACAGAGTGTGCATGTCATCAATTGGGTGGGGTTAACTATTCCTGAGGAGGTTATGAACAAGGACTAACGCGATGTGGCTGTGGTCATCGAGGAAGTTTCTGATACAAAGCCGTCTTTCATCTGTCGCATTTCGGCCAATCTGACCACCGATAACTGGACGATGGAGCCAGTAATATCCAAACGAGGGTAAAATATGGCGTCAAGATGGTATACCCCGGATGGTGGGGGAGGAATAGATACCAGTTTTTGTCCCTTATTTTGAATTTTGCATGGTTATGTTATTTTGTCATGTTATTTTAAAGATGATTATTGTGGGAAAATGACTTATATATATGACAAATATTTTTGTTTCATGTCAGGTGTACCAATTTTAGTATTTCTTGCCTAACAAACGATGTTTCAAATTTGAAAGATGACTATGATTTTGATATTGAGCTGGATTTCGATTTAATGGGCATTGAGCAGGATGAGACAGATAATGACGACGCACCTGACGAGATCAAAGGATGGGTCGAAGACAAACCCAAACCCAACTTAGACCAAACCATCACCATAAATATCGGAACCCCTGACAAACCCAAAGAGCTCAAGATAGGGAGAGACCTGACCCCTAGCCAAAAAATAGAAATAACCAAGTTGCTAAGCCAGTATGAGGATGTTTTTGCCTGGTCTCATGAGGACATGATCGGATTGTCCACCGGCATTGTGGTACACCAGTTTCCCATCAAAGAGGGTTTCAAGCCTGTCAGGCAGAAACTAAGAAAGCTAAAACCGGAGTGGAACTTGAAGGTGAAGGAAGAAATCGTCAAACAGTTCAAGGCTGGAATCATTACGGTGTCCACTTACTCGGAATGGCTGTCCAATATAGTCCCAGTGGCTAAACTTGGAGGGAAGGTGAGGGTATGTGTCGACTATAGAGATCTGAACAAGGCCAGTCTCAAGGACAACTTCCCCGTGCCTTTTATACACATCTTGGTGGATAACACGGCCCAATACGAGATGTACTCTTTTGTTGATTGCTTTGCGGGATATCATCAGATAATGGTGGCGGAGGAAGACCGGGAAAAGACCGCTTTCATCACCCCTTGGGGCACCTTCTGCTACAGACGATTGGCCTTCGGTCTCACGAATGTGGGGGCTACTTATCAGAGAGCCATGATGGCCCTGTTCCACGACATGATGCACAAGGAGATAGAGGTCTACGTGGATGACATTATCGTGAAATCGAAGGTAGAATCTGATCATATAACCCATCTTAAAAAGCTATTCGATCGGCTCAGAAAATATAATTTAAAGCTCAATCCGGCAAAATGTGCTTTCGGAGTGCAGTCGGGCAAGCTCTTGGGATTCCTAGTTAGTAATCGGGGCATTGAGTTGGATCCGGCGAAGATTAAGGCCATTGTGGATATGCCGGCACCTCGCACGGAAAAGGAGATAAGAGGATTTATGGGAAGAATAAATTTCATCAGCCGCTTCATATCCCACTTGACAACTACATGCGAGCCAATTTTTAAACTGTTAAGCAAAGATGTCTCCCAAGAGTGGAATAAGCAATGCTAGGAAGCCTTTCAGACCATTAAGAAGTAGCTGACAGAAGCACCGGTGCTAGTACCCCCGAAGGATGGGATCCCTCTGTTCATGTATATATCGGTCAATGCCATTGCAATGGGATGTATGCTGGGACAGAAGAACGAATCAGGCAAAGAGCAGGCCATCTATTACCTCAGTAAGAGATTTAGCCGATGTGAACAGAATTACACTCTCATCGAAAGGACCTGTTGTGCTTTGGCGTGGGCTGCAGGGAGATTACAACACTATCTCCATGGGCACACTACGTACCTGATATCAAGAATGGATCCACTGAAGTATATCTTTAAAAGGCCCATGCTGAACTGTCGATTGTCAAGGTGGCAGTTAATCTTACAACAGTTCGACATCGTATACGTAACTCAAAAAGCCATGAAAGGGCAGGGAATTGCAGATCAGTTGGCAGAAATGCCAGCAGGGGGGATGGAGCCTTTAGAAACTCCTTTGTCGGGCGAAGATGTATTCTGGGTCTTACACACGAGATGTGATGACGAGGGGCAGTTCTGGAAGTTGTATTTTGATGGTGCCATGAATGCTGAAGGGGCAGGAGCTAGAGCAGTCCTGATCTCTATCACCGGAGAGCAATACCCCGTGGCCACTAAGTTGCAGTTCAGTAATTCGAATAACACAGCTGAGTATGAGGGATGTATATTGGGACTCCGTTTCGCCCGCGATATGGGAGTGAAGAGACTAGCGGTGTTCGGGGATTCGGAGTTGGTAATCAGACAGGCGATCGGGGAATATAGCACTAAGGAGCTCCGGTTACTTCCATACCACCGATGTGTTATCCAATTTATGCGAGAATTTGAAGATATCGCTTTCCGACATATCCCCCGGGGACGCAACGATTTTGCCGATGCATTGGCAACTCTGGCTTCCTTAATCCACATAATCAGAAGCAACGACGTTCCACAGATTGAAATAGCAGTACAGAATACCCTGGCATAGGAGGAGCATGTGGCAGTATTATCGGAGGAGGTTGTTCTGCCAAAGCAGGCTTGGTATTACAATATAAGGGAGTATTTGAGGGATAGATCCATTCCCGACCAAGCGAGCCGAGCTGAGAGATTGAGAATCCAAAAGATGGCGATGAAGTTTTATCTAAGCGGGGATTCATTATACAAGAGGGATGCCGGTTTGGGATTGTTACAATGTATAAATGAAACACAGGCCCAAAAGATTATGGACGAAATACACGGTGGAGTGTGTGGGCCACACATGAGTGGACCGATGCTGGCCAAAAAGATCTTGAGAACAGGGCATTATTGGTTAACACTGAAAGCCGACTGCGATAATCATGTCAAACGATGTTACCAATGCCAGGCACACGACAATGTAATCCATGCGCCTCCCAATGAACTGCATTGTATGACCTCCCCTTGGCCATTCTCAATGTGGGGTATAGATGTAATCGGACCAATAGAGCCCAAAGCAAGCAACGGACACCGATTTATCTTCGTCATGATCGATTACTTCACCAAATGGGTAGAAGCAGCTTCTTTCCCTAAGGTAACTCAAGAGATCATCGTCCATTTCATCATGGATAATGTCGTTTGCCGATACGGGCAACCTGAGGTCTTGGTTTCCGACAATGCCAAGAATTTGAACAATGCCCTCAAGAAGGAGTTATGTGACCAGTTTAAGATCAAACACCTCAATTCTGTCATTTACCGTCCTAAGATGAATAGGGCAGTGGAGGCTGCAAATAAGAATATCAAGAAGATTATGGTGAGAATGTCTGCTAATCATCGGGGATGGCCGGATCTGCTACCTCTCACCCTGCTGGCGTACAGAACGTCGGTGCGTACTTCTACAGAGGCAACCCCTTACGCTTTGGTATACGGAATGGAGGTTGTTCTGCCAGTTGAGGTTGAGATGGCATCCTTCAGAATCTTAATTGATGCACAGATAAACGAGGAGGATTGGATGCAAAATCGGTACGACCAATTGGCCCTAATTGATGAAAGGAAGGTAGCTGCTGTTTTGCACGGTCAGTTATATCAGCAAAGAATCTCTCAATCGTACGAAAAAAAGATAAGACCTCGAAAGTTCAAGGAAAATGACCTAGTACTAAAGAGAGTCATGCCTTGTCAAGACGAAGCCAAAGAGAAGTTTGCCCCGAACTGGGAAGGACCTTTTGTGATTAAGAAAGTGCTGTCCGGAGGAGCCCTCATATTGCAAGAGATGGACGGTGAGGTGTTTCCACAGCCCATAAATTCTGACGGTGAAGCGGTTCTACGCCTAAAAAAAAATCATCATTTTCTCCTCTTTGTTTGAAGAACGAACTACGTAGGACCTAATCTCCCGACTTGTGGGAGTACGTAGGTAGCCATCATGGTACGGTCCATTTCTTTATAAAATAATACTTTCTCTAACCGAGACAGATTCCCAACAGCTAGAAAACCTTCCTATACCCTCGAAACCTTCCCGAAACCAGCCACCTAATCATCTTCATCTCAAATGACATAACCCTAACCCAACCAAACAGTTAGCCAAAATCTAAGACTCAGTCCGATGAAATCAACAGGGTGTGCGACAATATCTGTCAAATCTCAATCAAGACTTGAGAAGAGAAAGAAAGCGAAATATCAAAATCGTGGTTAGCTGGATAAAATGAGGATCCAATGAAAGGCAACGATACGAAAAAAGGGAAAATGACTAAATTTAAATGCATGTCTACATATATAAGTCATTTTGTTACAAGATTTCTCTTTCGATAACCGATAAAACTGACATAGTCTATGCAGAAAATGAAATGATCTACAAATCTGAAACTAACTGAAGCAGGATGGATGGTGGATAGATCTGAAGCATCGGTATCCCCTGTAACCCGCTGCCCCATCATGTCGATGCGATCCAATAAAGCAGTGGCTCGGCTAACAGTCTCAAAGTGAGCGTCTATAACTGCCCTAGTATGCAATACAATGGCGTCTCTGTCAGTGAGGGCAACATCTCTGGCCAGAATGGCAGCATCTCTCTCAACGAGGGTAGCGTCCCTCTCAGCCTCAGCAGTAATCAAGGCCAGTCAGATCCGGCTATCCTCAATAACCCGACTAGGGGCAGAATCAGCTGTGATGAAATAAGGAACATGGGCGGGAGTGGAGAAGCCTTCAGAATCGTATCTGGACATCATCTCTGTAGACTCAGGAAGAATAAATACCGCTGGGGTGGTCTCATCTGTGAAAACCACTCGAGAGTCATCAAATACTCCAGTCTGACTCAAACCAACCATATCAGAGTCTCCGTACAACCATTGCACATAAGCAGATGTCTGAATGGGGCAACTCTCGCTATACACGGCAAAGATCCTGCGAGACCAAAGATCATATACTCGCAGCAGATCTCTCTCTATCTGGGGTGATATGAGGAATCGGTAGTCGGCGGCGCCCGTGAAAGGGTGAAAATCCTATATCTGATCAAACTGCCCCATAACCGCCAAGGGATGATAAGTCGTCACGCCCCTCAAGCCAGCAATAGGGATGAAATCCAAGGTGGGCACATGAGTCGAGAAGCTCATGAAGGAGCAATAACCCGAATAGATCAAGAGATGAAAGGGCTCCTCAATAGCCGATAAGAATTCTATCCAGGAAGCCACATCAATACAGCTCACGGGGCGGAACGAAAATTGCATGGCTATGTCGTGGCTGAAGCAAAACCCATGGCGACGGAAATGACCGATGGGGCTGAGATGGCTCATAAACCATACATACAACAAAACAGAGCTCCCTCTGAATATTCTGCCTCGGAAAGACTGACAATATGAGGATGACATGTAGGTGTCTGCTAGTATCATGGGAATAATGGTGTGAACGTCCTGAAGGGCCCTAGTGGCTGCAATAACTCGCATGTCCAATAGATCGGATCCGGCTGGCAGATACAAAACTGAGATAACACAAGCCATCAAAACATCTACTCTCAAAGCGCCCCAGCGCTCCTCAGATACGGAAAAATCCCCAGAAAATAGACGAAAACTATCGGGTGAACCGAATCGGTCAATCAGGAAATGAAGGGGAACTAGATGGTCTGATGTGATCACCGATGACAGAACTGTCCTCCGCAGCCCAGTAAAAGTCAAGAACTGACGGCGCATGGGACCAGCTGTGACCCTGGCATAAGGACCATCCCAAGACAAGTCGGTAAAGCGGGCATACTCCTCGAGAGTAGGGGTCAGCTCCACTGTCCCTAATCTGAACACCTGACGGGCAGGGGCCCAATAGCTCAGAATACCCTCCACAAAGCCCGCCGGCACCTGAAAGGATAATAAGGACCAGGAATGTCCCAGAAGACCATCTGTAATAACCCTGTCGCCCGGCGACAAACTGTCCAACCAGCGGAAAAGCCTGCCAACCAACCCTGTGGGAGGGCCGAGATCCAAACGTACCACGGCATCTGATGACGACATCTGTGAAAAATAGTGTCAAAAAGACTGTGTAGGGGTCATTCTCTATCCATGAATAAAAAGCATGCATCATACAGTTAATAATGGAGCAATCGAATTATCATGATAAAACTGTGCATAAATAATTAAAGGAGTCCAATACATAGTGCATGAAATGGAAAAAGAAATGGAACAGGTTCAAATACAAAAAAAGCCCTATCCTATCGTGATCTAATCAAAAGTAATGCTATCTATGAAGTCGGGATCCTCAAACTGATCCCCTAGAGTAGAAGTCGAAGTCGAAGCCTCGAAATTAATATCTGGGATATATGGGGGCACTGGGGCATCAGATGAGCTCGGGCCTGCATCGAAACCCGCACTGTCAGGGTCATACACATAAGCATCCTCTGCGGTCCGGCCTAACACCCGAAGATATAAGGAGATAGCTGGTCCACCTGGCGGGTCAGAGTAGCCATCTGCTCAGCATGTGTAGAAGCCCGAACACAGGTAGCCCAATCAGTCATCATCACTGATCCAGGGACCATATCCCCAAAGAAGAATGTGGCCCGAGTCTGAGGACCGATAGTGCGGGGCACCCACTAGGTACGGAAGGCCTCACTCGTGCTGGGACCTGAAGAAAATGTCAGGCCATCCTCTCCCTCCACCATAATCTCTAAGGGCTGAGAGTCCATCGGCCAAGATGTAGTGAAAGGGAGGGAATGCGAAATACGGATCTCTCTAGTGACGCATCTAAAAGCACGCTCTCCCAAATACATCACCCATCCTCCAACACTCTGCAAAGTAAGGCGATGGGTAGAAAGTGCGAACTCTAGGCCGAAAGGATATCCGTCTGTAAACCCCATAGTCAGATGCTCAGAGAGATATGGAGTCTAGACGACCTCAGCAGCGGTGATCAACTCTAACTGAATACAGCAATGGGCGAAGCTGCCAGACACCAGAACCTCCTCCAAAGTACTATGGTGCCACCGCTGACCCCTGGGATAGGTATCCAGACCGAGAGTCGTGACAGGCCTCAGGTAGGGGAGTCGCTCATACGCCCAGAACTGTGAACAGAGACGAGAAACGACATGAGTAACCGACAGATGCAGAGAAGGGAAACGAAATGATAGGAAGTGCAGTAAGAAAAGAAGGCTTACTAGCAGAAAGGGGTAAAACCCAAGCCAAGCATCTGTCTGTCCCTCTGAGCAAAGACGGAGACCATGGAGGAAATAGGCGAAAGTGAAGGACCCCAGTCATAATCACCGATCCGATCCACATCTCTGATGGCTCCGACAACGCTAAAGTGAATGGTAGAAGAGTTGTTCCCTAGGAAACAACCCCTCATAATAGTCAGGAACAGACGCCGGAGCAGAATGTCACGAGTAGCTCTGTCTGCAGGGAAGGGCGTCGCATAGATACCTCCAACAGCATCAATAGCCAACGCTCAGGACCGAATGCTGCGGGCCTTAAAGACCTGGTCCTCGGCGGCGAAACCCAATAGAGATCGGACCTCCGCTGGAGTTATCGAGATCTAGGGGGGACACAGGATCCGGTGAACTCGATGCCAGTAATGTACCTCCAATCCCAAAGAGTCAGCACAACCTCGCAGTCCAAAAGATGAAGGGACTGGGTTTGGTGGAACCATCGCTCAGACAAAGCCCTCATATAACCCCATGGGCACTGACGGGGAATGATGTGAAAGTAGTATGCACTCAAGCCAATCATATTTGATATGATGTAACATATACTTTGTAATCTTATTCATTTATTAATAAAAGTATTAAAGGCATTTTACATTATCTACATGGTGCTGTTATATATTAAATATGATAAACCCATAGTTTTGAGCAATGCTTTTAGAATCATGATAGTGATCATGCTAATGAGATCTAAATTCAAGATAGCTCACAAACTAAAATTGTTCCTGATCGTTGGATTACTAAATTGGAGATTAGTGAATCCGGATAGATTAGTACATACGTTGCTTGCTCTTAGAAAGAGGATGATTGATCTCATAATCATTTGTGTGGAGACACTAAAGCAAGTATGTAGGTGCTTATTGGAGAATAAGTTTACTGAACGTGACTCGCTAAGGAATACCTAATAGAGTTTTACTCGGCTGTCAATAGGAATTCCTCTAGTGATAGTAGTACAAGTGATCCTTAGACTTGAGATCATCATAGTATCTTGTGTATGATAAGTTATACTTTGACATGTCCCTTAAGACCTTTAGGGTATATCAAAGGGTATGATTAGGTATAATAAGTTGTACATGGAGATAGGTGAATGATCAATAAAGAATCTACCACGTCTAGTAAAAGATGTGAATGTCCTATGTGATTCGATAAATGATAACTCAATAGTCCTTGGCCAAGGCAGAATGAAATTATAAAGGAGTTTCTAATTTGCATTATTTAGAGTTGTGCATTTATGAATCGAAATACATATAATTAAATAAAACAAGACTTGACAGAAATTCCATGTCTTATATTTAATTGGGACATTGTATGGTAGAAGGATTGAATTGTACGGTAACTATTTACTCAAAGGTTCTTTTGTGATTAATGTTGAAATCTATATTATCTGGAAAGTCGTTGATCGCTAAGGGGGCTTACCCTTATTGTAGAATAAATATTATTTATTTAAATGAATTAAATAGTTTAATTTATTTATTTAAATAAAATTAGAATTGTTCTAATTAATTTATTCACAACCGGTTTAATATGGAGAACCTAAAGGGTCACACCGCAAAAAAAAGGAAAAATATGTATTTAAGAAGTAAATGGCATAATTGTAATAATAAGTTAAGTGTATTTAATTTAGTCTATGGAAATAGAATAAATTAAATAGCTTAATATTTATTATTTAATATTTTAGAAATATTAAATATAAATTAATAAGAGGAGTCTTATTATTATTATTACTATTACTATTATTTAATTCCTAATAGGGATTGGGAATTAATTAATAGAAGTACTCTCACATTAATTCCTAATTGGATTAGGAGTTTAATTTAATTAAAGGAGTTTAATTAGAATAGAAACCCTAATCCTAAATAGTTTAGGGAAGGGTTTTCCTACATCGATAAATAAGAGAAGTCTTATCATAGATTAGGGTTACACACTCTTGCATAAGAATTGTAGAGAGTACTTACAATTTCTATAGAGATAGAAACTAGGGTTTTGCCAACACCCATCTTCTTGAACAAGTATTATTCCTTGGTGGATCACCTCTAGAGGCCAAACACTTGGGTAGCTAACGTTGATCAAAGGAAGGAATTTAATCGGTGGAATTCAAGGAGAACGCGAAGGAATTGGAGGTGAACTTGTACCTGAGGAATCTAGAATTCTACAAGGGTATAATTCTTATTCTCCATCTCTTTCGTTTAATTAATAATTGTGCATAAAGAAATATCATAGTGATGGTTTGTATAAAATTTTAAAATCTGATTTTATCGCGCTTCCGCTTTATTAATGTAATTTGATTGCATGTTCGCGTTATACAAACCTAACAGTGGTATCAAGAGCCAAACTTTATGCGAATTATTAATTGTTTTGATTCTGTATATACATTGATATGTGTTAAGAACAATTTAATTGGGCATAATTGTTTGTGTAAAATTATTTTATTTATTTTATTTATTTATTTATTTATTTTTTTATTTATTTATTTTCAATTAAGATAAAAGGTTTATTTTGAATTGGAATATAATTAAAATTAAAAGTTTTATTTGAACTTGGAATTGGATTCTACGTTAGCTAGAATAAAGGAGTTTATTCATATATGAAATAAGATTCCATGTTTCCTAGAATAAAGGAGTTTATTCACATATGGAATAGGATTCCATGTTTCCTAGAATAAAGGAGTTTATTCACATATGGAATAGGATTCCATGTTTCCTAGAATAAAGGAGTTTATTCACATATGGAATAGGATTCCATGTTTCCTTAAAAAATAAAGATGTTTATTTTGATAAGGAATAGGATTCAACATATTTTATTTTCCAACAATTTTAAGTTAAAAATAAAGGTGTTTATTTTAAACTTGAAATTGGTTTCCATATTAATTAAAATAAAGGAGTTTATTTTGATTTGGAATTTGATTAAAAATAAAGGAGTTTATTTTTATTCAAAAAATTGGATAAATTAAAATAAAAGAGTTTATTTTGATTTGAGATATGATTAAAATAAAAAATTTTATTTTAATTGAAATTGGATTTCATGATAACTAATTAGAGTTGGAATTGGATTCCATGATAACTAATTGGAGTTGAAATTGAATTTTATACTAACTAATATTGCCCATTAAATGATATCAATGCATATATGGAATGATTTTATTATTCATAGGATGAATGTTATTTATTGATACATATAGAGATATGTATGATAATAAATAGGGATTGATTATGGACTATTGACCAATGTTTGATTGGATTTATTTTAGTGGATGCTTGAATGTATGGGTTTTTATAAATGGGGTCTGCGTACCTCGTCTTCTCTAATTTTTTCTTAATGTAAATTCTATCTCCCTCCTATGTACTTTCCCTTGACTGCTGATCAAGGTTTCTATTTATTGTAAATAGTTTTTATAATAGGACTAGTTAGAATTAATTTTGAAGAATTGAAGACAAAGGAGCAAGGAGCGCTTGAAGACCCGTTTGTAATAGAGCCCGGGTTTAAATGTAATAGTTATATTTAAATTTAATTCTTGCACCCTAGGTTTGACCTTTTGGTTCACTTGGTGGCTCTAGTGAACCAAACTAGAATAAAAGTCCATAATCAATCCGGGTAGAATATAATATTCTATATGTGCATGCTTAATATATGTATATTATATATTATCCAACATGCTTCGCATGTTAAATAATATGATGCGTATTTATATATATATGTGCATGAGCGCTAAACAAGATGAGACAAATAATAACAAACCCCTCAAAGAAATTATATTAAGTCCTAAGCGTTCAAAGATATTTGGAATATCGAACGTCGCCTTCTAGCATGGTAAAACGATAGAGTATTAAATATTTAATATGAGTTTGTTGTGCACACACAAGGCGAGTATTATATATTTAAGATGTTGTTTTATCACATTTGATGCTTATTAAGGAATTGAACATTACTGCTTTGTTGTGCACACACAAGGGCGGTCTTTTTCTCTTCACATATATGGAAGTTCTAGGTTGGACTTAACTTAGATTATTTTAGTTCGGATGTGCACACACTTGACCATTATAATCTAAGAGGTAAAATACAAGGAGTTACATAGTGATGTAATTGACAATAGTTGTCTACCTATTTATTTATATATAGTTTGTTGTGCACACACAAGGCTATATACATTTGAAATGGGATCCTTATTCTCACTAGCAAATCTTTAATTAGATATGCCGAACTATATAGGGAGGGTAATATAGTTTGATGAAAATAGTGGGAGATACCGATTTAAAATAAAGACCTAATTTATTTTGGTAATTAATTAAGAAATGAATGTATGCTAAAATGTTGTTAAATTACAAATTCATTTATAGAATTTCACAATGTCTAATTCACTATCACTGCGGAGCATATTAGATGCTAATTAACCGGACCGAATTACACGGACTAGTTAAGGAATTTGAGAATAGTTCTCAAGGCTGAAAAGCTATCTTATGTCCTTAATATACCTATCCCTGCAATGGTTGCAGACAATGCCTCAGAGGAAGAGATTGCTACTTTTAGAAAGTGGCAAGATGATGCACAGTTGGCTCAATGCATTATGCTCGCATCCATGAGTAACGAGCTTTAGCGTCAGCATGAAACTATGGATGCTCCTATTATACTCCTGCACCTTCAAGGAGTTGAAGGGTGAGGAAAGTAGGACTATTAGATATCAGATATCTAGGGAGCTCTTCCGATCTAGAATAACCGATGGCACTACAGTACAGACATATGTCCTAAAATGATCAATCTGATTGAACAATTAGGACAACTGGTTTTAATGGATGGAGAAATGATCCAAGATTTGATCTTGCAATCATTTTCGGACTCTTTCTCACAAATTGTTGTGAATTTCACATGAACAAGCTATATGTCAGCCTGCCTGAGTTGCTTAAACATGTTGAAAACAGTAAAGAGTCACTTTCCAACCAAGAAAGACCAAGTCTTACTGGTAGATGATTCTTCCAGGTAGCGGAAGAGGGCCAAAGGATCTTCTGAAAAGAAGAACAATTCAAAGAAGGTATAAGGAAAGGCAATAACTAAGGACCATAAGAACAAAACTGATGCAAATAGCAAAGGAGTTTGCTTCCAATGCAATAAGCCTGGACACTGGAAAGGAAACTGTAAGGAGTATCTTACAGAGGCTAACCAGAAGAAGCTTAGTGAAGCTTCGGTTACAAATATGGGTTTGTTCATGATTGAAATAAATTTTTATATAAGTCAAGGTTCTACTTGAGTATTGGATACCGGCTGTAGTTCTCACGTATGCAATCCAATGCAGAGACTAAGCAGAAGTAGAAAGTTAAACAAAGTAGTAATCTTATGTGTGAGAATGGAGCAAAGATTGCTACATTAACCATAGGAACTTATACTTTAGCGTTGCCTACGGGCAAGTTTATTAAGTTAATAAGTTGTTATTATGTTCCAGTTCTCATTAGAAACATTAGAACTTTCGTTGTTGGACAAGGAAGGTTCTGGTATTATATTTAAGAACAATTGTTGTTCTATTTATAATGATAATGTTTTGTTTGAAACTAGAAGATTACTTGATAGACTTTGTAAACTTGACTTACATGAAAAATAATTTTGCAAATTGAACAAACTAGTAAAAGAAAAAGGAGATGATCATTCAAAGAGTTGAATATGTGTATTTGATGAAATACAAGTCTGAATCATTTGAAAGGTTCAAAGAATTCAGAAGTGAAACAAATTGACAAAATATTAAGATTCTTTGATCAGATCGAAGAAAGAATACTTGACCAATGAGTTTCTAGATCATCTTAAAATGGTATTTTCTCATAATGGAAACCTCCTGATACGCAATAATTGATTGGTGTATCTAAAAAGAGAAATTATACCTTGTTGGACATGGTGCAGTCCATAATGATTTTTACCGACATTCTAGTATCCATCTAGGGTTATGCCCTAGAAACGGCTGCATATCTACATAATAAGGTAACCTCAACATCCGGCCCCAAGACTCCATAAAAGTTATGGATAGGGAGGATTCCTAATCTTAAGTATGTTAAGATAAGGGTTGTCCAGCTTATGTGAATAGGTTTCAAAGATAAGTTTGGGACAAAATCTGATAAGTGCAGACTTGTGGGATATCCTAAAGTAAGTTTAGGGTATTATTACTATAATCCTATATGCTGCCTTCTTAGATAAAGGTGTTTATCATTGAAGGAGCTAGTGGGAGGGTAAAAGATCTTGAAGGAGTTCAAGAACCACAAAGCACTTTAAGTCGAATCGAGGAACCTGTAGATAGACTTATTGTACCACAACCGAATTGTAAATCTGGAAGAGTACCGAAGATACCTGGGAGGTATGGATTCATCATAGAGGATGATGATGAGGTACGCATCATAGAGGATGATGATCCAGTTAAATACAATGAGGCTATGAGTAGAAGACACTCAGAGAAATGGCAGATGGCCATGAAATCCGAAATGGACTCCATATATGAGAACCAAGTATAGACTCTGGTTACTCCACAAAAGGGCATAGTGCCAAGAGTGTGAATATGGGTCTTTAAGAGAAAGACTGGGCAAATGGCAAGGTGGAGACCTATAAGACCAGACCTGTTTAAAAGGTTTTTCAAGTCAAGGAGTTGACTGTGATAAAACCTTATTACCGGGTAATGCTCAAGTCCATTTGGATTTTGCTTGTGATTGCAGCTTATTACGAAATCTGGCAAAAATGGATGTGGAGACACCCTTCCTCAATGAAGACTTGAGGAGAATGTATGTATGATACAGCCAGAGAAATTTGTTTCAAAGGTTGAAGCAAATCGTGTTTTAAGCTACAATGATCCATTGATGGGTTGAAGCAAGCTTCTCAAAGATGGAACATTAATTTTGATGAGACAATCAAAAGAGCTTGATTTTATCAAAAACAAGAATGAACCTAGTGTGTACAAAAGGTTAGTGGGAGCACTGTGACATTCCTAGTATTATATGTTCATATATTACTGATAAAGAATGACACACCAATGCTACAATCAATAAAGATAAAATTGTCTAAACATTCCTCCATGAATGACTTAGGAAGAGCATCCTATAAATTGGGGATATAAATCTATACAGATAGATTTAAAAGGATGTTCGGCTTGACCCAATGAACGTATATTCATTCGATGCTAAAGGCGTTTAGGATGGCAAACTCCAAGAGAGGTCTCATAATGATGAGCCATGGAGTGAATCTCTCTAAAATTGTCCCAAATTGAAAGAGAGATCGCATGAATTACTATCATGTATGCAATGACTATACTAGGCTTGATGTTGATCAGTCATATTCTGGAGAAGATCACAGTAAGACAGTGATAAACATCTTTAAGTACTTAACCGGTACTAAAGATGTGATCATGATTCATGGTAGGTCTGAATAAAAACTAGAGGGCTTACCAGATTCAAGTTTTTCAGACTGACCAAGACGATAACAAATCCACTTTAAAGTAAATCGTTACCTTGAAAGGTGGTGCAGTGAATTGGAAAAGTTCCAAACAACAAAGAGTTGCAGGTTTAGTGACGCAGACAAAGTATATAGTTGTAAATGAAGCTACAAGTTGATTGTTTGGATGAAAAGTTCATCACGGAACTAGGAATAGTTCCCAAGTCTCATCTTGGATTCAAACATGTGTTGCGGCACTTTCATTTGATTAGTGGAATCATTGAAAGAGGAGAAGTAACTATAGAGATAGTGGACTCTCAAGAACAACATTGCATATCCATTTACTGAAGCTTTATCCAAACAGCAGGATGATCGTCACTTAGAGAAGAAGGGTATTAGATACCATGACGATTGATTTTAGTGCAAGTGGGAGATTGAAAGTAGTATGCACACAAGTCAATCATATTTGATATGATGTAGCATATACTTTATAATCTTATTCGGTTGTTAAAAGGCATTTTACATTATCTACATAGTGTTGTTATATTAAATGTGATAAACCCATAGTTTTGAGCAATGCTTTTAAAATCATGATGGTGATCATGCTAATGAGATCTAAATTCTAGATAGCTCACAAACTTAAATTGTTCCTAATCGATGGATTACTAAAAAGGGGATTAGTGAATCCGGATAGATTAGTACATACGTTGCTTGCTCTTATGAAGAGAATGATTGATCTCATAATCATTTGTGTGGAGACACTAAAGCAAGTATGTAGGTGCTTATTAGAGAATAAGTTCACTGAACGTGGCTCGCTAAGGAATACCTAATGGAGTTTTACTCGCCTGTCAATAGGAATTCCTCTAGTGATAGTAGTACAAGTGATCCTTGGACTTGAGATCATCATAGTATCTTGTGTATGATGAGTTATACTTTGACATGTCCCTTAAGACCTTTAGGGTATATCAAAGGGTATGATTGGGTATAATAAGTTGTACATGAAAATATGTGAATGATCAATAAAGAATCTACCACTTCTAGTAAAAGGAGAGAATGTCCTATGTGATTCGATAAATGACGACTCAGAAGTCTTTGGCCAAAGCAGAATGAAATTAGAAAGGAGTTTCTAATTTGCATTAATCAGAGTTGTGCATTTCAGAATCGAAATACATATAATTAAATAAAATAAGACTTGACAGTAATTCCATGTCTTATATTTAATTGGGACATTGTATGGTGGAAGGATTGAATTGTACGGTAACTATGCACTGAAAGGTTCTTTTATGATTAATGTTGAAATCTATATTATCTGGAAAGTCGTTGATCGCTAAGGGGGCTTACCCTTATTATAGAATAAATATTATTTATTTAAATGAATTAAATAGTTTAATTTATTTATTTAAATAAGATTAGAATTGTTCTAATTGATTTATTCACAACCGGTTTAATATGAAGAACCTAAAGGGTCACACCGCAAAAGGAAAATATTTATTTAAGAAGTAAATGGCATAATTGTAATAATAAGTTAAGTGTATTTAATTTAGTCTATGGAGATAGAATAAATTAAATAGCTTAATATTTATTATTTAATATTTTAGAAATATTAAATATAAATTAATAAGAGGAGTCTTATTATTATTATTACTATTACTATTATTTAATTCCTAATAGGGATTGGGAATTAATTAATAGAAGTACTCTCACATTAATTCCTAATTGGATTAGGAGTTTAATTTAATTAAATGAGTTTAATTAGAATAGAAACCCTAATCCTAAATAGTTTAGAGAAGAGTTTTCCTACATCTATAAATAAGAGAAGTCTTATCATAGATTAGGGTTACACACTCTTGCATAAGAATTGTAGAGAGTACTTACAATTTCTATAGAGATAGAAACTAGGGTTTTGCCAACACCCATCTTCTTGAACAAGTATTATTCCTTGGTGGATCACCTCTAGAGGCCAAACACTTGGGTGGCTAACGTTGATCAAAGGAAGGAATTTAATCGGTGGAATTCAAGGAGAACGCGAAGGAATTGGAGGTGAACTTGTACCTGAGGAAGCTAGAATTCTACAAGGGTATAATTCTTATTCTCCATCTCTTTCGTTTAATTAATAATTGTGCATAAAGAAAGATCATGGTGATGGTTTGTATAAAATTTTAAAATCTGATTTTATCGCGCTTCCGCTTTATTAATGTAATTTGATTGCATGTTCGCGTTATACAAACCTAACAGTCAAATCCATCATATGCTTGGAAAATGGTGAAGAACCACCAGTGTGATATAGTGTCAATTTTGCTCGATTCTTCTTAGACGCTGCACTCTTTGATTTCCAGGCTTGCTCCTTCCACACATCAATCATCTCTGACCAAACTTGTTGCGAAAGCCAAGTGGGATTATATGGTTTCAAGGCATCACACATCTCACTTGTATGGGCCTTCTTATGAGCTTCGCGCCTTGCAATGCTCAACCATTTTGAATAAAGCTTTTTATAATGGTTACGAAAGACCTCCTTCACTTTCTCATTTTCCCCTTCGCGAAACCGAAAGCAAGCCTGAGCAAGTATTGAAGAAAAGAAATAAAGAAATAAATATTAATTATATGTTGATTAATTATAATAACAGTATAATAAAGTTGTTAGCTTAAACACTGACATATACACACAACTTAAACACTGTTGTAATTACCATTAAAAAAGGTATTGGAAATATTTTATTTTGTTAGCTAAATTTAAGCTTCAATAAAAGAAAAAAAAATGCAGCCCAAGCATAAACAGTATAATGCTAAATGTCTAAAGTTAACAATAGCTCGCTCAAACTTTAAGTTAGAGTACAATCTACATTTAATAGTGGCCAGGGTGTTATGAGCGATGGTGATGGTCCGAGCAGGGAGATATCCATGGGCATGGAGTCTAGCATTTCTCTCTTGCCAGATGTTGTACACTACTGCAGCAAGACCAGAAAACTTTACACATTCTACAATTTTCATACAAAAACAACCCAAAACAAATAAAAATTATTTTTTTTGTGGGGGAGGGGGGTGTCCCATCCTTTAATTACTTCATCAACATCTATGAACATGCAATACCCAGGTCCTATGTTACGTGCATTAGTATGTATTGGATTAGGCTCCTAAAGAAGGAAATTACTATAAGAGTTGCCCAGATAGATGAATATTATGCACATGCACATTTGTATAGTGCTAATTATTTACTCCGCAAAATTACAGCATGTACTTCTCCGAATATTAGAAAACAAGAGTTTCATGTCCATATGCTCCCAATATATGAGATAGGCCCCTTGATGAATGATGAGACCAATACCAGAAAAAAATCATACTCCATATGAAATATTAAGATAACACCACAAATTTATGGTCGAAAAATAAGGCATGGTCATCATCCTAAACAACATTGAAGGACAGAAACAAAATCTAGAATTTGATGAACTACAGTACAATCAATCCACAATTGAAAACAATACACAAAATAATAAGGTAAACTGGCAACAAAACAGCTCACTGTCACTGTCAACTCACTGTTACAACAGGACTTTGTTGCGTGGAAGTTACTTCTTCTAACAAGTTTGTTGAACCTCACTGTCAACACCAAATCCACTGACATGACTCTCAAGAACATTCAGATGATAATGACAGAGCGAGATATGAGCAAATACCAACAACTTTAGAATTCCATGCCTCAATTTTCTTTTCAAATTCCAAGACCTTTGCAGGAAAACTATGTGAGAAAGCGCCCTGCTTGTTCCGCTTTACTTGATGGGAGTGGTTTGGGGATTGCTGGAGATTTTGAACCTTCTAAAGGTGTGTGTGAAAAACTTGATGTGAAACATAACATACAAGTCGTGTACCCGCGCATAGGTTTGGGCCAGACCATGTAATGGGTGCTTAGAACGGAAATTAAAAAAAAAATGTATAATTTGTTTCATTGAAAATGTTGGTATATGTGCCAGACATAACCTAGGCTAGTAGTAACTCTGAAATGTCTATGATGGAAATACCCCACTCTGACTTAGGATGTTTACATATTTTGCAGTGGATCCCATAGCATGGGTAGGTCCAAACGAGAATACAAACTTGCAGCTTGGGGGGCTAGAATACTCTGCTCCATACGAGGCACCACCTGTTTTTGATCCCCAAAATCGACCAGCAAAGAGATGAAGGACACCAAGTACAAAGACACACAATGGTGATTATATGTATGAAAATCACCAAAAGGAAGGTAGAAGAGTCTAGTCAGACTACTTTGGTGCCTATCATGAGCTGTTTATGATTTGGTAACTATGTTAATACACCTTTTTCCCCACCTGCCCTGTATTGCAAGATTTGTTCTAGCTAGCAGAAACAAAAAAAATGTATGGATTTGATTTCCTTGAGAAAAGTTGAATGAGTAAATACCAACAACTTTAGAATAAAAATGAGTAAAATTTATTCAGATGAAAAAAATGTATGGATTTGATTTCCTTGAGAATCAGATATGAGCAAATACCAACAACTTTAGAATAAAAATGAGTAAAATTTCTAAATTTAACATTTAAAAGTAGAGTTTAATGTGACTATATGATGTAGGTATGCCACCGCAGTGCCAAAAATCTCTGCTCGTGAGAGAAGTTTTATCACAATGACATCAAATAGCTACTTCTATAACCTGGTAGTGTTTTAAAAAAAATTCTAAAACAAAGGATATAAGCCCCCTTTTGGTCTGACCAAGTTTATTCCACCCCCCACAAACAAAAATAAAAGATAAAGATAAAAATGGTAGCAAGCAAAATTAAAATAAATAAGGATCCGCATAAGCTTATCAGTCCCAGACCAAAAAATGGTCAACATACACATTTGTAGCCTTCTACATTTTGTACAACTATGTTACACGAAGCACAAGACGTCTTCCTACAACAAGATAACATAGATAACTTGTTGGAATAACATATATATAGGTCTTCCTAGAACAAGATAACTTGATTGGCACAACAATACGCGCGTACTTATACAGATTGGCATACTCATGTTTGCAAACAAAGTAAACAGATTGGTATACGATGTGCATATTTGTATGTAGGCAAAACAAGCAATAACATAGAAAACAGATTGGTATACGATGTGAATGTTTGTATGTAGGAAAAACAAGAAACATAGATACATTACAATGTCAAACTATAAAAACACATGGGGAAGGGGATGAATATTACTGAGTTCTTCACAACATAAGTAAACATTGATCTAGTAAAGGTAATCTTGCATTTCTACATATGGGCCAACTCTAGGAAAAAACACATCGCTCAAAGAAGCCATCAACACTAAAGCATGACAGGTTTCATGTTACTCATAATAAAAGTACATACTTATTTCAAGCCTTTTTAGTAATGAAGTTTAACTCATGAAGAATATCATATAGTATAAAAACTTGTACTTACAGAAAACTCCTCCCAACAACCTTCAAAAACATCTTCAGGCACTTGTTTCCAAAGTACCCAAGGCTCGTTTATATGGCTTTTCAAAATAGGCCCACACTTATTTCGAGCCTTTTCAGTAACAAAGCTATAAAAACAAAATGAACATCAGCACAATTAAACATTGTTAAAATTAATAATGTGTGTTTTAGCTAATTAATATTCTTAAAAGAAATACCTATTATCGCTAATCAAACATAGTGGTCGTAACTCCGGATCATTCTCAGCCTGAATCCCACGGGTTACACCTCTCAAACGACGAGGTTTAACAACAGCTACAGTAAGAGGAACAATATTATCCGGCACAGACTCGGACTGTATCTCATGTGCTACATTGCTTGAACTATGGGCCTGAATAACAGGTACCTCAAGAGGAATCACATCATCATAATGATGATGACGATGGGGAGGAGGAGGGGGAGGAGGAGCTCCGACATGATCTACATGAACATCTGCTTGAGAAGCTGAATGAGAAATCAACTTGTCATGACCATATACTTTTCCACAAGTGTTGCCACCTCGATGACCTATATTGGGTCTGCGAATTATCGAGTATAGTTGCCTGCAATCATATGATATAAGAGTAACAAAAGCTAAATTAAAATAGGGGTTGCCAGTCAAAGCTAAATTAGAATATAGGCTGCCAATCAAGAAGACATTAATAGATGTATCTTACCCGGGTCGGATGACTAACGGCGTCTTTGAAATGGACCTTTTTTCCATGGAACCTGTAAATACCTCTCAAGTTATAGGTGACAAAATGAAATTTATTCAACTAAAGTATAAATATAAAGCTTAATAAGTAAAAAAAAACATAAATAACAGATAAGCAAACATAAATTATAGGCAAGTAACCTAATAGGCTAATATAATAAAATCGATTAATAAAAAAACAAAATGTGTTATTTCTAATAAAATTAATTACATTTAAGAACAAGTGGAACCAAAAAGTAGATATATCTAATCTTGGTATTCATTGTCATCTTCTTCTTCGGTATCATATTGCTCTTCTTCTTCAATTTCCTCATTTTCATCATTCAAATCCACTTCTTCCCCAGGATCATCCGCAACACGTAAATCTACATTAAACAAATAATCAGAGTTTTGGTTAGGCACTACAGAACCATTATCATCCTCTTGATAAGCATCAATTCTTGTATTTTGAAGGATGTCATAATCTGTACGAGCTTTAGTTTTTATAACGGTGTACCAATTGGGATCCTTCTTCGTAACGCCTTTAGCAAAAAAAACTTGTTTGGCTTGTACTGCTAGGATGAATGGATCATATGAGTTTAGCCTTGACTTTATATTAACTTGTATCAATTCGTTTCCAATCACGCGAAAACCCTTGTCCTTCCGAGTATCAAACCAGTTGCATTTAAACATTACAACCTTTTTTGTAAAGTATTGCAATTCAACAATCTCTGATAAGAGCCCATAATAATCTAGACCGGAGTCATTACAACAACTACCTTTCACCATAATACAATCGCTTTGGGTTTTTCTATTAGCTGCTATATCACTTGTGTGGAATCTAAAACCATTGATAACGAATCCCTTATACACATTAACTGTTTTACCAGGACCACGAGCTAATCATCTTAAACTTTCATCGGTGTTGTTATCATCGACTACCTATAAATACCGTAGACTGTAACGCCCCCAAATCTCTACACTCCCCTGTAGCAGATCTGGTGCTCACGTGGAACTATACAACTATAAATATTCAATAAAATATGACTTCTATCTATCCAAGGTTCACAGTATCCCATAACAGATAATAATTCTCGTCAGAACGTTATCCGTGTTTGGATACCCTCACTTGGATGTACAAATTCATATCTTGTGGATATCTCTTTCATATCAATATTCCCTATCTATCTGACATTCACAGTATTAATGATAAGATTATCCATAGAACTGAGGGGCGCATTCCGGTAAAGATGGCACCTTACCGGCGCTCATTAAGTGTAACCCCAGAGCTTATAGGACTCTCACCATCATTTAAATACCCTCATTCAGATGTATAGTTCATATAGACACTGTATTTAACTTAGTACAACTATTCTAAAGAATTTAAAGATCAGAGTATAACGCATTCTATAACATAAAGTGTCATAATATATTACATAACATTTTGTTCGGTTACATCATTCGTTATACTAAGTTATTACAATAACAAGTCTTTAAAAAGACTTAAAGTATACAACAATAAACAATAAAGCTAATAAGCATGGCTTTTCCCCTTGTTAGTCCCAGACGTGCCAGGGATATCATTTATAGCTGCAAAAGAAGATATGCGCAAGAATGAGCTACAAATGCTCAGCAAGTTCATTTAAATATGTAAACACCATGTGTTTGATTTGAAAGATGTCAATGATGTATACTGAGGGTTCTGTACATGAACCATATATTTCATTTAGTTCTATCAGTCTTTAATGACTTAGAACCATTTGAGTTTTGGATATCTGGTAGGTGATCAGCCTCACCAATATCCTAGGAGTATGCATATCATCCTACCAATTTATGTTGATATATTATCAACTGTTCGTCACCTTATATTAAGGGAATTTCGTCACCTTATTTTAAGGGAAAATTTCGGGTTCACCTTACATCAAGGTGTTCCATTTCTCAGTATCAGATGTCGTACCAAACAATTTGGCTTGACACAACAATTTAAGCTCGAACAAGCAATATATGAATAATAATTCATTTCTTAAGTTATGCTGAACAAGAAGCAATAACTTCACAATAATTGATAGCAAGATGTATAATACTTGCTTAATATAAATTGAGAAAGGTTAGGACACTTGCCTTAGCGTAGCTCACTATAATTTTAGTACAATCGGTCAACGCACGTAGTCTACGTATACCAATAATAAGTGTTAGCACGTACATAAACATGTATCACGCTAATCTAAACAAGTTTCATTAAGGTTTGACGTTGATTCGGTATCTCGGTCGTATCCTTAATGGCTAAACACATAGATTGTTTGATAAAACTTCATTTGGAAATCGAATTATTAGTCTAAATAATTTAATTATTATTTCTAACATTTTTAGAAGCTTGGTATTATTTTTAAATAATTTTTACAAGCTTAGGAATATTTTTAAATGATTTAATTATCATTTAGAATAATTTTAAAACATTTAATATGTTATTTAAATAATTTATTTATCATTTAGAATATTTTTAGATATTTAAAATATTATTTAAATGATTTATTTATCATTTATAATATTTTTAGAAAGATAGAATATTATTTAAGTGATTTATTTTATCATTAATAATATTCTTAGAATTTATTTTATCATTATAATAATTTTATTATTACTTATAATAATTTTCAAAACTTAATTTGATATTTAAATGATTTAATTATCATTTAAAATAATTTTTAAATACTTAATATATTATTTAAATGATTTATTTATCATTAATAATATTTAAATATTTAATATTTTATTTAATTATTATATATAATAATTTTATTTACCTTAATATCATTTTAAATAATTAATATAATTATTTAATAATTTAATACCATTTTTAAATAATTAAAACAATTATTAAATGATTTATCATAATTATTAATTATTATTTAATTAAATTAAATAATATTTCAGAATATAGAAAAATATTAAAAATAAATTTTTATAATTTAAAAATGAATTTTCGGATTTATTTATTAATTATTAATAATTATTTAATATTTATTTTATATTTTATAATTTATTTAATTAATTTTTTATTTTATTTTTATTAAAAATCCGTCGCTAAAGGGCTTTAGCGACGGTCTGCTTATTTTTCTTAGTTTCTGGGTTTTCACATGCATTTCGTCGCTAAAGGTGTTCTTCATGAAGAACACCTGTTCAACGCTGGTCAGCCTACTTTGATCTCAAATTTCTCCTTGATGCTTAAAGGTTTGTGTTTGATTCTTGTTGCTAGTTACAGTTTATATGGTAGAGAGTAACGACATGTGTTGTTTGAGATCAAACAACATCATTTGATGCCATTTAAATTTGGTCAAACTAGCAGGGACCAACTGTTCTTGAGAATTTCTGGGTAACCCAGAAATTCATGAGTCAGGTTCGGTCAAGGCACTTTGACCACGATTTCTAGCTAGATTAATTATTGTTCATGTGTTTTAATGTTATGAGGTTGTTATCTATGTAGCATACAACAAGTCTAAGCAAATAAATTACCCAAAATATCTCGTTTAGGCCAAATCTGGGCAGCATGAACTTCTGACAAACCTTGTCAGAGTTCTTCAAAGATTTCTGGGTTGCCCAGAAATCTGCCAATCCGAACGGTCAAAGGACTTTTGACCGATCATAACTTCATTTCTAGACATTCTTTTACTACAATTCAACTTGGATATTATAGACCTCATATCAGGCTACACATACAAACATTAAAACAGATCTAACACATAAATTAAGCCGATCAAACCGCCTAACAAAGTAGCTTGTCAGACTGTTCTTGACTGCCAAGAACAGTTTGAGTTTTTGGCTTGATTTTCATATCTAGATGTTATGTAAACATGTTTTGACCGCCCAGATCACTAAATAACATATTAACAAGTATTCCTAAACATCTAAAACACAAAAATTTTGCAGGTTTGAAGATCAAACATAAATTAGGGTTTTGTGCACCTTTTTCTTTAAAATTTGATTTCTGATCTTGGCTACTCATCTTGTGATTGCAGAGGCTTGTTATGGCTGGTACTATAGGTGTTTAGGGTTTGTAAATTCGTAGGTTAAATGACCAGCTTGATGTTCTATTTATAGCAACTTCCAATTTAGGGTTTTTAGGTCATTTCTCACATTCTTGCCTCCACAAATATCTAACTCCTTAACTTGTGCTGCTCAAATCTGATCCTAGCTTATCATGCTTGTGCTGGAGTGTGTCAAGCACAAGCTTGCACACTCCTAGCTTAATTTTTATTGGCTAGGAATTTATTTTTCACTTATTTACTTACTAATTAAATCTAGATTTTTGTTAATCATGATTAGGATGTTAATTTAAGTTTAGTAATACCTTAATTAATGTTATATATCATAATTAAGGTTTTACACTTCATAAATTAGGGTTATTGAACCAAATTAGGGTTTTAGGGTTTCGAATTAGGGTTTAGGGTTTTCAATCCTATAATTAGGGTTTTAATCTTTCGTTTAGGTTTTAATTTAACCTCAATAATTCATAATTAATATCATGTTTCATTATTTAGAATCTAAGTATATCAATTAAAATTCTTATACAATAATTAGGGTTTCGATTAAATAATTCGGATAATTTTATCAATTAGGGTTTTGAAATTTAGGGTTTCTATTTCCGTTTAACATTTTAAACCCTATTTAACTTATTTTAAAATTTTATCATTTAATATAATATTATATTAATGTCGAAGCACGGCAAAGCACTTCGTCAATTCCAAGTACGACACAGCAGCTTACAAAACTAATTTACCGTAACGCTTCTTGGTGAATTCGCCGGAAGCACGACAAATCATTTTGTCCGATTAAGCACGACACAGCTACTTGGCGAAAAATTTTTATTTGACCTAATTGTTTAATAAAATACGAAATCACATAATACCAAGTCAGAACAAGAAATTTCATTTATTAAACACATAGTTTATATTTATAAATCTTATTAGGGTTCGGAATATTACATAGACTATTATTATTATATGATATGAATAATTTTTTGTCAACCATATATTACATTGATACAATAACAAGCATCATATGTTCTTACACGTTTATTAAACCACTCGATGAAATATTTGTTCTGCAACTCTACCCTTTGTTTCTCAGATATATTAGGATTAGATGCCAAAAGTTTTTCATCAAACTCCCTGCACATACATTACCATCTCAATGTAGTTAATTGAAATGTGTGTGCATATTCGTGTATATATATGTATATGTATATTTCTAATACACAAATTATAAAATGCCTAACTTACTTGATCAATGGTCATAAGAGTATATAATGTTGCAGCTTGATACTCCTCGTCAGTTAAATCTCGTTGTGTACTCCCAGAGATAGAATGACCAACATTTTTGAAGATAGAAAGGTTTTCACAATCTACCTCTCCTATATCTTCATTACGGCTAATACGATTATGTTTTGTTTCTTTATCAGCCTCAAAATAGAGAGCGCAAAAGTTTACAGGCTCCTCAATGATGTATGCCTCCGCAATTGAACCCTCCACATGAGCTTTATTAGTAACCTTCTTCTTTAAGCGGCGCATACATCTGTGTTTTTTATAAAAAAAAATAAAATAAACATATGATGCTAGTTGCACAAAGTGAATAAACTTATAAGTCTTTTGATTATCGTGAAAACAAATAAAAATAATACCTCTCAAATGGATACATCCATCGGTATTGTACTGGCCCACCTATTTTTGCTTCATAAGCCAAGTGAATAGGTAAATGCTCCATACAATCAAAGAATGAAGGGGGAAAGATCTTTTCAAGCTTGCAAATTGTCAAAACAATTTTTTTGTCAAGTATATCCATATCACTCTCCCGTAGTACCGTTGAACATAAGTCACGAAAGAAATGACTAAGTTCTGACAAAACATCAATGATTTTAGGAGGCAATAAATCACGGAAAGCAATTGGAATTAATCGTAGCATGAATATATGACAGTCATGACTCTTTAACCCATAGAATCTACAATCTTTGAGGTTACAGCACCGAGATATGTTAGAGCCATATCCATTAGGGAGCTTTAATTCTTTCAACTCACAAACTTGTCTTACTTGTTCTTTCTTCAATGTAAAGGCCGCTTTTGGCATGATCAACTTTTACTCGGCACAGGATGCAAGTCGTTGTGAATGCCCATTTCTTCCATATCTTTTCGTCCTTTAATGTGGTCTTTAGTCTTAGACTTCACACCCATCACCGTATTAAAGATATTATCAAACACATTTTTCACAATGTGCATCACATCTAAGTTGTGTCGGAGCATGAGTGTACTCCAATACGGTAACTCAAAGAAAATACTTTGTTTGGTCCAATTATGGGATTCACCAAACCCTTCAGCTCTATGATCCTTAAAGACCTTTCCGGGAGGTGGAAACTTCAATTGATCTAACCACGCCTTTACCATTTCTCCAGATAATCGAATCGGTGCAACACGTTTTTCTTGGACTCTATGAGCATTATCTTTGTGTCTTCGAAATCTGTGTTGAATCGGTAGAAACCTACGATGTGATCCAAAGAAGCTTGGTTTTGCACTATAAGTTAAACGAATAGCTTTAGTTTCATCCTTGCACACTGGACATGCCATCTTTCCGTGTGTGCTCCATCCTTCCATCATACCATATGCAGGAAAGTCGTTGATAGTCCACATGGCTGCAACTTTCATTTGAAAATTATGTTTAGAAGATGCATCATAGGTGTGAACTCCCGTCTCCCACAACATTTTCAACTTATCTATCAATGGTCTCAAGTATACATCGATGTCTTTACTCGGGCTTTGAGGACCAGGAATGAGTAACGACAAAAACATGTATGCATCCTTCATATACATCCAAGGTGGGAGGTTATAAGGAACAAGAATTACAGGCCAAGTAGAGTGTGGTGTGCTTGATAGGTCAAATGGAGTGAAACCATCGGTTGCGAGTCCTAGACTTACATTTCTATCTTCTTTTGCAAAGGATGGGTGTGTAGCATCAAAGTTTTTCCAAGCTTCTCCATCTACAGGGTGTCTCAATTCACCGGGAACTTTGGTTTGGGTACTATGCCATCTCATGTGTTCGGAGGTCTTTGTTGACATATATAACCTCTGAAGCCTTGGTGCAATAGGAAAGTATCGCAAGACCTTCCATGGTATATCCTTCCCCTTACCTCCGTTGTTAAGCTGATACCTAGGGAGCCCACAAGTCGAGCACTTTTGTTTATCCTTATTCTCCCCCCAATACAACATACAATCTTCTCTACATGCATCTATCTTTTCATACCCCAAACCTAGTCCTCTAACCATTTTTTTGCCAAGTAGTAAGATCCCGACAACTCATCATCCTCCGGCAAGAACTCTTTAATAAGTGTTAACAAGTCGTTAAAGTGTTTCTCACTACATCCACTCTCAGACTTGAAGTGCAGCAACTTAGTAACAGTAGACAATTTACTATGCTTCTCATGACCACTATATAATGGGACTTCAGTATCTTTCAGCATTTGGTAAAACTCTTTTGCACTTACAGTAGGTTCTTCCTCGACAACATCATCATGGAGATCATTATCAATTTGTTGATCAAAACCATGACCCATAGCATCAAGTACCATATCACCACATTGATAACTTTCATTATTAGACCTTAATTCAGTTCGAACATGAGAAGAAGTGTTAGGTTCCACAAAAAAAGATTCCCCATGGTGAGTCCATCGGTTATATCCGGTTGTAAAACCTCTCTTAAATAAATGAAAGTTAACCTCGCGTCTACTTAACCAACAAGAGTTCATGCATGATCTACATGGGCACCTAATCTTTTCCGCGTGTACAAATTTTGGGTTGTCAAAGGCAAAATTAAGAAATTTTCCACACCTTGTCGAAACTCAAAAGAAACCCCAATCCCATTATCCCCTGCCCTACGTGTCATCCAAGTTCGATCAACTGACATGATTATAGTTGGGAATTACCACCTAATTAACGTCAACAAACAAAGTCATCATCAAACTATTAAAAAAATCAAATATTCAAATCCAAAGGAAAAATAAATTAATTATAATCAAAGAGTTTTTTACAATATGCAATTTAGAAACACCAAATAGGCCTCAAAGTCTACCTTCAAACCAATCAATTGATATCCTTACTTGAAAGGTAAAAAATAGTATAGTTAATATAAAACTTCACTTTTAACTTCAATTCCATATAACTTCAACCCCATCTATATCATTTTTTCTATGATCTCTCAATTCCCAAACAGACAATTTACCAAAAAAGAGCAATTATATTTTACAATTAACAAAACGAAGAATATCATACAATATAACATTTATGCAATCAGTCGTGCTTATTCCCGGCATATATAGCGAAAACATGAATTGCCTAATCAAAGAGAAAACACATATTTGTTGAAGAGGATTCGAACAATAGCTAGTAGACAGACATATTTCCAAGCACTTGATTACAGATATCAAATTCAAAGCTAATATTGTACATTACATGCTGATGGTAATTTTCAAAATTAGCTCATCTACTAATAGAAAATAGGATTCTGTGACTGATTTATTCATATGTATACAAACAAGAGGATTAATTTGACGATATCAGACTTATTTTTTCATGTGTATTTAATTGAATATTTAGTAAAAAGATAGGAAGAAAACAACTACAAATAGGAGAAAGGCACCTTTGTCTGTAACTACAAAGAGCAAGTTACTAGATAAAATTAGTGTTGTCAAGATTACTACCAAACAATCTTACATGAGGGTTTCACATGCCATAAGGCAAACATGTAAAGAACACAATATGAAACTTTAATTTTATAATGATGAAATAATCCCAACACAAGCTCTCGCTTCCATATCCAATTCCACCTTCCAGCATTACACTAGCTCATGTGTCTTCATAGTGCATTTAATAAAATATTTGGCAAATAATAATAGATCAAAGTACGAAACATGCATTGAATGTCAACATCATGAATAGTAATACTAACAAAACAGATAGACACCTAGTACAAGAAGTCAGTTCTAGGCTGGTTGATTGCCTGCCTTTTTAAGTTGATTTACAAAGAGAGCATATGCATTCACCTGTAGATGACATAACAACATTCTTGGAAAGCACTCACATGAAATAATTCATGTGTCTTAAACAAAGAGTACTACGTCTTTTGTTGACTTTCTATTCAAATATTAAAGTTTGCAAAGGATAAATAGATATATAAAGTTTTTTCAGTGATATTTTTTCAACATTAAAATTTTAATACTCTCATTTATCATTAGAAGAAAATTATTAAAACTAATTATGTGTTGAAGTGTGTCTAATCACAGTCTCACTTTTCTCTGTCTCTCACAGTCTCACTAATTATGTGTTGAAGTGTTGAAGTGTGTCTAATTATGTGTTGAAGTGTGTCTATCATTAGAAGAAAATTATTAAAACTAATTATGTGATCAAGAAATCCCTCAACAAACTGTGAGACAAGGAACTCTACCTAAAAAACATTAGCTCATTCCAATTCACCCATAAAAGTGAGAAGAAACCACAGTTCCATTATTTTTGCATCCTACTTGACACAACTGACATTGGAATGAGACTGTTGGATTTAATATTATGATGCAAAACTAATATGATGCTTCTAATCTCCAATAGATGGAGTAAAAATTTGAGCAGACCATATTTAACTTACAGTCTTCCTAGCTTATAGTGGTGTTCTTACGTGGTTCTATGGGCCATCACAACACATGGAATTGTTAATTACTTCAGATAACCATTTCCTGTCGAGCAAACCTAGTCCAAGGTGCATCTTTTTTGGAGTTCATAAGAATTTTAAACTGAAATATGCAATCAAATATCCGACTCACAGGGGTATCCTAAGAAGTTGAGGGACTGAGGGAGTATATTTTATCAATGATGACATGGAAGTCCTTAGTTCCCCCCCACCCCACCCCCTACTTGATATGAGATTAAGATCAACACATATATTGCCAACTAGCAATAAGAACTGCAGGATTATGTGAGTATAATTATAAGTGTCTTGATGAGACTATGAATAATTGTAAGCTAGTAGGAGGAGTTTCTTTCGAGGGCCATTCCCCAATTTACTTATCAAAAAAAATAAAAACAAAATTTTAAACTAGTTGCTGACTATAGATGGGCGGAATATTTGAGCATAGAAACTATATACACAGGAAAATGCCTAATTGATGATAGGAGCCTCAAAATAGTCCAACACCCAAAAATAAAAAGTAAAAAATGTCAAAAAAAAAAGAAGAAAAAAAAAGAGAACATCTTAGCAGATCTAGCATAAGAATTAATCCAAACACTTGAACTTGGTACCCAAATGAAATATGGACTTCTAATTATCATAAAGAATCAAAAGATTAGTAAAACCATATAGTAAACTGGACATGATGGGGCTCCACTTCATATTTGATAGCCAAGACTAAATTGAGAAACTTGATCTATAAAATTTAAAGAACAAACCACACCATAATCTTTTCCACACACTCTGAGCTCCATTAGTATGGACACCACATGCTACTAGGTAGATAGATTGACAAAACTACTGAAGCAGATTATATAAAAATTGATATAGTCTTCCATCTATAAGGAATTACAAGAGATACTTATGAGGAAAGTTGATTCAGCAACTTGTTTCACACTAAGACATCCACAGAACACAATTTACTCATGTAAGCAAATCTGCAATCGATATTCATTAGGATTCACTTACCACTGTGCAAAATGAAATCCAAGCATAACTGCCTTGAGTTAATTTTTTATCTTTAAAACAAACTCAACAAACCACTTTTTTTAATAAGTAATAAACCAATTTTTTTTAAATAAGAGCTCAATAAACCACAACTCTCATGTGGTCCTTAGTTCCCCCCCCCCACCCCACCCCCTGCTTGATATGAGATTAAGATCAACACATATATTGCCAACTAGCAATAAGAACTGCAGGATTATGTGAGTATAATTATAAGTGTCTTGATGAGACTATGAATAATTGTAAGCTAGTAGTAGGAGTTTCTTTCGAGGGCCATTCCCCAATTTACTTATCAAAAAAAATAAAAACAAAATTTTAAACTAGTTGCTGACTATAGATGGGCGGAATATTTGAGCATAGAAACTATATACACATGAAAATGCCTAATTGATGATAGGAGCCTCAAAATAGTCCAACACCCACAAAGAAATTAAAAAGTAAAAAATGTCAAAAAAAAGAAGAAAAAAAAAGAGAACATCTTAGCAGATCTAGCATAAAAATTAATCCAAACACTTGAACTTGGTACCCAAATGAAATATGGACTTCTAATTATCATAAAAAATCAAAAGATTAATAAAACCATATCGTAAACTGGACATGATGGGGCTCCACTTCATATTTGACAGTCAAGACTAAATTGAGAAACTTGATCTATAAAATTTAAAGAACAAACCACACCATTATCTTTTCCACACACTCTGAGCTCCATTAGTATGGACAACACATGCTACTACGTAGATAGATTGACAAAACTACTAAAGCAAATTATATAAAAATTGATATAGTCTTCCATCTATAAGGAATTGCAAGAGATACTTATGAGGAAAGTTGATTCAGCAACTTGTTTCACACTAAGACATCCACAGAACACAATTTACTCATGTAAGCAAATCTGCAATCGATATTCATTAGGATTCACTTACCACTGTGCAAAATGAAATCCAAGCATAACTGCCTTGAGTTAATTTTTTATCTTTAAAACAAACTCAACAAACCACTTTTTTTAATAAGTAATAAACCAATTTTTTTAAATAAGAGCTCAATAAACCACAACTCTCATGTGGTACTATTATACTCCGTGTGTCCATATAGATGCTATAAGCACTGAAAATATCTATTATCCATCACGAAAAACATAATTCCAAGCTAAAGGCGGAGCCAGTATCTCATAAGAATTGCAGAGAGATTATATTTGTTATATTCCTTTTCCATTATTTGGCATCAAACATTCAGTTATAAATTACAGATAATCTATATTCAAATTACAGGAAAAGCTTTATACTCAAATCCCGTTAAACGTAACATTGTATTATACACTAAATATGGATCTTATTTTAGAACTGGGTGAAGATGTGTTGTTATTACCTGCTGGTTTTGCTATAGTGCCTGATAACGTCTCTTACACAAACAAATACACACATACATGTATGTATATATGAATCATTTGAGCAACTAATGGAATATGGAGGAACAAAGTTGTTGGAAAACATACCTTCGAACAAATTGACGGGTCTTTGGGTCTTCACAGTTAGGGCTTCTGCAATCGGGACAGTAAGAACAGATGCGAAGATGCGAAAATGAAATGGGGAGGGGGGAATTTTTGGGATTAATGATAATCCCTTTAGCCATAGGAAACATTATCCACACAATCAATAATCGATCTCGCTAATTGCGGAAAAATTTGGCGCTAAGTTTTTCTTGCTCCCGCCTAAACTATGGCTAAGGAAGACGAGGTAAACCCAAATTGGTAGAAAGCTAGCCCATCTATCAGCTGGTTAAACATCAATTTTGGCTAAGGATCAGAGAAGAGTCATGAAACCCTTGATCTCTTGCTTTCCTTTCCAGACCACACACACACGACTCTGTTCCACACACACCCAGAGAATACTGATCTACTCCAAAAAAACAAAGAGTTGATAACATTTTTTTTAAAAAAAAACAACTCTTTTACAAATAATATTAATTATATGTAAAATTATTATTTCAAAAACTTAACATTTGTAATCTAATTCACAAAAAAAAAGTCATAATTATTATAATTTTGTTTACTGTCAATTTATAATATGTAAAATTTTAAATTATTATAACTTAATATTTTAATTAATATTGTAAAGTACTTAAAAATTATTAATAATATAAAATTTTTATTAAAATATTAATTACAATACAATTTGAATTCTAATATATTATAAATTAAAAAACAAACTTAAACTTAATTCTTTTTATGAGTATTTTTTTATCATATGATATATTCCACAAATTAAATAGCACCACTATATATCTTCTTTTTTTTCTCCTTTTTTTTCTCATGATCAATGTATGAAATTTTAAAGTTTAACGTAATGTAAAGTTATTTACTTTATAGTTTATTAAAATAAATAGTTGATATGGTAAGTTACTTAAAAAGTGTTATTAAAAGTAAATTTCCTGGTGTAAAAAATTTAATATATTTATATTACAATTTATATTCACCACAATTAATTCTAAAAAAATTATTTAGAAAAAAACAGCGACCAATTTTATCTCTCGCAAAAAAACTCTGAACAATAATATATAGTGAGTAATAATTCCTTCATTAATAGATTTTTTTCCTCGCAAATTTTCATCATAAATTGGCGCTAGAAATCCTTCTATCACCTTAATTTTGCGAGGAAAAAAATATAAATTGTGAAGGATGTTTCTTTCGCTAATAACTATACTGTCACTATATTTTTTTCCTTCACTGTTCCTTCGCTAAACAACTCCTCATGTGAAGGAATGAATTCCTTCACAAAATTTCCTTCACTACATCCCCATTTTCTTGTAGTGTCAGCTTGGAAATCAATTTCGTGTCATAAATCAAATCAAGCATTAAAATGCGTTGGGGCTATTCATGGGCATGTAAGCCATCAAAATAACCCCGAACGCCCACAATCGCATACTTTCACTATGACGGGGCCTTAAACACGATTCTCGCCTTGGCGTCGTTTTAAGGCCCGACGATTACATACTTACAATGAAGACTACATCGCTCCTACTACTTATATCAAAATATGTCCATCATCGGATTTGGACCACGGGGTCGCATTCCTAGGCTCACATCCAAAATTGCTAAACAACCACAAAACGGATATTACAAGAAATAACCAACACGGATAATCTAACAATACCAAGACATCCAAAAATAGCAACCTAAGGGAACCACGCCCAATATATCACCGTAAAACAAACAAAAAAAATTCAATAATTGAATATCATCGGGTTATTAGGAAGAATCTTGTTCCGATGTAACCCTCACTAATAATCCCTAATTCATTGTCCCACCATAAATTGTATGAAAACTACATTTAATTTAACCAAATGATATGATAGAAATTGCTATAACAAGGAGATTTTCACCTTGTAAATGATATCAAAGTGGATGCAAACTTGTGTATTTGAATAGAATGAGAAGTATCTATGGTACAATCAAATCAAAGAGTATAAATCCTCTCCTTTTTTGTTTCTTTCTCTCCTATTTTGTTGCCAAATTTTTGCTATTTCTCTCTCTTTTTCCGAGCTGCTGCTGCTTATTCTTTCTTCCTCTCTCTGCCTGCTCACCTCCTGGATGTTGAATGAAGGAATGAGCTGAAATAGGCTGGCCAGAGCCAGCCGCGGATGGATCTGCGGCTGGCCGCAGATTGATCTGCGGCTGGCTGGCCGCCACCCCTCCACTCAGCTGATTTTCGATTTCTGTGTTTCGAGTTTCGTGTTTTTAAAAGGCGCACTTATTGGCCGCAGATCAATCCGCGGCTGGCTGGCTTGACTTTCTCGATTTTCATGCCATGCCTCGATTCTCGTGTCGTGACGTCGGTTTTCGCCGACAGGCTTGTATTTTGCAGTCCGGGAATTACTAGGAGACGTGCCACATCATTCGAGAATGCACATTTTGGACGGCCGTGTTGTCACGTCGGTTCTGATTTGCAAATCGTCGCGGTGGCGTTGTGTGTTCGCACTTGCGCCCATCCTTCGCGCTCGTAGGCCGGCTCAATGGATGAATTTGCCCTCCTGCCAGGGTTAGTATACGGAGTGCAAAATTTGGGTGTCTACAGCTGCCCCTCTTTATCATGTTTATGAAATGTTTAATTGAAATGAACATGATAAAGAAATAGACACCCGATGCATGAATGACAGTTCACAAGAATGACAATACATACATGATGCAACACATGCAACTTATGATGCAACACAAGATGTAAGGCATGCAAAACATTCGTAAAAGTCTCAATGCATCAATCCCCGACCGCATTGTTAGTCGTCGGGTTTCGTCTTCCAATCGATCTCCTCGTTTATGTCGGGTCTCGTATCCGGTCGCTCGTCTCATAACCGTCGGGTCTCGTCTCCGGTCGATTGTCCTGTGAGTGCCGGGTCTCGTATCCGGTCGCTCGTCTCGTAATCGTCGGGTCTCGTCTCCGGTCGATTGTCTTGTGAGTGTCGGGTCTCGTATCCGGTCGCTCGTCTCGTAACCACCGGGTCTCGTCTCTGGTCGATTGTCCTCAAAGGAAGTTATTCTCCTGACTAGCTTGAAAGGCATCCTTGGAGTTCGTCCTCGTACATCGTTCTTGGCAGCCATCGCTTTTGACTCTGATAGGCTAGGACCTTGACACCTAACCTGTATGGATCACGTACAGAATTATATCATCTATTCAATGCATGTGACATAACATTTAAAATGTAAATTTGATGAAAAATGATCCCTGTACAGTCTTTTGATATAGCTCTACAGATGTCATCATTTGTCGGGGTTTGCTTGGATCTCAGCCCTTCCTAGGGATCGCTCACTTTTTTGGATATCGGCCCTTCCCAAGGGTTGTTCACCACCTTGTTGTGGTTCGCTTGGATGTCTTCCCAAGGTGCTCACCACCTTGTTGTGTTTTGCTTAGATGCCTTCCCAGGTTCACTCACCACCTTGTTGTGGTTTGCTTGGATGCCTTCCCAGGGTGATTGATTGTTTGGATACTAGCCCTTCCCAAAGGTCACTTCTTGCTTGGATACCAGCCCTTCCCAGGGGTCGTTGATTGTTTGGATACCAGCCTTTCCCAGGGGTCGTTGATTGTTTGGATACCAGCCCTTCCCAGGGGTCGTTGATTTTTTTGGATACCAGCCCTTCCCAGGGGTCGTTGATTGTTTGGATACCAGCCCTTCCCAGGGGTCGTTGATTGTTTGGATACCAGCCCTTCCCAAGGGTCGTTGATTGTTTGGATACCAGCCCTTCCCAGGGGTCGTTGATTTTTTGGATACCAGCCATTCCCAAGGATCGTTGATTTTTTGGATACCAGCCCTTCCCAGGGATCGTTGATTTTTGGATACCAGCCCTTCCCAGGAATCGTTGATTGTTTGGATACCAGCCCTTCCTATGGATCGTTGATTTTTTGGATACCAGCCCTTCCCAAGGATCGTTGATTTTTTGGATACCAGCCCTTCCCAAGGATCGTTGATTTTTGGACACCAGCCCTTCCTAGGGATCGTTGATTTTTTGAATACCAGCCCTTCCCAAGGATCGTTGAGTTTTTAGATACCAGCCCTTCCAAGGGATCGTTGATTGTTTGGATACCAGCCCTTCCTAGGGGTCGTTGATTTTTTGGATACCAGCCCTTCCCAGGGATCGTTGATTTTTTGGATACCAGCCCTTCCCAAGGATCGTTGATTTTTTTGGATACCAGCCCTTCCCAGGGATCCTTAATTTTTTGGATACCAGCCCTTCCCAGGGATCGTTGATTTTTTTGATACCAGCCCTTCCCAGGGATCGTTGATTTTTGGATACCCGCCCTTCCCAGGGATCGTTGATTGTTTGGATACCAGCCCTTCCCAAGGATCGTTGATTTTTTGGATACCAGCCCTTCCTAGGGATCGTTGATTTTTTGGATACCAGCCCTTCCCAAGGATCGTTGATTTTTGGATACCAGCCCTTCCCAAGGATCGTTGAGTTTTTGGATATCAGCCCTTCCCAGGGATCGTTGATTGTTTGGATAGCAGCCCTTCCCAGGGGTCGTTGATTTTTTGGATACCAGCCCTTCCCAGGGACCGTTGATTTTTTTGGATACCAGCCCTTCCCAGGGATCGTTGATTTTTTGGATACCAGCCCTTCCCAGGGGTTGTTGATTGTTTGGATACCAGCCCTTCCCAGGGGTCGTTGATTGTTTGGATACCAACCCTTCCCAGGGGTCGTTGATTTTTTGGATACCAGACCTTCCCAAGTATCGTTGATTTTTTGGATACCAGCCCTTCCCAGGGATCGTTGATTTTTGGATACCAGCCCTTCCCAGGGATCGTTGATTGTTTGAATACCAACCCTTCCCAGGGATCATTGATTTTTTGGATACCAGTCCTTCCAAGGGATCGTTGATTTTTTGGATACCAGCCCTTCCCAGGGATCGTTGATTGTTTGGATACCAGCCCTTCCCAGGGATCGTTGATTTTTTGGATACCAGCCCTTCCCAAGGATCGTTGATTTTTTGGATACCAGCCCTTCCCGGGGATCGTTGATTTTTTTGGATACCAGCCCTTCCCAGGGATCGTTGATTTTTTGGATACTAGCCCTTCCCAAGGGTCGTTGATTGTTTGGATACCAGCCCTTCCCAAGGGTCGTTGATTGTTTGGATACCAGCCCTTCCCAGGGGTCGTTGATTTTTTGGATACCAGCCCTTCCCAGGGATCGTTGATTTTTTGGATACCAGCACTTCCTAGGGATCGTTGATTTTTGGATACCAACCCTTCCCAAGGATCATTGATTTTTTGGATACCAGCCCTTCCAAGGGATCGTTGATTTTTTGGATACCAGCCCTTCCCAGGGATCGTTGATTGTTTGGATACCAGCCCTTCCCAGGGATCGTTAATTTTTTGGATACCAGCCCTTCCTAGGGATCGTTGATTTTTTGGATACCAGCCCTTCCCAGGGACCGTTGATTTTTGGATACCAGCCCTTCCCAAGGATCGTTGATTTTTTGGATACCAGCCCTTCCCAGGGGTTGTTGATTGTTTGGATACCAGCCCTTCCCAGGGGTCGTTGATTGTTTGGATACCAACCCTTCCCAGGGGTCGTTGATTTTTTGGATACCAGACCTTCCCAAGTATCGTTGATTTTTTGGATACCAGCCCTTCCCAGGGATCGTTGATTTTTGGATACCAGCCCTTCCCAGGGATCGTTGATTGTTTGAATACCAACCCTTCCCAGGGATCATTGATTTTTTGGATACCAGTCCTTCCAAGGGATCGTTGATTTTTTGGATACCAGCCCTTCCCAGGGATCGTTGATTGTTTGGATACCAGCCCTTCCCAGGGATCGTTGATTTTTTGGATACCAGCCCTTCCCAAGGATCGTTGATTTTTTGGATACCAGCCCTTCCCGGGGATCGTTGATTTTTTTGATACCAGCCCTTCCCAGGGATCGTTGATTTTTTGGATACCAGCCCTTCCCAGGGGTCGTTGATTTTTTGGATACCAGCCCTTCCCAAGGATCGTTGATTGTTTGGATACCAGCCCTTCCCAGGGGTCGTTGAGTTTTTAGATACCAGCCCTTCCCAGGGATCGTTGATTTTTTGGATACCAGCCCTTCCCAAGGATCGTTGATTTTTTGAATACCAGCCCTTCCCAAGGATCGTTGATTTTTTGGATACCAGCCCTTCCCAGGGATCGTTGATTGTTTGGATACCAGCCCTTCCCAGGGATCGTTAATTTTTTGGATACCAGCCCTTCCTAGGGATCGTTGATTTTTTGGATACCAGCCCTTCCCAGGGAACGTTGAGTTTTTAGCTACCAGCCCTTCCCAGGGATCGTTGATTTTTTGGATACCAGCCCTTCCCAAGGTTCGTTGAGTTTTTGGATATCAGCCCTTCCCAGGGATCGTTGATTGTTTGGATAGCAGCCCTTCCCAGGGGTCGTTGATTTTTTGGATACCAGCCCTTCCCAGGGATCGTTGATTTTTTGGATACCAGCCCTTCCCAAGGATCGGTGATTTTTTGGATACCACCCCATCCCCGGGATCGTTGATTGGATTGTTACCAGCCCTTCCCAGGGATCGTTGTTTTTTTGGATACCAGCCCTTCCCAGGGGTCGTTGATTGTTTGGATACCAGCCCTTCCCAGGGGTCGTTGATTTTTTGGATACCAGCCATTCCCAAGGATCGTTGATTTTTTGGATACCAGCCCTTCCCAGGGATCGTTGATTTTTGGATACCAGCCCTTCCCAGGGATCGTTGATTTTTTGGATACCAGCCCTTCCCAAGGATCGTTGATTTTTTGGATACCAGCCCTTCCCAAGGATCGTTGATTTTTGGACACCAGCCCTTCCTAGGGATCGTTGATTTTTTGAATACCAGCCCTTCCCAAGGATCGTTGAGTTTTTAGATACCAGCCCTTCCAAGGGATCGTTGATTGTTTGGATACCAGCCCTTCCTAGGGGTCGTTGATTTTTTGGATACCAGCCCTTCCCAGGGATCGTTGATTTTTTGTATACCAGCCCTTCCCAAGGATCGTTGATTTTTTTTGATACCAGCCATTCCCAAGGATCGTTGATTTTTTGGATACCAGCCCCTCCCAGGGATCGTTGACTTTTTTGGATACCAGCCCTTCCCAGGGATCGTTGATTTTTTGGATACTAGCCCTTCCCATGGGTCGTTGATTGTTTGGATACTAGCCCTTCCCAGGGGTCGTTAATTTTTTGGATACCAGCCCTTCCTAGGGATCGTTGATTTTTTGGATACAAGCCCTTCCCAAGGATCGTTGATTTTTGGATACCAGCCCTTCCCAAGGTTCGTTGAGTTTTTGGATATCAGCCCTTCCCAGGGATCGTTGATTGTTTGGATAGCAGCCCTTCCCAGGGGTCGTTGATTTTTTTGGATACCAGCCCTTCCCAGGGATCGTTGATTTTTTGGATACTAGCCCTTCCCAGGGATCGTTGATTTTTGGATACCAGCCCTTCCCAAGGATCGTTGATTGTTTGGATACCAGCCCTTCCCAGGGGTCGTTGATTGTTTGGATACCAGCCCTTCCCAGGGGTCGTTGATTTTTTGGATACCAGCCCTTCCCAGGGGTCGTTGATTTTTTGGATACCAGCCATTCCCAAGGATCGTTGATTTTTTGGATACCAGCCCTTCCCAGGGATCGTTGATTGTTTGGATACCAGCCCTTCCCAGGGATCGTTGATTTTTTGGATACCAGCCCTTCCCAAGGATCGTTGATTTTTTGGATACCAGCCCTTCCCAGGGATCGTTGATTTTTGGATACCAGCCCTTCCCAGGGATCGTTGATTGTTTGGATACCAGCCCTTCCCAAGGATCGTTGAGTTTTTAGATACCAGCCCTTCCAAGGGATCGTTGATTGTTTGGATACCAGCCCTTCCTAGGGGTCGTTGATTTTTTGGATACCAGCCCTTCCCAGGGATCGTTGATTTTTTGTATACCAGCCCTTCCCAAGGATCGTTGATTTTTTTTGATACCAGCCATTCCCAAGGATCGTTGATTTTTTGGATACCAGCCCCTCCCAGGGATCGTTGACTTTTTTGGATACCAGCCCTTCCCAGGGATCGTTGATTTTTTGGATACTAGCCCTTCCCATGGGTCGTTGATTGTTTGGATACTAGCCCTTCCCAGGGGTCGTTGATTTTTTGGATACTAGCCCTTCCCAAGGGTCGTTGATTGTTTGGATACCAGCCCTTCCCAAGGGTCGTTGATTGTTTGGATACCAGCCCTTCCCAGGGGTCGTTGATTGTTTGGATACCAGCCCTTCCCAGGGGTCGTTGATTTTTTGGATACCAGCCATTCCCAAGGATCGTTGATTTTTTGGATACCAGCCCTTCCCAAGGGTCGTTGATTGTTTGGATAACAGCCCTTCCCAAGGGTCGTTGATTGTTTGGATACCAGCCCTTCCTAGGGATCGTTGATTTTTTGGATACCAGCCCTTCCCAAGGATCGTTGATTTTTTGGATACCAGCCCTTCCCAAGGATCGTTGATTTTTGGATACCAGCCCTTCCTAGGGATCGTTGATTTTTTGGATACCAGCCCTTCCCAAGGATCGTTGATTTTTTGGATACCAGCCCTTCCCGGGGATCGTTGATTTTTTTGGATACCAGCCCTTCCCAGGGATCGTTGATTTTTTGGATACTAGCCCTTCCCAAGGGTCGTTGATTGTTTGGATACCAGCCCTTCCCAAGGGTCGTTGATTGTTTGGATAACAGCCCTTCCCAAGGGTCGTTGATTGTTTGGATACCAGCCCTTCCCACGGATCGTTGATTTTTTGGATACCAGCCCTTCCTAGGGATCGTTGATTTTTTGGATACAAGCCCTTCCCAAGGATCATTGATTTTTTGGATACTAGCCCTTCCCAAGGGTCGTTGATTTTTGGATACCAGCCCTTCCTAGGGATCGTTGATTGTTTGGATACCAGCCCTTCCCAGGGATCGTTGATTTTTTGGATACCAGCCCTTCCTAGGGATCGTTGATTTTTTGGATACCAGCCCTTCCCAGGGATCGTTGATTTTTTGGATACCAGCACTTCCCAAGGATCGTTGATTTTTGGATACCAGCCCTTCCCAGGGATCGTTGATTGTTTGGATACCAGCCCTTCCCAGGGGTCGTTGAGTTTTTAGATACCAGCCCTTCCCAGGGATCGTTGATTTTTTGGATACCAGCCCTTCCCAAGGATCGTTGATTTTTTTGGATACCAGCCCTTCCCAGGGATCCTTAATTTTTTGGATACCAGCCCTTCCCAGGGATCGTTGATTGTTTGGATACCAGCCCTTCCCAAGGATCGTTGATTTTTTGGATACCAGCCCTTCCCAAGGGATCGTTGATTTTTTGGATACCAGCCCTTCCCAGGGGTTCGTTGATTGTTTGGATACCAGCCCTTCCCAGGGGTCGTTGATTTTTTGGATACCAGCCCTTCCCAGGATCGTTGATTTTTTGTATACCAGCCCTCCCGAGGGTCGTTGATTTTTTGGATACCAGCCCTTCCCAGGGATCGTTGATTGTTTGGATACCAGCCCTTCCGAGGGGTCGTTGATTGTTTGGATACCAGCCCTTCCCATGGTTCGTTGAATGTTTGGATACCAGCCCTTCCTAGGGGTCGTTGATTTTTTGGATACCAGCCCTTCCCAGGGATCGTTGATTGTTTGGATACCAGCCCTTCCCAGGGGTCGTTGATTTTTTGGATACCAGCCATTCCCAAGGATCGTTGATTTTTTGGATACCAGCCCTTCCCAGGGATCGTTGATTTTTGGATACCAGCCCTTCCCAGGGATCGTTGATGTTTTGGATACCAGCCCTTCCCACGGATCGTTGATTTTTTGGATACCAGCCCTTCCTAGGGATCGTTGATTTTTTGGATACAAGCCCTTCCCAAGGATCGTTGATTTTTGGATACCAGCCCTTCCCAAGGTTCGTTGAGTTTTTGGATATCAGCCCTTCCCAGGGATCGTTGATTGTTTGGATAGCAGCCCTTCCCAGGGGTCGTTGATTTTTTTGGATACCAGCCCTTCCCAGGGATCGTTGATTTTTTGGATACTAGCCCTTCCCAAGGGTCGTTGATTGTTTGGATAACAGCCCTTCCCAAGGGTCGTTGATTGTTTGGATACCAGCCCTTCCCAGGGGTCGTTGATTGTTTGGATACCAGCCCTTCCCAGGGGTCGTTGATTGTTTGGATACCAGCCCTTCCCAGGGGTCGTTGATTTTTTGGATACCAGCCATTCCCAAGGATCGTTGATTTTTTGGATACCAGCCCTTCCCAGGGATCGTTGATTTTTGGATACCAGCCCTTCCCAGGGATCGTTGATTTTTTGGATACCAGCCCTTCCCAAGGATCGTTGATTTTTTGGATACCAGCCCTTCCCAAGGATCGTTGATTTTTGGACACCAGCCCTTCCTAGGGATCGTTGATTTTTTGAATACCAGCCCTTCCCAAGGATCGTTGATTGTTTGGATACAAGCCCTTCCCAGGGATCGTTGATTGTTTGGATACCAGCCCTTCCCAGGGATCGTTGATTGTTTGGATACCAGCCCTTCCCAGGGGTCGTTGATTTTTTGGATACCAGCCATTCCCAAGGATCGTTGATTTTTTGGATACCAGCCCTTCCCAGGGATCGTTGATTTTTTGGATACCAGCCCTTCCCAGGGTTCGTTGATTTTTTGGATACCAGCCCTTCCCAGGGTTCGTTGATTTTTTGGATACCAGCCCTTCCTAGGGTTCGTTGATTTTTTTGGATACTAGCCCTTCCCAGGGGTCGTTGATTTTTTGGATACCAGCCCTTCCTAGGGATCGTTGATTTTTTGGATACAAGCCCTTCCCAAGGATCGTTGATTTTTTGGATACTAGCCCTTCCCAAGGGTCGTTGATTGTTTGGATAACAGCCCTTCCCAAGGGTCGTTGATTGTTTGGATACCAGCCCTTCCCAGGGGTCGTTGATTTTTTGGATACCAGCCCTTCCCAGGGGTCGTTGATTTTTTTGGATACCAGCCCTTCCCAGGGATCGTTGATTTTTTGGATACCAGCCCTTCCCAGGGGTCGTTGATTTTTTGGATACCAGCCCTTCCCAGGGATCGTGGATTGTTTGGATACCAGCCCTTCCCAGGGGTCGTTGATTTTTTGGATACCAGCCCTTCCCAGGGATTCGTTGATTTTTTGGATACCAGCCCTTCCCAAGGGTCGTTGATTTTTTGGATACCAGCCCTTCCCAAGGATCGTTGATTTTTTGGATACCAGCCCTTCCCAGGGATCGTTGATTTTTTGGATACCAGCCCTTCCCAGGGATCGTTGATTGTTTGGATACCAGCCCTTCCCAGGGGTCGTTGATTTTTTGGATACCAGCCCTTCCCAGGGGTCGTTGATTTTTTGGATACCAGCCCTTCCCAGGGATCGTTGATTTTTTGGATACCAGCCCTTCCCAGGGATCGTTGATTTTTTGGATACCAGCCCTTCCCAGGGATCGTTGATTTTTTGGATACCAGCCCTTCCCAGGGATCGTTGATTGTTTGGATACCAGCCCTTCCCACGGTTCGCTGATTTTATGGATACCAGCCCTTCCCAAGGGACTTTGCTATTTTGGATACCAGCCCTTCCCAGGGTTCGTTGATTTTTTGGATACCAGCCCGTCCCAGGGTTCGTTGATTTTTTGGATACCAGCCCTTCCCAGGGATCGTTGATTTTTTGGATACCAGCCCTTCCCAGGGATCGTTAATTTTTGGATACCAGCCCTTCCCAGGGATCGTTGATTTTTTGGATACCAGCCCTTCCCAGGGATCGTTGATTTTTTGGATACCAGCCCTTCCCAGGGATCGTTGATTTTTTGGATACCAGCCCTTCCCAGGGATCGTTGATTTTTTGGATACCAGCCCTTCCCAGGGATCGTTGATTTTTTGGATACCAGCCCTTCCCAAGGGTCGTTGATTTTTTGGATACCAGCCCTTCCCAGGGGTCGTTGATTTTTTGGATACCAGCCCTTCCCAAGGGTCGTTGATTGTTTGGATAACAGCCCTTCCCAAGGGTCGTTGATTTTTTGGATACCAGCCCTTCCCAGGGATCGTTGATTTTTGGATACCAGCCCTTCCCAGGGATCGTTGATTTTTTGGATACCAGCCCTTCCCAAGGGATCGTTGATTTTTTGGATACCAGCCCTTCCCAAGGGATCGTTGATTTTTGGATACCAGCCCTTCCCAGGGATCGTTAATTTTCGGATACCAGCCCTTCCCAGGGATCGTTGATTTTTTGGATACCAGCCCTTCCCAGGGATCGTTGATTTTTTGGATACCAGCCCTTCCCAGGGATCGTTGATTTTTTGGATACCAGCCCTTCCAAGGATCGTTGATTTTTTGGATACCAGCCCTTCCCAGGGATCATTGATTTTTGGATACCAGCCCTTCCCAGGGATCGTTGATTTTTTGGATACCAGCCCTTCCCATGGATCGTTGATTTTTTGGATACCAGCCCTTCCCAAGGGATCGTTGATTTTTTGGATACCCGCCCTTCCCCTGGCTCGTTGATTTTTTGGATACCAGCCCTTCCCAGGGGTCGTTGATTTTTTGGATACCAGCCCTTCCCAAGGATCGTTGATTTTTTGGATACCAGCCCTTCCCACGGATCGTTGATTTTTTGGATACCAGCCCTTCCCAGGGATCGTTGATTTTTTGGATACCAGCCCTTCCCAAGGATCGTTGATTTTTTGGATACCAGCCCTTCCCAGGGATCGTTGATTTTTTTGATACCAGCCCTTCCCAGGGATCGTTGATTTTTTGGATACCAGCCCTTCCCAAGGATCGTTGATTTTTTTTGATACCAGCCATTCCCAAGGATCGTTGATTTTTTGGATACCAGCCCCTCCCAGGGATCGTTGACTTTTTTGGATACCAGCCCTTCCCAGGGATCGTTGATTTTTTGGATACAAGCCCTTCCCAAGGGTCGTTGATTTTTTGGATACCAGCCCTTCCCAAGGGTCGTTGATTGTTTGGATACCAGCCCTTCCTAGGGATCGTTGATTTTTTGGATACCAGCCTTTCCCAGGGATCGTTGATTGTTTGGATACCAGCCCTTCCTAGGGATCGTTGATTTTTAGATATCAGCCCTTCCCAGGGATCGTTGATTTTTTGGATACCAGCCCTTCCCAGGGATCATTGATTGTTTGGATACCAGCCCTTCCCAGGGATCGTTGATTTTTGGATACCAGCCCTTCCCAAGGATCGTTGATTGTTTGGATATCAGCCCTTTCCACGGGTGGTTGATTGTTTGGATACCAGCCCTTCCCAAGGGTCGTTGATTGTTTGGATACCAGCCCTTCCCACGGATCGTTGATTTTTGGATACCAGCCCTTCCCAGGGATCGTTGATTTTTTGGATACCAGCCCTTCCCAGGGATCGTTGATTTTTGGATACCAGCCCTTCCCAAGGATCGTTGAGTTTTTGGATATCAGCCCTTCCCAAGGATCGTTGATTGTTTGGATACCAGCCCTTCCCAGGATCGTTGATTTTTTGGATACCAGCCCTTCCCAGGGATCGTTAATTTTTTGGATACCAGCCCTTCCCAGGGATCGTTGATTTTTTGTTAACCGCCCATCCCCGGGGAACGTGTTTTTTTTGATACCATCCCTTCCCCAGGATCGTTGATTTTTTGGATAACAGCCCTTCCGAGGGATCGTTTTTTTTTTGGATTGCAGCCCTTCCCAGGGATCGTTGATTGTTTGGATACCAGCCCTTCCCAGGATCGTTGATTGTTTGGATACGAGCCCTTCCCAGGGATCGTTGATTTTTTGGATACTAGCCCTTCCCAGGGGTCGTTGATTTTTTGGATACCAGCCATTCCCAAGGATCGTTGATTTTTTGGATACCAGCCCTTCCCAGGGATCGTTGATTTTTGGATACCAGCCCTTCCCAGGGATCGTTGATTATTTGGATACCAGCCCTTCCTAGGGATCGTTGATTTTTTGGATACCAGCCCTTCCCAAGGATCGTTGATTTTTTGGATACCAGCCCTTCCCAAGGATCGTTGATTTTTGGATACCAGCCCTTCCTAGGGATCGTTGATTTTTTGGATACCAGCCCTTCCTAGGGATCGTTGATTTTTAGATATCAGCCCTTCCCAGGGATCGTTGATTTTTTGGATACCAGCCCTTCCCAGGGATCATTGATTGTTTGGATACCAGCCCTTCCCAGGGATCGTTGATTTTTGGATACCAGCCCTTCCCAAGGATCGTTGATTGTTTGGATACCAGCCCTTCCTAGGGGTCGTTGATTTTTTTGGATACCAGCCCTTCCCAGGGATCGTTGATTGTTTGGATACCAGCCCTTCCCATGGATCTTTGATTTTTTGATAACAGCCCTTACCATGGAGAGTTGATTTTTTTGATACCAGCCCTTCCCAGGGATCGTTGTTTGTTTGTATACAAGCCCTTCCCTGGGATCGTTGATTTTTGGATACCAGCCCTTCCCAGGGATCGTTGATTTTTTGGATACCAGCCATTCCCAAGGATCGTTGATTTTTTGGATACCAGCCCTTCCCAAGGGTCGTTTATTTTTTTGATACCAGCCCTTCCCAGGGATCGTTGATTTTTTGGAAACTACCCCTTACCAGGGATCGTTGATTTTTTGGATACCAGCCCTTCCCAAGGATCGTTGATTGTTTGGATACCAGCCCTTCCCAGGGGTCGTTGATTTTTTGGATACCAGCCATTCCCAAGGATCGTTGATTTTTTGGATACCAGCCCTTCCCAAGGGTCGTTGATTGTTTGGATAACAGCCCTTCCCAAGGGTCGTTGATTGTTTGGATACCAGCCCTTCCCAGGGGTCGTTGATTGTTTGGATACCAGCCCTTCCCAGGGGTCGTTGATTTTTTGGATACCAGCCATTCCCAAGGATCGTTGATTTTTTGGATACCAGCCCTTCCCAGGGATCGTTGATTTTTGGATACCAGCCCTTCCCAGGGATCGTTGATGTTTTGGATACCAGCCCTTCCCACGGATCGTTGATTTTTTGGATACCAGCCCTTCCTAGGGATCGTTGATTTTTTGGATACAAGCCCTTCCCAAGGATCGTTGATTTTTGGATACCAGCCCTTCCCAAGGATCGTTGAGTTTTTAGATACCAGCCCTTCCAAGGGATCGTTGAATGTTTGGATACCAGCCCTTCCTAGGGGTCGTTGATTTTTTGGATACCAGCCCTTCCCAGGGATCGTTGATTTTTTGTATACCAGCCCTTCCCAAGGATCGTTGATTTTTTTTGATACCAGCCATTCCCAAGGATCGTTGATTTTTTGGATACCAGCCCCTCCCAGGGATCGTTGACTTTTTTGGATACCAGCCCTTCCCAGGGATCGTTGATTTTTTGGATACTAGCCCTTCCCATGGGTCGTTGATTGTTTGGATACCAGCCCTTCCCAGGGGTCGTTGATTTTTTGGAAACCAGCCCTTCCTAGGGAACGTTGATTTTTTGGATACACTCCCTTCCCATGGATCGTTGATTTTTGGATACCTGCCCTTCCCAAGTTTCGTTTATTTTTTGGATAACAGCCCTTCCCAGGGATCGTTGATTGTTTGGATACCAGCCCTTCCCAAGGATCGTTGATTTTTTGGATACCGGCCCTTCCCGGGGATCGTTGATTTTTTGGATACCAGCCCTTCCTAGGGATCGTTGATTTTTTGGATACAAGCCCTTCCCAAGGATCGTTGATTTTTGGATACCAGCCCTTACCAGGGATCGTTGATTGTTTGGATACTAGCCCTTCCCAGGGATCGTTGATTTTTTGGATACCATCCCTTCCCAGGTATCGTTGATTTTTTGATACCAGCCCTTCCCAGGGATCGTTGATTTTTGGATACCAGCCCTTCCCATGGATCTTTGTTTTTTGGATACCAGCCCTTCCCAAGGATCGTTGAGTTTTTGGATATCAGCCCTTCCCAGGGATCGTTGATTGTTTGGATAGCAGCCCTTCCCAGGGGTCGTTGATTTTTTTGGATACCAGCCCTTCCCAGGGATCGTTGATTTTTTGGATACTAGCCCTTCCCAGGGATCGTTGATTTTTGGATACCAGCCCTTCCCAAGGATCGTTGAGTTTTTGGATATCAGCCCTTCCCAGGGATCGTTGATTGTTTGGATAGCAGCCCTTCCCAGGGGTCGTTGATTTTTTTGGATACCAGCCCTTCCCAGGGGTCGTTGATTTTTTGGATACCAGCCCTTCCCAAGGGATCGTTGATTTTTTGGATACCAGCCCTTCCCAGGGATCGTTGATTTTTGGATACCAGCCTTCCCAGGGATCGTTGATTTTTTGGATACCAGCCCTTCCCAGGGATCGTTGATTTTTTGGATACCAGCCATTCCCAAGGATCGTTGATTTGTTGGATACCAGCCCTACCCAAGGGGTCGTTGATTGTTTGGATACCAGCCCTTCCCAGGGATCGTTGATTGTTTGGATACCAGCCCTTCCCAGGGATCGTTGATTTTTTGGATACCAGCCCTTCCCAAGGATCGTTGATTTTTTGGATACAAGCCCTTCCCAGGGATCGTTGATTTTCTGGATACTAGCCCTTCCCAAGGGTCGTTGATTGTTTGGATACCAGCCCTTCCCAAGGGTCGTTGATTGTGTGGATACCAGCCCTTCCCAGGGGTCGTTGATTTTTTGGATACCAGCCCTTCCCAGGGATCGTTGGTTTTTTGGATACCAGCCATTCCTAGGGATCGTTGATTTTTTGGATACCAGCCCTTCCCAAGGATCGTTGATTTTTTGGATACCAGCCCTTCCCAAGGATCGTTCATTTTTTGGATACCAGCCCCTCCCAGGGGTCGTTGATTTTTTGGATACCAGCCCTTCCCAGGGATCGTTGGTTTTTTGGATACCAGCCATTCCTAGGGATCGTTGATTTTTTGGATACCAGCCCTTCCCAAGGATCGTTGATTTTTTGGATACCAGCCCTTCCCAAGGATCGTTGATTTTTGGATACCAGCCCTTCCCAGGGATCGTTGATTGTTTGGATACCAGCCCTTCCCAGGGGTCGTTGATTTTTTTGGATACCAGCCCTTCCCAAGGATCGTAGATTTTTTGGATACCAGCCCTTCCCAAGGGTCGTTGATTTTTTGGATACCAGCACTTCCCAAGGGTCGTTGATTGTTTGGATACCAGCCCTTCCCAGGGGTCGTTGATTGTTTGGATACCAGCCCTTCCCAGGGGTCGTTGATTGTTTGGATACCAGCCCTTCCCAGGGGTCGTTGATTTTTTGGATACCAGCCCTTCCCAAGGATCGTTGATTTTTTGGATACCAGCCCTTCCCAGGGATCGTTGATTTTTGGATACCAGCCCTTCCCAGGGATCGTTGATTTTTGGATACCAGCCCTTCCCAGGATCGTTGATTTTTTGGATACCAGCCCTTCCCAGGATCGTTGATTTTTTGGATACCCGCCCTGCCCAGGGATGGTTGATTTTTGGATACCAGCCCTTCCCAGGGATCGTTGATTTTTTGGATACCAGCCCTTCCCAAGGATCGTTGAGTTTTTAGATACCAGCCCTTCCAAGGGATCTTTGTTTTTTTGGATACCAGCCCTTCCCAGGGTTCTTTGATTTTTGGATACCAGCCCTTCCTAGGGATCGTTGATTTTTTGGATACGAGCCCTTCCCAAGGATCGTTGATTTTTTGGATACCAGCCCTTCCCAAGGATCATTGATTTTTGGATACCAGCCCCTCCCAGGGATCGTTGACTTTTTTGGATACCAGCCCTTCCCAGGGATCGTTGATTTTTTGGATACTAGCCCTTCCCATGGGTCGTTGATTTTTTTGGATACCAGCCCTTCCCAGGAATCGTTGATTTTTTTGATACTAGCCCTTCCCAAGGGTCGTTGATTGTTTGGATAACAGCCCTTCCCAAGGGTCGTTGATTGTTTGGATACCAGCCCTTCCCACGGATCGTTGATTTTTTGGATACCAGCCCTTCCTAGGGATCGTTGATTTTTGGATACCAGCCCTTCCCAGGGATTGTTGATTTTTTGGATACCAGCCCTTCCCAGGGATTGTTGATTTTTGGATACCAGCCCTTCCCAGGGATTCGTTGATTTTTGGATACCAGCCCTTCCCAGGGGTCGTTGATTGTTTGGATACCAGCCCTTCCCAAGGATCGTTGATTGTTTGGATACCAGCCCTTCCCAGGGATCGTTGATTTTTGGATACCAGCCCTTCCCAGGGATTGTTGATTTTTGGATACCAGCCCTTCCCAGGGATCGTTGATTTTTTGGATACCAGCCCTTCCCAGGGATTGTTGATTTTTTGGATACCAGCCCTTCCCAAGGATCGTTGATTGTTTGGATACCAGCCCTTCCTAGGGGTCGTTGATTTTTTTGGATACCAGCCCTTCCCAGGGATCGTTGATTGTTTGGATACCAGCCCTTCCCAGGGATCGTTGATTTTTGGATACCAGCCCTTCCCAGGGATCATTGATTGTTTGGATACCAGCCCTTTCTAAGGGTCGTTGATTGTTTGGATACCAGCCCTTCCCACGGATCGTTGATTTTTGGATACCAGCCCTTCCCAAGGATTGTTGATTTTTGGATACCAGCCCTTCCCAGGGATTCGTTGATTTTTGGATACCAGCCCTTCCCAGGGGTCGTTGATTTTTTGGATACCAGCCAAACCCAGGGATCGTTGATTGTTTGTATACCAGCCCTTCCCAAGGATCGTTGATTTTTTTTGGATACCAGCCCTTCCCAGGGATCGTTGATTTTTTGTATACCAGCCCTTCCCAAGGATCGTTGATTTTTTGGATACCAGCCCTTCCCAGGGATCGTTGATTTTTTTGGATACCAGCCCTTCCCAGGGATCGTTGATTTTTTGGATACGAGCCCTTCCCAAGGGTCGTTGATTTTTTTGATAACAGCCCTTCCCAGGGATCGTTGATTTTTGGATACCCGCCCTTCCCAGGGTCGTTGATTGTTTTGATACCAACCATTCCCAGGGATCGTTGATTTTTTGGACACGGATCGTTGATTTTTTAGATACCAGCCCTTCCCACGGATCGTTGATTTTTTGGATACCAGCCCTTCCCAGGGGTCGTTGATTTTTTGGATACCAGCCCTTCCCAGGGGTCGTTGATTTTTTGGATACCAGCCCTTCCCAGGGATCGTTGATTGTTTGGATACCAGCCCTTCCCAGGGGTCGTTGATTTTTTGGATACCAGCCCTTCCCAGGGATCGTTGATTTTTTGGATACCAGCCCTTCCCAGGGATCGTTGATTTTTTGGATACCAGCCCTTCCCAGGGATCGTTGATTGTTTGGATACCAGCCCTTCCCAGGGATCGTTGATTTTTTGGATACCAGCCCTTCCCAGGGATCGTTGATTTTTTGGATACAAGCCCTTCCCAAGGATCGTTGATTTTTTGGATACCAGCACTTCCCAGGGAGCGTTGATTTTTTGGATACCAGCCCTTCCCATGGATCGTTGATTTTTTGGATACCAGCCCTTCCCCGGTTCGTTGATTTTTTGGATACCAGCCCTTCCCAGGGATCGTTTATTTTTTGGATACCAGCCCTTCCCAAGGATCGTTGATTTTTTGGATACCAGCCCTTCCCAGGGATCGTTGATTTTTTGGATACCAGCCCTTCCCAGGGATCGTTGATTGTTTGGATACCAGCCCTTCCCAGGGATCGTTGATTATTTGGATACCAGCCCTTCCTAGGGATCGTTGATTTTTTGGATACCAGCCCTTCCCAAGGATCGTTGATTTTTTGGATACCAGCCCTTCCCAAGGATCATTGATTTTTGGATACCAGCCCTACCCAGGGATCGTTGATTGTTTGGATACCAGCCCTTCCCAGGGATCGTTGATTTTTTGGATACCAGCCCTTCCCAGGGATCGTTGATTTTTTGGATACCAGCCCTTCCCAGGGATCGTTGATTTTTTTGGATACCAGCCCTTCCCAGGGATCGTTGATTTTTTGGATACCAGCCCTTCCCAAGGGATCGTTGATTTTTTGGATACCAGCCCTTCCCAGGGATCGTTGATTTTTTTGGATACCAGCCCTTCCCAGGGATCGTTGATTTTTTGGATACCAGCCCTTCCCAGGGATCGTTGATTTTTTGGATACCAGCCCTTCCCAGGGATTGTTGATTTTTGGATACTAGCCCTTCCCAGGGATCGTTGATTTTTTGGATACCAGCCCTTCCCAGGATCGTTGATTTTTTGGATACCACAGCCCTTCCCAGGGATCGTTGATTTTTGGATACCAGCCCTTCCCAAGGGATCGTTGATTTTTTGGATACCACCCCTTCCAAGGGATCGTTGATTTTTCGGTTACCAGCCCTTCCCAGGGATCGTTGATTTTTTGGATACCAGCCCTTCCCAGGGATTGTTGATTTTTTGGATACCAGCCCTTCCCAGGGATCGTTGATTTTTTGGATACCAGCCCTTCCCAGGGATCGTTGATTTTTTGGATACCAGCCCTTCCCAAGGATTGTTGATTTTTTGGATACCAGCCCTTCCCAGGGATCGTTGATTGTTTGGATACCAGCCCTTCCCCAGGGATCGTTGATTTTTTTTGGATACCAGCCCTTCCCAGGATCGTTGATTTTTGGATACCAGCCCTTCCCAAGATCGTTGATTTTTGGATACCAGCCCTTCCCAGGGATCGTTGATTGTTTGGATACCAGCCCTTCCCAGGGATCGTTAATTGTTTGGATACCAGCCCTTCCCAGGGATCGTTTGATTTTTTGGATACCAGCCCTTCCCAAGGATCGTTGATTTTTTTGATACCAGCCCTTCCCAGGGATCGTTGATTTTTTGGATACCAGCCCGTCCCAGGGACCGTTGATTTTTGGATACCAGCCCTTCCCAGGGATCGTTGATTTTTTGGATACCAGCCCTTCCTAGGGGTCGTTGATTTTTTGGATACCAGCCCTTCCCAGGGATCGTTGATTTTTTGGATACCAGCCCTTCCCAAGGATCGTTGATTTTTTGGATACTAGCCCTTCCCAGGGATCGTTGATTGTTTGGATACCAGCCCTTCCCAGGGGTCGTTGATTTTTTGGATACCAGCCCTTCCCAGGGGTCGTTGATTTTTTGGATACCAGCCCTTCCCAGGGATCGTTGATTTTTTGGATACCAGCCCTTCCCAGGGATCGTTGATTTTCTGGATACCTCCCCTTGACAGGGTTAGTTTATTTTTTGGATACCAGCCCATCCCAGGGTTCGTTTATTTTTTTCGATACCAGCCCTTCCCAGGGATCGTTGATTTTTTGGATACCAGCCCTTCCCAAGGATCGTTGATTTTTTGGATACAAGCCCTTCCCAAGGATCGTTGATTTTTGGATACCAGCCCTTCCCAAGGTTCGTTGAGTTTTTGGATATCAGCCCTTCCCAGGGATCGTTGATTGTTTGGATACCAGCCCTTCCCAAGGATCGTTGATTTTTTGGATACCGGCCCTTCCCGGGGATCGTTGATTTTTTTGGATACCAGCCCTTACCAGGGATCGTTGATTTTTTGGATACCAGCCCTTCCCAGGGATCGTTGATTGTTTGGATACCAGCCCTTCCCAGGGATCGTTGATTTTTTGGATACCAGCCCTTCCCAGGGATCGTTGATTTTTTGGATACCAGCCCTTCCCAGGGATCGTTGATTTTTTGGATACCAGCCCTTCCCAGGGATCGTTGATTTTTTGGATACCAGCCCTTCCCAGGGATCGTTGATTTTTTGGATACCAGCCCTTCCCAGGGATCGTTGATTTTTTTGGATACCAGCCCTTCCCAGGGATCGTTGATTTTTTGGATACCAGCCCTTCCCAGGGATCGTTGATTTTTTGGATACCAGCCCTTCCCAAGGATCGTTGATTTTTTGTCTCACAGCCCTTCCCAGGGATAGTTGATTTTTTGGATACCAGCCCTTCCCAGGGATCGTTGATTTTTTGGATACCAGCCCTTCCCAGGGATCGTTGATTTTTGGATACCAGCCCTTACCAGGGATCGTTGATTTGTTGGATACCAGCCCATACCAAGGGTCGTTGTTTGTTTGGATACAAGCCCTTCCCAGGGATCGTTGTTTTTTTGGATACCAGCCCTTCCCAGGGGTTGTTGATTGTTTGGATACCAGCCCTTCCCAGGGGTCGTTGATTGTTTGGATACCAGCCCTTCCCAGGGGTCGTTGATTTTTTGGATACCTGCCATTCCCAAGGATCGTTGATTTTTTTGATACCAGCCCTTCCCAAGGGTCGTTGATTTTTTTGGATACCAGCCCTTCCCAGGGATCGTTGATTTTTTGGATACCAGCCCTTCCCAAGGATCGTTGATTTTTTGGATACCACCCCTTCCCAGGGATCGTTGATTTTTTGGATACCAGCCCTTCCCAGGGATCGTTGATTGTTTGGATACCAGCCCTTCCCAAGGGATCGTTGATTTTTTGGATACCAGCCCTTCCCCGGGTTCGTTGATTTTTTGGATACGAGACCTTACCAGTGTTCGTTGATTTTTTGGATACCAGCCCTTCCCAAGGATCGTTGAGTTTTTGGATATCAGCCCTTCCCAGGGATCGTTGATTGTTTGGATAGCAGCACTTCCCAGGGTTCGTTGATTTTTTTGATACCAGCCCTTACAATGGTTCCTTGATATTTTGGATACCATCCCTTCCCAAGGATCGGTGATTTTTTTGGATACCAGCCCTTCCCAGGGATCGTTGATTTTTTGGATACCAGCCCTTCCCAGGATCGTTGATTGTTTGGATACCAGCCCTTCCCAAGGGATCGTTGATTTTTTGGATACCAGCCCTTCCCAGGGATCGTTGATTTTTTGGATACCAGCCCTTCCCAAGGGATCGTTGATTTTTTGGATACCAGCCCTTCCCAGGGATCGTTGATTTTTTGGATACCAGCCCTTCCCAGGGATCGTTGATTTTTTGGATACCAGCCCTTCCCAAGGATCGTTGATTTTTTGGATACCAGCCCTTCCCATGGGATCGTTGATTTTTTGGATACCAGCCCTTCCCAGGGATCGTTGATTTTTTGGATACCAGCCCTTCCCAGGGATCGTTGATTTTTTGGATACCAGCCCTTCCAAGGGGTCGTTGATTTTTTGGATACCAGCCCTTCCCAGGGGTCGTTGATTTTTTGGATACCAGCCCTTCCCAGGGATCGTTGATTTTTTGGATACCAGCCCTTCGCAGGGATCATTCATTTTTTGGATACCAGCCCTTCCCAAGGATCGTTGATTTTTGGATACCAGCCCTTCCCAAGGGATCGTTGATTTTTTGGATACCAGCCCTTCCCAGGGATCGTTGATTTTTTTGGATACCAACAGCCCTTCCCAGGGATCGTTGATTGTTTGGATACCAGCCCTTCCCAGGATCGTTGATTTTTTGGATACCAGCCATTCCCAAGGATCGTTGATTTTTTGGATACCAGCCCTTCCCAGGGATCGTTGATTTTTTGGATACCAGCCCTTCCCAGGGATCGTTGATTTTTTGGATACCAGCCCTTCCCAGGGATCGTTGATTTTTTGGATACCAGCCCTTCCCAGGGATCGTTGATTTTTTGGATACCAGCCCTTCCCAGGGATCGTTGATTTTTTGGATACCAGCCCTTCCCAGGGATCGTTGATTTTTTGGATACCAGCCCTTCCCAAGGGATCGTTGATTTTTTGGATACCAGCCCTTCCCAAGGATCGTTGATTTTTTGGATACCAGCCCTTCCCAGGGATCGTTGATTTGTTTGGATACCAGCCCTTCCTAGGGATCGTTGATTTTTGGATACCAGCCCTTCCCAAGGTTCGTTGATTTTTTGGATAACAGCCCTTCCCAGGGATCGTTGATTGTTTGGATACCAGCCCTTCCCAAGGGTCGTTGATTTTTTGGATACCAGCCCTTCCCAAGGGATCGTTGATTTTTTGGATACCAGCCCTTCCCAGGGATCGTTGATTTTTTGGATACCAGCACTTCCAAGGGATCGTTGATTTTTTGGATACCAGCCCTTCCCAAGGGATCGTTGATTTTTTGGATACCCAGCCCTTCCCAGGGATCGTTGATTGTTTGGAAACCAGCCCGTCCCAGGGTTCGTTGATTTTTTGGATACCAGCCCTTCCCAAGGATCGTTGATTTTTTGGATACCAGCCCTTCCTAGGGATCGTTGATTTTTTGGATACCAGCCCTTCCCAAGGATCGTTGATTTTTGGATACCAGCCCTTCCCAAGGATCGTTTGATTTTTTGGATACCAGCCCTTCCAAGTGATCGTTGATTATTTTGATTCCAGCCCTTCCCAGGGTTCGTTGATTTTTTGGATACCAGCCCTTCCCAGGGATCGTTGATTTTTTGGATACCAGCCCTTCCCAAGGATCGTTGATTTTTTGGATACCAGCCCTTCCCAAGGATCGTTGATTATTTGGATACCAGCCCTTCCTAGGGATCGTTGATTTTTTGGATACCAGCCCTTCCCAAGGATCGTTGATTTTTTGGATACCAGCCCTTCCCAAGGATCGTTGATTTTTGGATACCAGCCCTTCCTAGGGATCGTTGATTTTTTGAATACCAGCCCTTCCCAAGGATCGTTGATTTTTGGATACCAGCCCTTCCCAGGGATCGTTGATTGTTTGGATACCAGCCCTTCCCAGGGGTCGTTGAGTTTTTAGATACCAGCCCTTCCCAGGGATCGTTGATTTTTTGGATACCAGCCCTTCCCAGGGATCGTTGATTGTTTGGATACCAGCCCTTCCCAGGGATCGTTGATTTTTTGGATACCAGCCCTTCCCAAGGATCGTTGATTTTTTGGATACCAGCCCTTCCCAGGGATCGTTGATTTTTTTGGATACCAGCCCTTCCCAGGGATCGTTGATTTTTTGGATACTAGCCCTTCCCAAGGGTCGTTGATTGTTTGGATACCAGCCCTTCCCAAGGGTCGTTGATTGTTTGGATACCAGCCCTTCCCAGGGGTCGTTGATTTTTTGGATACCAGCCCTTCCCAAGGATCGTTGATTGTTTGGATACCAGCCCTTCACAGGGATCGTTTATTTTTGTATACCAGCCCTTCCCAGGGATCGTTGATTTTTTGGATACAAGCCCTTCCCAAGGATCGTTGATTGTTTGGATACCAGCCCTTCCCAGGGATCGTTGATTGTTTGGATAGCAGCCCTTCCCAGGAGTCGTTGATTTTTTGGATACCAGCCCTTCCCCAAGGGTCGTTGATTTTTTGGATACCAGCCCTTCCCAAGGATCGTTGATTTTTGGATACCAGCCCTTCCCAAGGGATCGTTGATTTTTTGGATACCAGCCCTTCCCAGGGATCATTGATTGCTTGGATACCAGCCCTTTCCAGGGATCGTTGATTACTTGGATACCAGCCCTTCCTAGGGGTCGTTGATTTTTTGGATACCAGCCCTTCCCAGGGATCGTTGATTTTTGGATACCAGCCCTTCCTAGGGACCGTTGATTTTTTGGATACCAGCCCTTCCCAGGGATCGTTGATTGTTTGGATACCAGCCCTTCCCAGGGATCGTTGATTACTTGGATACCAGCCCTTCCAAGGGCTCGTTGATTTTTTGGATACCAGCCCTTACCAGGGATCGTTGATTTTTTGTATACCAGCCCTTCCCAAGGATCGTTGATTTTTTTTGATACCAGCCATTCCCAAGGATCGTTGATTTTTTGGATACCAGCCTCTCCCAGGGATCGTTGACTTTTTTGGATACCAGCCCTTCCCAGGGATCGTTGATTTTTTGGATACCAGCCCTTCCCAAGGGTCGTTGATTGTTTGGATACCAGCCCTTCCCAAGGGTCGTTGATTGTTTGGATACCAGCCCTTCCCAGGGGTCGTTGATTTTTTGGATACCAGCCCTTCCCAGGGATCGTTGATTGTTTGGATACCAGCCCTTCCCAGGGGTCGTTGAGTTTTTAGATACCAGCCCTTCCCAGGGATCGTTGATTTTTGGATACCAGCCCTTCCCAGGGATCGTTGATTGTTTGGATACCAGCCCTTCCCAGGGGTCGTTGAGTTTTTAGATACCAGCCCTTCCCAGGGATCGTTGATTTTTTTGATACCAGCCCTTCCCACAGATCGTTGATTTTTTTGATACCAGCCCTTCCCCCGGATCGTTGATTTTTGGATACCAGCCCTTACCAGGGATCGTTGATTTTTTGGATACCAGCCCTTCCCAGGGATCGTTGATTATTTGGATACCAGCCCTTCCCAGGGGTCGTTGATTTTTGGATACCAGCCCTTCCCAAGGATCGTTGATTTTTTGGATACCAGCCCTTCCCAAGGGATCGTTGATTTTTGGATACCAGCCCTTCCCAGGGATCGTTGATTGTTTTGGATACCAGCCCTTCCCAGGGATCGTTGATTTTTTGGATACCAGCCCTTCCCAGGGATGGTTGATTTTTTGGATACCAGCCCTTCCCAGGGATCGTTAATTTTTGGATACCAGCCCTTCCCAGGGATCGTTGATTTTTTGGATACCAGCCCTTCCCAGGGATCGTTGATTTTTTGGATACCAGCCCTTCCCAGGGATCGTTGATTTTTTGGATACCAGCCCTTCCCAGGGATCGTTGATTTTTTGGCACCCAGCCCGTCACAAGGTTCGTTGATTTTTTTTGATAACAGCCCTTCCCAAGGATCGTTGCTTTTTTGGATACCAGCCCTTCCCAGGGATCGTTGATTTTTTGGATACCAGCCCTTCCCAGGGATCGTTGATTTTTTGGATACCAGCCCTTCCCAGGGATCGTTGATTTTTGGATACCAGCCCTTCCCAGGGATCGTTGATTTTTTGGATACCAGCCCTTCCCAAGGATCGTTGATTTTTTGGATACCAGCCCTTCCAAGGGATCGTTGATTTTTTGGATACCAGCCCTTCCCAGGGATCGTTGATTGTTTGGATACCAGCCCTTCCCAAGGATCGTTGATTTTTGGATACCAGCCCTTCCCAGGGATCGTTGATTGTTTGGATACCAGCCCTTCCCAAGGATCGTTGATTTTTTGGATACCAGCCCTTCCTAGGGATCGTTGATTTTTTGGATACCAGCCCTTCCCAAGGATCGTTGATTTTTGGATACCAGCCCTTCCCAAGGATCGTTGAGTTTTTGGATATCAGCCCTTCCCAGGGATCGTTGATTGTTTGGATAGCAGCCCTTCCCAGGGGTCGTTGATTTTTTGGATACCAGCCCTTCCCAGGGATCCTTGATTTTTTGGATACCATCCCTTCCCAAGGATCGTTGATTTTTTTGGATACCAGCCCTTCCCAGGGATCGTTGATTTTTTGGATACCAGCCCTTCCCAGGGGTTGTTGATTGTTTGGATACCAGCCCTTCCCAGGGGTCGTTGATTATTTGGATACCAACCCTTCCCAGGGGTCGTTGATTTTTTGGATACCAGCCCTTCCCAAGTATCATTGATTTTTTGGATACCAGCCCTTCCCAAGTATCGTTGATTTTTGGATACCAGCCCTTCCCAGGGATCGTTGATTGTTTGAATACCAACCCTTCCCAGGGATCATTGATTTTTTGGATACCAGCCCTTCCAAGGGATCGTTGATTTTTTGGATACCAGCCCTTCCCAGGGATCGTTGATTGTTTGGATACCAGCCCTTCCCAGGGATCGTTGATTTTTTGGATACCAGCCCTTCCCAAGGATCGTTGATTTTTTGGATACCAGCCCTTCCCAGGGATCGTTGATTTTTTGGATACCAGCCCTTCCCAGGGATCGTTGATTTTTTGGATACTAGCCCTTCCCAAGGGTCGTTGATTGTTTGGATACCAGCCCTTCCCAAGGGTCGTTGATTGTTTGGATACCAGCCCTTCCCAGGGGTCGTTGATTTTTTGGATACCAGCCCTTCCCAGGGATCGTTGATTTTTTGGATACCAGCACTTCCTAGGGATCGTTGATTTTTGGATACCAACCCTTCCCAAGGATCATTGATTTTTTGGATACCAGCCCTTCCAAGGGATCGTTGATTTTTTGGATACCAGCCCTTCCCAGGGATCGTTGATTGTTTGGATACCAGCCCTTCCCAGGGATCGTTAATTTTTTGGATACCAGCCCTTCCTAGGGATCGTTGATTTTTTGGATACAAGCCCTTCCCAAGGATCGTTGATTTTTGGATACCAGACCTTCCCAAGGATCGTTGAATTTTTGGATATCAGCCCTTCCCAGGGATCGTTGATTGTTTGGATAGCAGCCCTTCCCAGCGGTCGTTGATTTTTTGGATACCAGCCCTTCCCAGGGATCGTTGATTTTTTGGATACCATCCCTTCCCAGGGATCGTTGATTTTTTTGGATACCAGCCCTTCCCCGGGATCGTTGATTTTTTTGATACCAGCCCTTCCCAGGGGTTGTTGATTGTTTGGATACCAGCCCTTCCCAGGGGTCGTTGATTGTTTGGATACCAACCCTTCCCAGGCGTCGTTGATTTTTTGGATACCAGCCCTTCCCAAGTATCGTTGATTTTTTGGATACCAGCCCTTCCCAGGGATCGTTGACTTTTGGATACCAGCCCTTCCCAGGGATCGTTGATTGTTTGGATACCAACCCTTCCCAGGGATCATTGATTTTTTGGATACCAGCCCTTCCAAGGGATCGTTGATTTTTTGGATACCAGCCCTTCCCAGGGATCGTTGATTGTTTGGATACCAGCTCTTCCCAGGGATCGTTGATTTTTTGGATACCAGCCCTTCCCAAGGATCGTTGATTTTTTGGATACCAGCCCTTCCCAGGGATCGTTGATTTTTTTGGATACCAGCCCTTCCCAGGGATCGTTAATTTTTTGGATACTAGCCCTTCCCAAGGGTCGTTGATTGTTTGGATACCAGCCCTTCCAAGGGTCGTTGATTGTTTGGATACCAGCCCTTCCCAGGGGTCGTTGATTTTTTGGATACCAGCCCTTCCCAGGGATCGTTGATTTTTTGGATACCAGCACTTCCCAGGGATCGTTGATTTTTGGATACCAACCCTTCCCAGGGATCATTGATTTTTTGGATACCAGCCCTTCCAAGGGATCGTTGATTTTTTGAATACCAACCCTTCCCAGGGATCGTTAATTGTTTGGATACCAGCCCTTCCCAAGGATCGTTAATTTTTTGGATACCAGCCCTTCCCAGGGATCGTTAATTTTTTGGATACCAGCCCTTCCCAGGGATCGTTGACTTTTTTGGATACCAGCCCTTCTCAGGGATCGTTGATTTTTTGGATACTAGCCCTTCCCAAGGGTCGTTGATTGTTTGGATACCAGCCCTTCCCAAGGGTCGTTGATTGTTTGGATACCAGCCCTTCCCAGGGGTCGTTGATTTTTTGGATACCAGCCCTTCCTAAGGATCGTTGATTTTTTGGATACCAGCCCTTCCCAGGGATCGTTGATTTTTTGGATACCAGCCCTTCTCAGGGATCGTTGATTTTTGGATACCAGCCCTTCCCAGGGATCGTTGATTGTTTGGATACCAACCCTTCCCAGGGATCGTTGATTTTTTGGATACCAGCCCTTCCCATGGATCGTTGACTTTTTTGGATACCAGCCCTTCCCAGGGATCGTTGATTTTTTGGATACTATCCCTTCCCAAGGGTCGTTGATTGTTTAGATACCAGCCCTTCCCAAGGGTTGTTGATTGTTTGGATACCAACCCTTCCCAGGCGTCGTTGATTTTTTGGATACCAGCCCTTCCCAAGTATCGTTGATTTTTTGGATACCAGCCCTTCCCAGGGATCGTTGATTTTTGGATACCAGCCCTTCCCAGGGATCGTTGATTGTTTGGATACCAACCCTTCCCAGGGATCATTGATTTTTTGGATACCAGCCCTTCCAAGGGATCGTTGATTTTTTGGATACCAACCCTTCCCAGGGATCGTTGATTGTTTGGATACCAGCCCTTCCCAGGGATCGTTGATTTTTTTGATACCAGCCCTTCCCAAGGATCGTTGATTTTTTGGATACCAGCCCTTCCCAGGGATCGTTGATTTTTTTGGATACCAGCCCTTCCCAGGGATCGTTGATTTTTTGGATACTAGCCCTTCCCAAGGGTCGTTGATTGTTTGGATACCAGCCCTTCCCAAGGGTCGTTGATTGTTTGGATACCAGCCCTTCCCAGGGGTCGTTGATTTTTTGGATACCAGCCCTTCCCAGGGATCGTTGATTTTTTGGATACCAGCACTTCCCAGGGATCGTTGATTTTTGGATACCAACCTTTCCCAGGGATCATTGATTTTTTGGATACCAGCCCTTCCAAGGGATCGTTGATTTTTTGGTTACCAGCCCTTCCCAGGGATCGTTAATTGTTTGGATACCAGCCCTTCCCAGGGATCGTTGATTTTTTGGATACCAGCCCTTCCCAAGGATCGTTGATTTTTTGGATACCAGCCCTTCCCAGGGATCGTTGACTTTTTTGGATACCAGCCCTTCCCAGGGATCGTTGATTTTTTGGATACTAGCCCTTCCCAAGGGTCGTTGATTGTTTGGATACCAGCCCTTCCCAGGGGTCGTTGATTTTTTGGATACCAGCCCTTCCCAGGGATCGTTGATTTTTTGGATACCAGCCCTTCCCAGGGATCGTTGATTTTTTGGATACCAGCCCTTCCCAGGGATCGTTGATTTTTGGATACCAGCCCTTCCCAGGGATCGTTGATTGTTTGGATACCAACCCTTCCCAGGGATCGTTGATTTTTTGGATACCAGCTCTTCCCAGGGATCGTTGATTTTTGGATACCAGCCCTTCCCAGGGAGCGTTGATTGTTTGGATACCAGCCCTTCCCAGGGATCGTTGATTTTTTGGATACCATCCCTTCCCAAGGATCGTTGATTTTTTGGATACCAGCCCTTCCCAGGGATCGTTGATTTTTAGATACCAGCCCTTCCTAGGGATCGTTGATTTTTTGGATACCAGCCCTTCCTAGGGATCGTTGATTTTTGGATACCAGCCCTTCCTAGGGACCGTTAATTTTTTGGATACCAGCCCTTCCCAAGGATCGTTGAGTTTTTAGATACCATCCCTTCCCAGGGATCGTTGATTGTTTGGATACCAGCCCTTCCTAGGGGTCGTTGATTTTTTGGATACCAGCCCTTCCCAGGGATCGTTGATTTTTTGGATACCAGCCCTTCTTAGGGATCGTTGATTTTTTTGGATACCAGCCCTTCCCAGGGATCGTTAGTTTTTTGGATACCAGTCCTTCCCAAGGGTCGTTGATTGTTTGGATACCAGCCCTTCCCATGGGTCGTTGATTGTTTGGATACCAGTCCTTCCAAGGGATCATTGATTGTTTGGATACCAGCCCTTCCTAGGGGTCGTTGATTGTTTGGATACCAGCCCTTCCCAGGGATCGTTGATTTTTTTGATACCAGCCCTTCCCAAGGATCGTTGATTTTTGGATACCAGCCCTTCCTAGGGATCGTTGATTGTTTGGATACCAGCCCTTCCCAGGGATCGTTGATTTTTTGGATACCAGCCCTTCCTAGGGATCGTTGATTTTTTGGATACCAGCCCTTCCCAAGGATCGTTGATTTTTGGATACCAGCCCTTCCCAAGGATCGTTGAGCTTTTCGATATCAGCCCTTCCCAGGGATCGTTGATTGTTTGGATAGCAGCCCTTCCAAGGGGTCGTTGATTTTTTGGATACCAGCCCTTCCCAGGGATCGTTGATTTTTTGGATACCATCCCTTCCCAGGGATCGTTGATTTTTTTGGATACCAGCCCTTCCCAGGGATCGTTGATTTTTTGGATACCATCCCTTCCCAGGGATCGTTGATTTTTTTGGATACCAGCCCTTCCCAGGGATCGTTGATTTTTTGGATACCAGCCCTTCCTAGGGGTTGTTGATTGTTTGGATACCAGCCCTTCCTAGGGGTCGTTGATTGTTTGGATACCAGCCCTTCCCAAGGGTCGTTGATTTTTTGGATACCAGCCCTTCCCAAGTATCGTTGATTTTTTGGATACCAGCCCTTCCCAGGGATGGTTGATTTTTGGATACCAGCCCTTCCCAGGGATCATTGATTGTTTGGATACCAACCCTTCCTAGGGATTATTGATTTTTTAGATACCAGCCCTTCCAAGGGATCGTTGATTTTTTGGATACCAGCCCTTCCCAGGGATCGTTGATTGTTTGGATACCAGCCCTTCCCAGGGATCGTTGATTTTTTGGATACCAGCCCTTCCCAAAGATCGTTGATTTTTTGGATACCAGCCCTTCCCAGGGATCGTTGATTTTTTTGGATACCAGCCCTTCCCAGGGATCGTTGATTTTTTGGATACTAGCCCTTCCCAAGGGTCGTTGATTGTTTGGATACCAGCCCTTCCCAAGGGTCGTTGATTGTTTGGATACCAGCCCTTCCTAGGGGTCGTTGATTTTTTGGATACCAGCCCTTCCCAGGGATCGTTGATTTTTTGGATACCAGCCCTTCCGAGGGATCGTTGATTTTTGGATACCAGCCCTTCCCAGGGATCGTTGATTGTTTGGATACCAGCCCTTCCCAGGGATCGTTGATTTTTTGGATACCAGCCCTTCCCAAGGATCATTGATTTTTTGGATACCAGCCCTTCCCAGGGGTCGTTGATTTTTTGGATACCAGCCCTTCCCAGGGATCGTTGAGTTTTTGGATACCAGCCCTTCCCAGGGATCATTGATTGTTTGGATACCAGCCCTTCCCAGTGGTCGTTGATTTTTTGGATACCAGCCCTTCCCAGGGATCGTTGATTTTTTGGATACCAGCCCTATTAGGTTTGTATAACGCGAACATGCAATCAAATTACATTAATAAAGCGGAAGCGCGATAAAATCAGATTTTAAAATTTTATACAAACCATCACCATGATCTTTCTTTATGCACAATTATTAATTAAACGAAAGAGATGGAGAATAAGAATTATACCCTTGTAGAATTTTAGCTTCCTCAGGTACAAGTTCACCTCCAATTCCTTCGCGTTCTCCTTGAATTCCACCGATTAAATTCCTTCCTTTGATCAACGTTAGCCACCCAAGTGTTTGGCCTATAGAGGTGATCCACCAAAGAATAATATTTGTTCAAGAAGATGGGTGTTGGCAAAACCCTAATTTCTATCTCTATAGAAATTGTAAGTACTCTCTACAATTCTTATGTAAGAGTGTGTAAAAACTAATCTATGATAAGACTTCTCTTATTTATAGATGTAGGAAAACCCTTCCCTAAACTATTTAGGATTAGGGTTTCTATTCTAATTAAACTCCTTTAATTAAATTAAACTCCTAATCCAATTAGGAATTCATGTGAGAGTACTTCTATTAATTAATTCCCAATTCCTATTAGGAATTAAATAATAGTAATAGTAATAATAATAATAAGACTCCTCTTATTAATTTATATTTAATATTTCTAAAATATTAAATAATAAATATTAAGCTATTTAATTTATTCTATCTCCATAGACTAAATTAAATACACTTAACTTATTATTACAATTACGCCATTTACTTCTTAAATAAATATTTTCCTTTTGCGGTGTGACCCTTTAGGTTCTCCATATTAAACCGGTTGTGAATAAATCAATTAGAACAATTCTAATCTTATTTAAATAAATAAATTAAACTATTTAATTTATTTAAATAAATAATATTTATTCTACAATAAGGGTAAGCCCCTTAGCGATCAACGACTTTCCAGATAATATAGATTTCAACATTAATCACAAAAGAACCTTTCAGTGAATAGTTACCGTACAATTCAATCCTTCTACCATACAATGTCCCAATTAAATATAAGACATGGAATTACTGTCAAGTCTTATTTTATTTAATTATATGTATTTCGATTCTCAAATGCACAACTCTAATAATGCAAATTAGAAACTCCTTTCTAATTTCATTCTGCTTTGGCCAAAGACTTCTGAGTCGTCATTTATCGAATCACATAGGACATTCTCTCCTTTTACTAGAAGTGGTAGATTCTTTGTTGATCATTCACCTATCTCCATGTATAACTTATTATACCCAATCATACCCTTTGATATACCCTAAGGGTCTTAAGGGACATGTCAAAGTATAACTCATCATACACAAAATACTATGATGATCTCAAGTCCAAGGATCACTTGTACTACTATCACTAGAGGAATTCCTATTGACAGGCGAGTAAAACTCCATTAGGTATTCCTTAGCGAGCCAGGTTCAGTGAACTTATTCTCTAATAAGCACCTACATACTTGCTTAAGTGTCTCCACACAAATGATTATGAGATCAATCATCCTCTTCATAAGAGCAAGCAACGTATGTACTAATCTATCCGGATTCACTAATCCCCTTTTTAGTAATCCATCGATTAGGAACGATTTTAGTTTGTGAGCTATCTTGAATTTAGATCTCATTAGCATGATCCCCATCATGATTCTAAAAGCATTACTCAAAACTATGGGTTTATCACATTTAATATAACAACACCATGTAGATAATATAAAATGCCTTTAATAACCGAATAAGATTACAAAGTATATGCTACATCATATCAAATATGATTGGCTTGTGTGCATACTACTTTCAAGCCCTTCCCAGGGATCGTAGATTTTTTTGGATACCAGCCCTTTCCAGGGATCGTTGATTTTTTGGATACCAGCCCTTCCCAGGGGTCGTTGATTGTTTGGATACTAGCCCTTCCCAGGGATCGTTGATTGTTTGGATACCAGCCCTTCCCAGGGATCGTTGATTTTTTGGATACCAGCCCTTCCCAAGGATCGTTGATTTTTTGGATACCAGCCCTTCCCAGGGATCGTTGATTTATGGATACCAGCCCTTCCTAGGGATCGTTGATTTTTTGGATACCAGCCCTTCCCAAGGATCGTTGAGTTTTTGGATACCAGCCCTTCCCAAGGATCGTTGATTGTTTGGATACCAGCCCTTCCCAAGGGTCGTTGATTTTTTGGATACCAGCCCTTCCCAGGGATCGTTGATTTTTTGGATACCAGCCCTTCCCAGGGATCGTTGATTTTTTTGGATACCAGCCCTTCCCAGGGATCGTTGATATTTTGGATACCAGCCCTTCCCAAGGTCGTTGATTGTTTGGATACCAGCACTTCCCAAGGGTCGTTGATTGTTAGGATACCAGCCCTTCCCAGGGATCGTTGATTGTTTGGATACCAGCCCTTCCCAGGGGTCGTTGATTGTTTGGATACCAGCCCTTCCCAGGGGTCGTTGATTTTTTGGATACCAGCCCTTCCCAGGGATCCTTGATTTTTTGGATACCAGCCCTTCCCAGAGATCGTTGATTTTTGGATACTAGCCCTTCCCAGGGATCGTTGATTTTTTGGATACCAGCCCCTCCCAAGGATCGTTGAGTTTTTGGATACCAGCCCTTCCCAGGGATCGTTGATTGTTTAGATACCAGCCCTTCCCAGGGGTCGTTGATTTTTTGGATACCAGCCCTTCCCAGGGATCGTTGATTTTTTGGATACCAGCCCTTCCCAGGGATCGTTGATTTTTTTGGATACCAGCCCTTCCAGGGATCGTTGATTTTTTGGATAACAGCCCTTCCCAGGGGTCGTTGATTGTTTGGATACCAGCCCTTCCCAGGGGTCGTTGATTGTTTGGATAACAGCCCTTCCCAGGGGTCGTTCATTTTGTGGATACCAGCCCTTCCCAGGTGATAGACTCTACGGCACGCTTGCGTGAGGTGGTCGTCGCCCGGATCGTTTCTAACAAGTTGATAGGGTGGATAGCTTGCAACACCTTAACCCCTCGCCTATATGTAGACGGTAATCTTGGTACAATTGCTTACAAATCAAGTTTTGCGTAGGATGGACACCAACGACACCTCGACCCCTCGCTTATGTTGAAGCGATAATCTTGGTACAATCGACGATTGATGCGGTAGAAGACGCCACACACAACTATGATTGGTTGTATGATAAGTCGAATATGAATCTCAAAGAAAACTAAGGAATACTTAGGAATTCTCAAGAACCACAAGAAAAGAACAATCTCACAATAATGATGATAATCTGAATTTTAATGAATGAATTCAAGTTTACAATAACCCCTATTTATACTAGTTTTAGAAACAAATTAGAAGCTTCTAAAAGCACACATTCTTTGAAATACAAGCACACAAATATGGAAATGTTGCAATCAGAACACATGAAATTGATCCTAAATACTGATATCATGTTTTGGATGAAAGAAGGTTCGAAAATCAAGAAAGTCAAAAATTGACAAACTGCATCCAGGAGGTTCTCACCGGGGTGAGAAAATTGTATTGAAAATTCTCGCCGGGGCGAGAGTTTTGTATTGTAAAAACCTCGCCGGGGCGAGAAAAGTTTCCTGTAAAAACTCGCCGGGGCGAGCTAGCCTGCTTCATGCACACGGTTTTCTTTCATCGTTTTGATTGCTACGTCCATTCGTAACATGTTTACAGGTTTCATACGCTTGGACTCCACCTCCATAACTTCTATATTTGAGCCAACCTCGTTCCATAGTTCACGGATCATTCCGTTAAGGCCGTCTTTGAAGGTTTTAGCTCGAGCTCTAGTAATGGGTCCAAGTGGCAATTGCAATGGGTCTTCTCGGGTTGTGTCACGGGTTTCTGGATCATGGATGTCCTCATCATACCTCTCCTCTTGAGAAGGATTTGTCCTCAAATCTTCACCTATATCAAACGGGCTTAGAACCGAAACATTGAAAGTTACACTAACAGTATACTCACCGGGTAAGTCCAATTTGTAAGCATTGTTGTTAATGCGTTCAAGCACTTGAAATGGTCCATCTCCTCTTGGAAGTAATTTTGAACGCCTTTGAGCAGGAAATCTTTCCTTACGCATGTGTAGCCATATCTAATCCCCGAGTTCGAAGATTACTTGACGCCGACCCTTGTTGGCCTGTCGAGCATATTGATCCGTCTTCTTCTCAATGTTAAGCCTTGTCTTCTCATGTATCTGCTTAACAAAATCAGCCTTGTTTTTGCCATCCATGTTAGTATACTCAGAAATAGGTAAAGGTGCTAAATCCAATGGTGTTAAAGGATTAAAACCATACACAATTACAAAAGGTGAAAATTTAGTAGCCGAGTGGACAGACCTATTATAAGCAAACTCAACATGAGGTAAACATTCTTCCCAAAGCTTAATATTCTTATTAATGATAGCCCTCAATAATGCAGATAAGGTCCTATTTACTACTTCCGTTTGACCGTCAGTTTGTGGATGGCAAGTAGTTGAAAACAACAGTTTAGTTCATAGCTTACACCACAAAGTTTTCCAAAAGTAGCTCAAGAACTTAGCATCTCTATCCGAAACAATTGTTCGGGGCATGCCATGCAGACGCACAATATCTCTAAAGAATAAATCAGCAATATGGGATGCATCATCAGTTTTATGACATGGAATGAAATGTGCCATTTTTGAAAATCTATCTACGACCACAAATATAGAATCATGACCATACTTAGATCTAGGTAAACCCAATACAAAATCCATAGACAAATCAATCCAAGGTTCACTCGAAATTGGCAATGGTGTGTATAACCCATGGGGTTGAACACGAGATTTAGCTTGACGACAGGTAATGCACCTATCACAAATTCGTTCCACATCTCGTTTTATATGGGGCCAATAGAAATGTTCTTTTAATACCGATAGAGTCTTATCAACACCAAAATGTCCCATCAAACCACCTCCATGTGATTCACGAACCAATAGTTCACGTAACGAACTTGCAGGTATACACAATCGATTCTCACGAAACAAGAACCCATCCATCTTGAAGTACGTACCTACGACATTCTTTTCACAAATCTTAAACTCTTCACAGAAATCATGGTCATTAACATACAATTCTTTGATTTGTTCAAAACTAAGTAATTTTGTGTCGAGAGTATTTAACAACACATACCTTCTTGAGAGAGCGTCGGCAACGACATTCTCCTTACCTTGCTTATACCGAATGACATACGGGAATGTCTCGATGAACTCCATCCATCGTGCATGTCTCTTGTTCAACTTGTGTTGGCCTTTCAAATATTTCAATGATTCATGATCCGTGTGAATCACAAACTCCTTAGGCCACAGGTAATGTTGCCAAGTCTCCAAAGATCGAACCAAGGCATATAACTCCTTGTCATAGGTAGGATAGTTTAAAGCTTCTCCACTCAATTTTTCACTGAAATATGCAACGGGTTTTCCTTCTTGCATCAACACAGCTCCAATGCCTAAACCTGAAGCATCACATTCAATTTCAAAAGTTTTAGTGAAATTTGGCAATACAAGTAAAGGAGCGTTAGTCAATTTCTCTTTAATCAAATTAAACGCTTTTTCCTGTGCATCACCCCACTTGAATCCTACACTCTTTTTGATTACTTCGGTGAGTGGTGCTGTGACTTCGCTGAAATTCCTTACAAACCGTCTATAGAAACTCGCGAGTCCATGAAAACTACGAACTTGACTGACATTAGTAGGAGTTGGCCATTCTTGGATTGCACGTACCTTTCCTTTGTCAACCTGTACTCCCTGTGTACTAACAACAAAACCAAGAAATACAACTCGATCCGTACAAAATGTGCATTTGTCCATATTAGCATACAATTTTTCTTTTCGAAGCACATCTAGGACAGATTTTATATGCAATGCATGTTCAACTAAATCCTTGCTGTAGATCAAGATATCATCAAAGTAGACAACTACAAACTTTCCAATGAAGGAACGCAAAACATGGTTCATTAGTCTCATGAACGTGCTAGGAGCATTAGTTAAACCAAAAGGTAAGACTAACCACTCATATAACCCATATTTTGTTTTAAAAGCAGTTTTCCATTCATCCCCTTCATGCATTCTAATCTGATGATAGCCACTCTTTAAGTCAATTTTAGAAAACACACAAGATCCATGCAATTCATCTAACATGTCATCTAACCTAGGAATGAGATGCCGATATTTTACCGTGATGTTATTTACCGCTCGACAATCAATGCACATACGCCACTTGCCATCTTTCTTAGGTACTAAAATAACAGGAACCGCACATGGACTCATGCTTTCCCTCACAAAACCTTTGCCCATTAGCTCGTCAACTTGCCTTTGCAATTCCTTCGTTTCCTCGGGATTGCTCCGGTATGCCGGGCGATTTAGAATGGTCGCGCCTGGAACAAAGTCAATTTGATGCTCAATTCCCCGAATTGGTGGTAATCCTTGTGGAAGTTCCTCGGGAAATACATCTTGATAATCCTGTAAAAGAGCAGAAACAACACTAGGCAAAGAAGGATTATTAGCGTTAGTATTTAAAAGTGTCTCCTTATACCGAAGTATAATCATTGGCTTTTTAGAGTCCAAAGCTCGCCTTACATCACTCCTTTTTGCAAAAATGTTTGTTTTTCTCTCTTCTTTCTTTTTTTCTCTCTCTTTTGTTTTCTTTTCATGATCTCTCTATAAGTGTATTTGATCCTCATGCACTTGTTTTGGTGACATAGGACACAAGGTAACTTTTCTTTGATTGTGAACAAAAGAGTACTCATTAGTAAAACCGTCATGTTTTACTCGTCGATCGAATTGCCAAGGTCTCCCAAGTAGTAAATGACCTGCCTGCATAGGAACTACATCACAAAGGATCTCATCAACATACTTCCCAATTGTAAACGCCATGGATACTTGCTTGGTAACTTTGATGTCGCCGCTGTTATTGAGCCACTGCAATCGGTATGGGTGAGGGTGTTTGGATGTTGTAAGTCCCAATTTCTCTACCATTGTGATGCTCGCTACATTTGTACAGCTCCCACCATCAATTACAACACAATAAATCTTACCATTTACCATGCATCTAGTATGAAACAGATTCTCTCTTTGCTCGCTGCTTTCTTCTTTTGCCTGTGTACTAAGCATTCTCCGTGTGACCAATACTTCGCCATGCATAGCAATCTCTCTATCTTCCTCCAATGGTGGCATAGAGTCATTGTCACTATCTTCTTCCTCGGTCTCCAAATCCCCATTATCAAGCAATAACATAGTTCTTTGATTTGGGCATTGATTTGCAATATGTCCCCTGCCTTGACATTTAAAGCATACAATATCTCGATTACGACTAGTAGAAGGTGTATTAGTTTTACCTTGCACTACTTGAGTAGCCGCTCCTTGCTTGATTTCTGGCTTTGGTTTGAAAGTAGATGGCTTTTCCTCACGCTTCACATTATTGGGTTTCCATGATGAACCTGTGGTAGGATTTGTTCGCTGGCCACCTCTCCTCTTAAGTTGCTTCTCTATTTTGATAGCCATGTGCACCATGTCTTCCAACACCACATAATGTTGACGCTCCACCAAATCTGCAATATCCCAATTTAAACCTGCTGAAAATCGGGCCATGGTTGCCTCACTATCCTCGTCGATGTCAGCTCTAGACATTAGCATCTCCATTTCCTTGAAGTAGTCCTCCACACTCTTGCTTCCCTGTCTCAAATTTTGTAAGTTTCGAAACAGATCTCGATAGTAGTGGCTTGGGACAAACCTCTTTTTCATTACAGCTTTCATTTCTGCCCAAGTCTCTATTGGACGTTCCCTGCACCTCCTTCGGCTGGTCATTAATTGATCCCACCAAGTAACTGCATAGTCTGAAAATTCGGTAGCTGCAATTCTAACTTTCTTGAGATCCGAGTAGTTGTGACATTCAAAGATCCACCCCATTTTCTTCTCCCAATCTAAGTAAGCCTCGGGATCACTTCTGCCTTGGAATTTGGGAATTTTCATTTTGATTCTTTCAAGATTGTTGTCCTCTCGATTTCGGCCGCCTCTATCCCTTGTAAAATGTCTCCTAGGGATAAAGTCAGTTTCTCGATCCTCTTCCTCACTAAATCTTTCATCATAGTAATTTGTTTCCTCTAGCCTTGCTTCCTTTTGTTGGGTTTTTCCTTTTGGGCGCCCACCCGGAGGGATTTGAGTTCGTTCCCCTCGAGTGTCACTCAATTGATCGATGCGATCATGCACTTGTTCCATAGCCATCCCCAATTGTCTAGAAAATTCTTTCATCATAGCCTCTATCATGAGTTTTGGGTCAAAATTCGATGTAGAAGGTTCATTTTCAATTGTCTTATCTCTTGTGTTAGACATATTTCCTGCAAAATAAAGATTAGTAGAAAACAAGTTCCTCACCACTCCCTTACGTGTTTCACTCAAACAATATATCACACAAATAGGAAACGCTCGTGTATCACACAATTAGGCTTTTACCCTCAATCAAACTTACTACTCTTGCCTTTTTCCGCTCGTAGTCCTCTCTAATAGGTTCGTTTTGAATTCTCACAAATATTACCTCAAGTCTCTAATTACAATTCAATAATAACTTATCAAAAACACAATATAGAAAGTACGACTCTCCACAAGACTTCTAATCGTCAAATATGATTCTTGCAAATGAAAATCCCAATGGTAACAATTCACAATACAAATTTTCTGCTATATATTTTATGCAGTTTTTTTTTACTATATTTCAATAATAAAAGTAAAGATAAGTAACTTGATAGGAAACTTAGCTTTGATACCAAATGATAGACTCCACGGCACGCTTGCGTGAGGTGGTCGTCGCCCGGATCGTTTCTAACAAGTTGATAGGATGGATAGCTTGTAACACCTTAACCCCTCGCCTATATGTAGACGGTAATCTTGGTACAATTGCTTACAAATGAAGTTTTGCGTAGGATGGACACCAACGACACCTCGACCCCTCGCTTATGTTGAAGCGGTAATCTTGGTACAATCGACGATTGATGCGGTAGAAGACGCCACATACAACTATGATTGGTTGTATGATAAGTCGAATATGAATCTCAAAGAAAACTAAGGAATACTTAGGAATTCTCAAGAACCACAAGAAAAGAACAATCTCATAATAATGATGATAATCTAAATTTTAATGAATGAATTCAATTTTACAATAACCCCTATTTATACTAGTTTTAGAAACAAACTAGAAGCTTCTAGAAGCACACATTATTTGAAATACAAGCACACAAATATGGAAATGTTGCAATCAGAACACATGAAATTGATACTAAATACTGATATCATGTTTTGGATGAAAGAAGGTTCGAAAATCAAGAAAGTCAAAAATTGAGAAACTGCATCCAGGAGGTTCTCGCCGGGGCGAGAAAATTGTATTGAAAATTCTCACCGGGGTGAGCTTGTCGCCGGGGCGAGAGTTTTGTATTGTAAAAACCTCGCCGGGGCGAGAAACGTTGCCTGTAAAAACTCGCTGGGGCGAGCTAGCCTGCTTCATGTACACGGTTTTCTTTCATCATTTTGATTGCTACGTCCATTCGTAACATGTTTACAGGTTTCATACGCTTGGACTCCACCTCCATAACTTCTATATTTGAGCCAACCTCATTCCATAGTTCACGGATCATTCCGTTAAGGCCGTCTTTGAAGGTTTTAGCTCGAGCTCTAGTAATGGGTCCAAGTGGCAATTGCAATGGGTCTTCTCGAGTTGTGTCACGGGTTTCTGGATCATGGATGTCCTCATCACTAGGGATCGTTAATTTTTTGGATACCAGCCCTTCCCAGGGATCGTTGATTTTTGGATACCAGCCCTTCCCAGGGATCGTTGATTGTTTGGATACCAGCCCTTCCCAGGGATCGTTGATTTTTTGGATACCAGCCCTTCCAAGGGATCGTTGATTTTTTGGATACCAGCCCTTCCCAGGGATCGTTGATTATTTGGATACCAGCCCTTCCCAGGGATCGTTGATTTTTTGGATACCAGCCCTTCCCATGGATCGTTCATTATTTTGGATACCAGCCCTTCCTAGGGATCGTTGATTTTTTGGATACCAGCCCTTCCCAAGGGTCGTTGATTGTTTGGATACCAGCTCTTCCCAGGGGTCGTTGATTGTTTGGATACCAGCCCTTCCCAGGGGTTGTTGATTTTTTGGATACCAGCCCTTCCCAGGGATCGTTGATTTTTGGATACCAGCCCTTCCCAGGGATCGTTGATTGTTAGGATACCAGCCCTTCCCAGGGATCGTTGATTTTTTGGATACCAGCCCTTCCCAAGGATCGTTGATTTTTGGGATACCAGCCCTTCCCACGGATCGTTGATTTTTTGGATACCAGCCCTTCCCAGGGGTCGTTGATTTTTTGGATACCAGCCCTTCCCAGGGATCGTTGAGTTTTTGGATACCAGCCCTTTCCAAGGATCGTTGATTGTTTGGATTCCAGCCCTTCCTAGGGGTCGTTGATTTTTTGGATACCAGCCCTTCCCAGGGATCGTTGATTTTTTGGATACCAGCCCCTCCCAGGGATCGTTGATTTTTTTGGATACCAGCCTTCCCAGGGATCGTTGATTTTTTGGATACCAGCCCTTCCCAGGGGTCGTTGATTGTTTGGATACCAGCCCTTCCCAGGGGTCGTTGATTGTTTGGATACCAGCCCTTCCTAGGGGTCGTTGATTGTTTGGATACCAGCCCTTCCCAAGGATCGTTGATTTTTTGGATACCATCCCTTCCCAGGGATCGTTGATTTTTTGGATACCAGCCCTTCCCAGGGATCGTTGATTTTTGGATACCAGCCTTCCCAGGGATCGTTGATTTTTTGGATACCAGCCATTCCCAAGGATCGTTGATTTGTTGGATTTGATTTGAGTGATTCCTTGAAATGGGATGTGTGATTGGCTTCTGTCCTGGATCTCCCACCAACATCGTCCACGTACCATGCCGCAAAAGCCATCACGGTCTGATCACTTGTGAGGTTGAATGCGACGTGCTTGTACTTTCCCCTAAAGATTTTAATTTTGATCGTACATGTATGCATGCAAAAGATGTTATGCATGATCTGGTAGATATGTTATGGACAGATGCATGTGCACAACATATGTTTAGATAGAAATGACCCCTATTCAGTCAAATGATACGATTCGACCGTCGTCATTGTTTGCCAACATTTGATTGGATCACACCTCGTCGTGAAGTTAGTTTCTAGACTTTAACATTGGTTTGGTACTCTGCCTGTTCTTGGTCGTCTTCATTTCATCGAGTTGAGGCAGTCTGTTTCGCTCTCTGTGGTGATCGACAGCTATGTTGGGCTCCTTGGCCTTTTGATCATTTTTGCTGGCCGATATGCTGTTGTCCCGCATTATATCATCCTTGTATATGCTCATGCACGTGGATCATTTGGATGTCGAGGCAGTGATAGTCAGGATTGGGGAGAGGCCCAATGCCGAGAAGTCTTGTGTAGCCTCAACTTCCTTCCATTTCATGATTCTAAACTGCCCCTGCCTTGGCGCGTGTTATTACCAAGAATTTCTATCGAAAAACTCGCGATGTTGACCGTGCTGAGTTATCCACAGCTCTGCAAGATCCTGCATATCAGATGACTAACAAATGCCAAAACTTGCAAGCTCGGGCCGTTGCATGTACTAGATTGGAAGTTATTTACAATCCCTCGTGAGTTGATGATTTTCTATTTAACGAGTTATGAAATCATAAGAACACCTTCAAGCATTCATGGTCATTGTACGTGAGTAAGGTTGAATTCAAAAGAACTACCTTCCCTCGTCAAAGGTATTCTGTCTCCATTCTCGACAACGTTCTTAGCAGGATTGACGTCATATGACAAATGCACTATGCGATGCAGCATTCAGTAGGGGTTTCTCTTCCATGACTTCTTGTTTAAGGCCGAGAGTTTTTCGTATTATCCTTTCTCTTTATTAGCCCACTTCACTTGTCTCGTTTTCTTAGGCTATTCAAAGTTACCCATTTAACGAGTTTTGGACCAATGACTCCCAAACCAGACGGTTTTGGGGCATTAGGTGTACAGACACCCCTTCGGGTTTATTTACTCGAATAACAAAGGCCACGGTTCGAGACAAGCTGGTGGGCTGCACCATTCATTCTTTGCTTCACCTTGCGCAAGATTCGTTTTCTTAGGTTTGAGTTACCCATGTAGCGAGTGTTAGGCCGGTGACTCCTAAACCAGACGGCTTTAGGGCACCAGATGCAGAGACACCCCTTAGGCTTAATTACTCGAGTAGCCCATGCCACGATTCGAATCTGCTCGGGCCTCCTCTACTGCAATGCTCGTTTTCTTAGGCTCTGAGTTATCCATGTAACGAGTGTTGGGCCAGCGACTCCCAAACCAGATGGCTTTAGGGCACCAGGTGTAGAGACACCCCTGTGGCTTAATTACTCGAATAACCCAGGCCATGATTCGAGACATTAGCTTGATAATCATTTAGCGTCCGACCTCTTGATATTAGCTTGATAATTACTGACTGTCTGACTACGTGTCAATTGCCATCAACGTCGTCATAGTTCTATACCCCATAACTGAAAGTTCGTGCAAATGCAAAGTGAAGACTGGCACATGAGGTCGATTCTGTCGCAAACGTTGCTTTGAATTAAGGCTTTGTACCCGATCAAAAGGTTGAATAGCCTTCTTCGTCTAATCATACTGACGATCGTGCTCCACGATTGCTTGTCAGAATTAATCCGATTCCTATCAAGTCAAATAAAATCCCCTTTCACGCGGGTCACCGTATCCCGGGAAAACTATGCTTGACAAATGCCAGATGATCGTAGCATTTGATGATGATGGTGAATGTTGATGGGATTGTTGCATGGGTGCCAATTTGCACGTCATCATTTCCTGGGTAGTTGATAAATGCCCCAGTGTTAAGTTGCTTTTCTTGTGATCTCCCTTGTACTGGTTGCATCGGTATCTCGCTGGGCTGACAAAAGATCCGGTCCTTTGACTTGTTTTTTTTTTTTTTTTTTTTGGTCTTTTTTTTTTGTTTTTTTTTTGTCTTTTTTTTTTGGTCTTTTTTTTTTGCCCCTACTCCGGGTTCTTTGTGACCGTTAGGGGTTCTGATGTTTGATGGCGAAGGTTTGGTCTAAGTCGGGTTTGGGTTTACCTTCGACCCATCCTTTGATCTCGTCAGGCGTATTGTCGATATCTGTCTCGTCCTGCTCAATCCCCATCAGATCGAAATCTAGCTCTATACCAAAATCGTGATCCTCCTTCAAATTTGGCCTATTGCTTGTCTGGCTAGAATGCCTCAAATCGGGGTACCTGACATAAAACAAAAATGCTTGTCATATATATAAAACATTTTAGCACATGATCTTCTTTTTGGATAACATGACAAAATGACATGAGCTTGCAGGGATTTGAAATAAAACTCAGAATTTTAAAACCCATTGATCTTCTACTGGCCGGGATTCACTGCCATACTCCTGGATTTACCCCTTCCTGGATATCACCTGCTGCACGGTCCAACTAGCCACGGTGAGGTCAAGCAATGGAGCTCATTAGGAGGTGCATGGATCGCATTAGCATGGATCTGGCATTGATGGCAATTCTTGACATGAGTATCGCAGTCAGTTTTCATGGTTAGCCAGTAGTGACCCGTTCACGTGATTTTCTTTGCCAAAAAATGTTCTGCTCATATGGGCTCCGTACACATCGCCATGTACTTCGTTCATTAATCTGTGGGCTTCTTCGGCTTCCAGATATCTCAGCAGTCCCGTAGCTAGGTCCCATTTATGCAAATCGTCTCCGCTTAGGAAGAATTTCACTGCCCATCTTTGGATTCTCTTTCCTCGGTCAGATCTGCATTTTCGGGAGAGGAACTGTCTCGAAGGAACTCTTTTTAATGTTTTGATACCGAGCCCATTTAGGAGGGGCGTCACTATGGGAGATTTCTCTGATCTGATCCTCATAGGCCGGACAAGTCTGTACCGCAATTTACCCCTTAAAGCTCGTCTCGTATCGTGATGTGTGAATCAGGGAAGCCAGTGTGCCTAGAGTATCCGCGAAGTCATTTTGATTTCTGGGAACGTGCCGAAAGGCAATATCTTCGAATTGTTTGGCAAGTTTGATGATGAGGCGATGGTAGGGCAATAGTCGAAGCCCTTTGGTGCTGTATATTCCCATGTCCTGTCGGATGACCAATTCGGAGTCTCCAACTACTATCATCCTTTTGATTCCCATTCCCAGGCTAATCTCAGTCTTAGGATGCATCCCTCATATTCGGCCGTATTGTTGGAGTGGCAAAACTGTAATTTCATGGCTATCGTCCTCTGCCATTTGGATGGATGGAGTATGGACTTTACGACCTCTTAGTTGGGTCGTAGGGGCAATCTCGCAAAACAAACAAGGGCCGTAGTTTAGTACTGTGCCAGTTACAAGTTGGCAGATGCATGTCAACACTGATGCATGATTATTATTTCTTCTTCTTCTTCTTCTTCTTTTTTTTTTGGTGGTCGAATATGCCCCTACTCCGGGTTCTTTGTGATCGTTATGCCACGCTTTCACGGTTCTCTAATCTTATCCTGCAAACCAAGGTCACTGTTTGATGACAAGATAGTATTTAGAAGTTTTAGAAAACCTTGGTACGTGGCACGGATTGCCTTCCTGCAAAACCATGTCAGTATTCTCTTTATATGTGCAGGTATTGTAATCACATGATATAGGACATATTTATTACGATGATGATGGTATGACAGTTGTATGCCATTTGCATGACATTTATTTATTTGACTGAACGATAAAAGGGCATGAAGAAGCTTCCATTTCGTTAGGTTTATCAGAGGCTGACCTACCCTAGGGTTACTCTCGTGGGCTTTTCGGCATGAAGGTCCCCAAATCTTCGCAATCTACTCGTCTGAATCCTTTCGATTGGAGCGGATCTGGGTGGTGCGTTTCCTTAGCCATCTCCGGGGAGCAGCCCCTTCGAGTCCAGTAATAAGCAACCGACAGGTTTGCCTCAAGAGGAGGTACACTCTCAACATACATTCACATTCATTGTCCTCACCGTATGCAAATGAATACTTTAAAATAAATCAATTCCATTCAACCATTCATTCATTGGTAAAAAATATTCACACAACAACAGGTCAAAATATCGCACGCACACCCACATTCATGAATTTTAAAGGATAGGACAGCGTCAAGACCTGAACGCGGCTTAAGCTCTCTAATGTCCCCAGCAAAGTCGCCAGCTGTCGACGCCGGGAGGAATCCGCTTATGTGGTGGTTATTACCCTTTTCAATTTTAGCCTTTTGATTAGATGATTTTTGGAAAAGGTCGGCATTAATGTCGACGGGATTTTGAAAGATCGTTTTTTAATGATGAGCCAATTAACCAGAGTCGCCAGTTGGTATATTTGAAATGGATGTACCAACTCATCCGAGTTTCATTTTCGTAAATTGCTGGCTCATATGTGACTCCGAATTAATTGGTCTGCAAACCGAGATTTATAGAGTTCGGGGGCTTGCTTAAGCGAGGGGAAGGTGTTAGGCACCCCCCGACTTCCGTGAAACACGGTTACCGCAATCTTGATACTTTCCTATCCTTTAATTCATAAAAAGTGTATATGTGCGTGTGTGTGTGGGTGCCTACGTGAATGTTGTGGTGAATTTGCATGAAAAAACCATTTGGGTTTTCGGAAAAGTCGTGTTTTCTTTTGGGAATGCTTTAGAATGTCCTTCGGCTTATACGAGAAAGCTTATGAGGAAAGGTTTGATTTTAATTGTCAAAACTGTGAGATTTCATTAGGTGTCGTTTTGGCAAAACAAGAGTTTTTAAACCTTCGTCAAAATAGGAATCGAGATCTATACATTGCCCTCGTAAATAAAGTGGCGGGCAATTTCTAGAATACCTTTAACCCTATGCACAACGGTTTAATAAAACATCATTTATTTTGTATAAAACCATTCTTGTGATGTCTTTGGAAAAAAACGACTTTCTTTAGCTTTTCGTTAAAGAGGAATCGACCTTCATTAGCACTCCCAATTTTTAGCCTCGTGATTCTAATAACCTAATTTGATTGATTTTATGGAAATCTTATCGTTCAGCTTGGAAATCAATTTCGTGTCATAAATTAAATCAAGCATTAAAATGCGTTGGGGCTATTCATGGGCATGTAAGCCATCAAAATAACCCCAAACGCCCACAATCGCATACTTTCACTATGACGGGGCCTTAAACACGATTCTCGCCTTGGCGTCGTTTTAAGGCCCGACGATTACATACTTACAATGAAGACTACATCGCTCCTACTACTTATATCAAAATATGTCCATCATCGGATTTGGACCACGGGGTCGCGTTCCTAGACTCACATCCAAAATTGCTAAACAACCACAAAACGGATATTACAAGAAATAACCAACACGGATAATCTAACAATATCAAGACATCCTAAAATAGCAACCTAAGGGAACCACGCCCAATATATCACCGTAAAATAAACAAAAAAATTCAATAATTGAATATCATCGGGTTATTAGGAAGAATCTTGTTCCGATGGAACCCTCACCAATAATCCCTAATTCATTGTCCCACCATAAATTGTATGAAAACTATATTTAATTTAACCAAATGATATGATAGAAATTGCTATAACAAGGAGATTTTAACCTTGCAAATGATATCAAAGTGGATGCAAACTTGTGTATTAGAATAGAATGAGAAGTATCTATGGTACAATCAAATCAAAGAGTATAAATCCTCTCCTTTTTTGTTTCTTTCTCTCCTATTTTGTTGCCAAATTTTTGCTATTTCTCTCTCTTTTTCCGAGCTGCTGCTTATTCTTTCTTCCTCTCTCCGCCTGCTCACCTCCTGGATGCTGAATGAAGGAATGAGCTGAAATAGGCTGGCCAGAGCCAGCAGCAGATGGATCTGCGGCTGGCTGGCCGCCACCCCTCCACTCAGCTGATTTTCGGTTTCCGTGTTTCGTGTTCCGTGTTTTCAAAAGGCGCACTTATTGGCCGCGGATCAATCTGCGGCTTGCTGGCTTGACTTTCTCGATTTTTGTGCCATGCCTCGATTCTCGTGTCGTGACGTCGGTTTTCGCCGACAGGCTTGTATTTTACAGTCCGGGAATTACTGGGAGACGTGCCACATCATTCGGGAATGCACATTTCGGACGGTCGTGTTGTCACGTCAGTTCTGATTTGCAAATCGTCGCGGTGGCATCGTGTGTTCGCACTTGCGCCCATCCTTCGCTCTCGTAGGCCGGCTCAATGGACGAATTTGCCCTCTTGCCAGGGTTAGTATACGGAGTGCAAAATTTTAGTGTCTACATACATGCAATGACACATGGCATAGCATTTCAAAGCATACATTTCTATCTCTAAACATTCAAAATAGCAAATGTATGGCAAAATATTGACGAGATGAGAAAACAATCGGTCAAAATGTTACCCGTAGCGTGTAGATCGATATAATCGGAGCGGTTTTTGCGAGAAGCTTGAAAAAATCAACAAAAGGGACGTATGAAGTCGCGAAAAGTAACAATGGGTAAAGGCTGAAAACGACAGATCTGGGAAGGGGCGAACGGGTTAAAAAAGCCAATCTTGGCCACAGATAAATCTGCGGCTGGGTCTGGTTTCTTTCTTTTTGCTCCTTTGCAAAATTGATCAATTTTAAAATCTATTTGACTTGTTATAAAATACGAGATTTCAACCAGATCGGGCGTGGAGCACGACGAATCAAATTGTCAGGGCTGCATCCGGCAGGAACGAGATGATTCACGAGATAATCAACCGGAGACGAGACCCGGTGCCGACGAGACGATTAACCGGAGACAAAACCCGATGCAGACGAGTCGACCAATCGGAGACAAAAACCAATACAGACGAATCGATCAACCGGGAACGAGACCCGGTGCCGACGAGACGATCAACCGGAGACGAGACCTGGTGCTGACAAGACGATCAACCGAAAACGAGACCCGGTGCCGACGAGACGACCAATCGGAGACGAGAACTGATACAGACGAATCAATCAACCGGAGACGAGACCCGGTGCCGACAAGACGATCAACCAGAAACGAGACCCGGTGCCGACGAAACGATTAACCGGAGACGAGACTCGGTGCTGACAAGACGATCAACCGGAAACGAGGCCCGGTGCTGATGAGATGACCAATCGAAGACGAGAACTGATACAGACGAATCAATCAACCGGAGACGAGACCCGGTGCCGACAAGACGATCAACCGGAAACGAGACCCGGTGCCGACGAGACGATTAACCGGAAACGAGACCCGGTGCTGACGAGACGATCAACTGGAGACGAGACCCGGTGCGGCCGAGACGATCGACTGGAAACGAGACCCGGTGCAGACAAGTCGACCAATCGGAGACGAGAACCGATATAGACAAGACGACCAATCGGAGACGAGAACCGATTCAGGCGAGTCGACCAACCGAAAACGAGACCCGGTGCCGACGAGACGATCAACCGAAAATGAGAACCGATACAGACGAGTCGACCAATCGAAGACGAGAACTGATACAGACGAGTCGACCAATCGGAGACGAGAACCGATACAGGCAAGTCGACCAATCGGAGACGAGAACCGATACAAACGAGACGACCCATCGGAGACTAGACCCCACATCTATGAAACGACCGATCGGATACGAGACCCGACAGTTACGAGACGACGACGATTCCGAGACGACGACGATTACGAGACGGAGCACGATATCTGCGATAACGATTATAGTAACGACCTGTCAAAGACGGAACCCGACAACAACGATGCGATCAGCGATTGAATCCTGTTGGGATCGATACTCACAAGAAATTTACGATTGCATGATGCATTGACACCTTTACAAATGTTTTGCGTGCCTTACATCTTGTGTGGCATCATAAGCTATATGTGTTGCATCATGTATGTACTGTCATTCTTATGCACTGTCATTTATGCATCGGGTGTCTACTTCGTTATCATGTTCATTTCATTTAACATTTCATAAACATGATAAAGAGGGGCAGCTGTAGACACCCAAATTTTGCACTTCGTATACTAACCCTGGCAGGAGGGCAAAATCATCAATTAACCCAGCCTACGAGACAAAAAGTGGACATAAGTGCGAACAGTCAAAGCCACCACGATGACGTGCGATCAAAGCCGACACGACAACGAGCGGGTATCAGGAATCGACTAATGGCCACTACGCTTACCCGCTCGCCGGTGAGTTAGTGGGGGTCGGGGGGGCAGCGCCCTGGAAACCAGACTCCAAATACAAATCCTCGGTTATATCGCAGCCATTCGAAACGAGCATTCCTAAATGACATGACACGTTTCCCAGCGGTTCCCGGACTGTAAAATACAAGCCTGTCAGCAAAAACTAACAGTACGACACGAGAATCGAGGCACGATACAAAAATTGAGAAAATTAGCCCAGCCAGCCGCAGATCAATCCGCGGCCAATAGTGGGAACGGAACTCGAGCACGGCGCGGGGAAAATCGAGGATCAGTGCGGGGGAACCGAGGCCAGCCGCAGATCAATCTGCGGCCAGTCGCAGATCAATCTACGGCTGCCTCTGATCAGCCTTTATCAGTGCAGTTCTTCATTTGCATACAGAGAGTTGAAGAGAAAAAAAAAAGAAAGAGGAGGCAGCAACAAACAGAAGCGGAAGAAGAGAGAAAAGAGAGAAAAATGGTGGATTTGTACCCCTTTTTGTTAGATTGTATCACATATATTTCCCACTCTACTTAATATACGAATTTATATGCATCGTGGTGTCATTTGCAAGGTGAAAAAGCCCTCTTTTATAGCATTTTTGGTATATCATTTTGTTAAGCTTTTTGTCATGCGGACTATATTAAATGTAGTTTTTCTTGTATATTATTGCGGAGACATGGATTAGGAACTATTAGTGAGGGTTCCATTTGGTGATTTTTTAGCTCGTTATGGTGATGTATTATGCGTAGTATGTTTGAATTGCTATTTTAGGATATTGTGATGTGTTAGGCCATTTTGTGGGTGTGTAGCAATTTTGGGTGTGAGCCTAGGAATGCGACCCCGTGGTCCAAATCCGATGATGGACATTTTTGGATGTATGTAGTAGGGTCGATGTACCCTTTATTGTAAACATGTAATCGTCAGGCCTTAAAATGATACCAAGTTGAAAATCGGGTTTAAGGCCTTGAAATAATGAAATATGTGATTGTGGGCATTTGGGGTTATTTTGATGGCTTACATGCCCATGAATAGCCCCCACGCATTTTAATGCTTGATTTGATTTGCGACACGAAAAATGAATTCAAAGATAAACGATGAAGATTTCTATAAAAATCAATCAAATTAGGTTATTAGCATCACGAGGCTCAAAATTGGAAGTGCTAATGAATGTCGATTCCTATTTAAACGAGAAGGCTAAAGAAAAATCGTTTTCAAACATCACAAAAATGGTTTTTAAAAATAAATAACGTTTTATTAAACCTTTGTGCATAGGGTTAAAGAGATCCTAGAAATTGCCCATCATTCTATTTACGAAAGCAACGTATAGGTCTCGATTCCTATTTTGACGAAGGTTTAAAAACTCTTGTTTTGCCAAAACGACACCTAATGAAAATCTCACAGCTTTTGACAATTAAAATCAAACCTTTCTCACAAAAATAAATAACAATGCTTTCTCGTATAAGCCGGAAGACATTCTAAGGCATTCTTAAAATAAAACACAACTTTTCATAAAAAATCCAAATGGTTTTTCATGCAAAACTCACTACAACATTCACATAGGCACACACACGCGCGCACACACACATTTTAAGAATTAAAGGATTGAAAAAGCATCAAGATTGCGGTAACCGTATTTCACGGAAGTCGGGGGGTGCCTAACACCTTCCCCTCGCTTAAGCAAGCCCCCGAACTCTATGAATCTTGGTTTGCAGACCAATTAATTCGGAGTCACATATGAGCCAGCGATTTACGAAAACGAAACTCGTATGAGTTGGTACATCCATTTCAAATATACCAACTGGCGACTCTGGTCAATTGGCTCATCATAAAAAACGATCTTTCAAAACCCCGTCGACATTTGTGCCGACCTTTTCCCAAAAAATCATCTAATAAAAAGGCTAAAATTGGAAAGGTAATAATTACCACTGAAGCGATCCTCCGGGCGTCGACATTGGTAAAACTCATCATGGAACGAACCATGTCCAACAATGTTCAATTTCTCCTTTCAGATACACCATTCAACTGTGGCGTCCCTGGTGGAGTCCATTGTGAGATTATACCATTTTCTTTGAGACAATTGAGAAACTCATTGGTTAAGTATTCCCCTCCTCGATCCGATCGAAGAATCTTAATACTCTTACCAGTTTGCTTCTCTACTTCACTTTTGAATTCTTTGAACTTTTCAAACGATTCAGATTTGTATTTCATTAAATACACATATCCAAATCTAGAATGATTATCAGTGAAAGTAATAAAATAAGAATACCCTCCTCGTGCATTCGTTGTCATAGGTCCACATACGTCTGTGTACCAACGCTAACAACTCTGTAACTCTTTCTCCTTTTCTACTAAAAGGGGATTTAGTCATCTTACCCATGAGACAAGATTCACAAGTTGGATATGATTCGTAATCAGATAGCTCTAAAAGCCCATCTTTATGCAACTTGGTTAATCTTGTTTTATTGATATGACCGAGTCTACAGTGCCACATAAAGGTATAATTAACATCATCTCTTTTTCTTTTCTTAGTTTGTTCAATTTAAAGTATATTTTCATGCAAGTCAAGTATGTAAAGTCCATTCAGTAAATTGCCAACACCATATAAAACATTTTTATTATAAATAGAACAACTGTTGTTCTTTATTATAATATCAAATCCATCCATATCCAATACAGAAATTGAAATAATGTTTCTAATGAGTGTTGGAACATAATAACAATTATTTAAACTAATGGACTTTCCCGTAGGCAGTGCTAAACAATAAGTTCCTACAGCTAATGCAACAACCTTTGCTCCATTTCCCACTCGTAGGACGACTTCATCCTTGTTCAGCTTTTTACTTTTGCTTAGTCCCTACATATTATTACATATGTGAGAACTACAGTCGGTATCCAATACCCAAATAGAATTTTGACTTTCAGAAAAATTAATTTCAATCATTGAACAAACCTAGATCAGAAGTCGAAGCTTCTCCAAGCTTCTTTTGGTCCGCAAGATACTCCTTGCAGTTCCTCTTCCAGTGTCCCGGCTTATTGCAATGGTAGCAAATTCCTTTGCTATCTGGATCAGGTTTCTTTTTATCCCTTCTCTTCGACTTGCCCTTAGCCTTCTTATTTTTCTTCTTTTTAGAAGATACCTTAGGCCTCTTCCTTTTTTGGGAAGAATCATCCACTAGTAAGACTTGGTTCTTGTTGGATGAGAAGTGACCTTCAGCAGTTTTCAGCATGTTAAGTAACTCAGGCAAGCTGACGTCTAACTTATTCATGTGAAAATTCACAACAAATTGTGAGAAGGTGTCCGGGAGTGACTGCAAGATCAAATCTTGACTTAACTCCCCATCCATCACGAACCCAAGCTGTGCAAGTTGTTCAATCAGATTGATCATCTTAAGGACATAAGTCTCAACGGCAGTGCCCTCGGTCATACGAGATCGGAAGAGGTCCTTAGATATCTGATATCTTGCAGTCCTACTTTGCTCACCATACAACTCTTTGAGGTTTAGCAATATAGTAGGAGCATCCATAGTTTCATGCTGGCGCTGAAGCTCGTTACTCATGGATGCGAGCATAATGCATTGAGCCAAGATTGTATCATCTTGCCACTTTCTGAAAGTAGCAATTTCTTCCTCAGAGGCTGTTTCTGCAACATTTGCAGGGACTGGCGAATTTAGGACATAAGAAATCTTTTCAGCAGTGAGAACAATTCTCAGATTCCTTAACCAGTCCGTGTAATTCGGTCCGGTCAGTTTGTTAGCATCAAGTATGCTACGCAGTCATAATGAGTTTGACATTTTTAAATTCTGCATGTGAAATAGACAATATTTTAGCATACATTCATTTTATTAATCATCAAAATAAATTAGGTCTTTATTTAAATTGGTATATCTCACTTTTTCATCAAACTATATTACCCTCAATATATAGTTCGACAATTCTAATTAAAGATTTGCTAGTGAGATTAAGGATCCCATTTCAAATGTATATAGCCTTGTGGTGACACAACAAACGATATATAAATAAATAGGTAGACAACTATTGTCAATTACATCACTATATAACTCCTTGTATTTTGCCTCTTAGATTATTTTGGTCAAGTGGTGACACATCCGAATCAAAATTATCGAAGTTAAGTCCATTCTAGCACTTCCATATATGTGAAGAGAAAAATACCGTCCTTGTGGTGACACAACAAAACAGTAATGTTTAATTCCTTAATAAGCATCAAATGTGAAAAAGCAACATCTTAAATATTTAATACTTGCCTTGTGGTGACACAACAAACTCATATTAAACATTTAATACTCTATTGTTTTACCATGCTAGAAGGCGACGTTCGATATTCCGAATATCTTTGAACGCTTAGGACTTAATATGATTTCTTTGAGAGGTTTATTATTATTAGTCTCATCTTGTTTAGCGCGCATGCACACACACACACACACACACACACACACACATATATATATATATATATATATATATAATACGCGTCATATTATTTTACATGCGAAGCATGTTGGATAATATATAATATATATAGTAAGCATGCACATATAGAATACTATATTCTACCCGGATTGATTATGGACTTTTATTCTAGTTTGGATCACTAGAGCCACCAAGTGAACCAAAAGGTCAAACCTAGAGTGCAAAAATTAAATTTAAATATAAATATTACATTTAAACCCGGGCTCCAATACAAACGGGTCTTCAAGCGCTCTTTGCTCCTTTGTCTCCAATTCTTCAAAATAATTCTAACTTATCCTATTACAAGAAACCTTGATCAGCAGTCAAGGGGAAGTACATAGGAAGAAGATAGAATTTACATTAAAAAAATTAGAGAAGATGAGGTACGCATACCCCATTTATAAAAACCCATTCATTCAAGCATCTTCTAAAATAATTCCAATCACACATTGGTCAATAGTCCATATTCAATCCCTATTTATTATCATACATATCTTCATATGCATCAATAAATAACATTCATCTCATGAATAATAAAACCATTCCATATATGCATTGATATCAATTAACGGGCAAAAGTTTTGCTAATATTTAATTTTGAAACAAAATAAACTCTTTTATTTTAATCAAAAACCAAATCCAAATTAAACTCCTTTAATTTTAACAATCTGAAATCCTATTCCAGATAAAATAAACATCTTTATTTTAAACTTTTATCAATTAAATAAACCATTTATGTTAATTGAGAAAAAAAACAAAAAAATTTCAAACTCTGCATACCGGCGCGGCCACGCTCCAAATTGAACTAGGAGCAGCGCGGCCGCGCTGCATCCCCAGAAATGTTTTCTGGGTTCGAGCGCGGCCGCGCCGCGACGCAGAATCAGAAAAAAAAATTTCAGCCCAAAAATCCGATCGTATCGCATATCAATTCATACGTGGAATCATCACAATCAATAATTAACATAAGTATTAGGCTCTGATACCACTGTTAGGTTTGTATATAATGCAAGCATGCAATCAAATTACATAAATAGGGTAGAAGCGTGATAAAACGGATTTTAAATTGTTAATACAAACCATCACCGTGATCTATCCTTTTGTTCAATTATTAATTAAACGAAAGAGAAAGAGAATAAGAATTATACCCTCGTAGATCAAAGCTTCCTCGGGTACAAGTTCAACTCCTAGTCCTTCGTGTTCTCCTCAAATTCCACCGATGAGATTCCTTCCTTTGATCAACGTTAGCCACCCAAGTGTTTGGCCTCTAGAAGTGATCCACCAAGGAAGAATAGGTATTCCAGAAGTTGGGAGTTGGAAAACCCTAGTTTCTATCTCTATAGAAATTACAAGTACTCTCCACAATCTAATGCAAGAGTGTGTAACCCTAATCTATGATAAGACTCCTCTTATTTATAGATGTAGGAATAACCCTTCCCTAAACTATTTAGGATTATGATTTCTATTATAATTAAACTCCTTTAATTAATTATGTTCCTAATCTAATTAGGAATTTATGAGAGAGTACTGCTATTAATTAATTCTCAATCCATATTAGGAATTAAATAATAGTAATAGTAATAATAATAATAATAATAAGACTCCTCTTATTAATTTATATTTAATATTTCCAAAATATTAAATAATAAATATTAAGCTATTTAATTTATTTTATCTCCATAGACTAAATTAAATACACTTAACTTATTATTACAATTATGCCATTTACTTCTTAAATAAATATTTTTCCTTTTTTTTGCGGTGTGACCCTTTAGGTTCTCCATATTAAACTGGTTGTGAATAAATCAATTAGAACAATTCTAATTATATTTAAATAAATAAATTAAACTATTTAATTTATTTAAATAAATAATATTTATTCTACAATAAGGGTAAGCCCCCTTAGCGATCAACTTTCCAGATAATATAGATTTCAACATTAATCACAAAAGAATCTTTCAGTGCATAGTTACCGTACAATTCAATCCTTCTACCATACAATGTCCTAATTAAATATAAGACATGAAATTTCTATCAAGTCTTATTTTATTTAATTATATGTATTTCGATTCCCAAATGCACAACTCTAAATAATGCAAATTAGAAACTCCTTTCTAATTTCATTCTGCCTTGACCAAGGACTACTGAGTTGTCATTTATCGAATCACATAGGATATTCACATCTTTTACTAGACGAGGTAGATTCTTTGTTGATCATTCACCTATCTATATATACAACTAGTTATACCCAATCATACCCTTTGATATACCCTAAAGGTCTTAAGGGACATGTCAAAGTATAACTCATCATACACAAGATACTATGATGATCTCAAGTCCAAGGATCACTTGTACTACTATCACTAGAGGAATTCCTATTGACAGGCGAGTAAAACTCCATTAGGTATTCCTTAGCGAGCCACGTTCAGTGTACTTATTCTCCAATAAGCACCTACATACTTGCTTTAGTGTCTCCACATAAATGATTATGAGATCAATCATCCTCTTCCTAAGAGCAAGCAACGCATGTACTAATCTATCCGGATTCACTAATCCCCTTTTTAGTAATCCAACAATTAGGAACAATTTTAGTTTGTGAGCTATCTAGAATTTATATCTCATTAGCATGATCACTATCATGATTCTAAAAGCATTGCTCAAAACAATGGTTTAACACATTTAATATAACAACACTATGTAGATAATGTAAAATGCCTTTTAAGAAAATCAATTTCTTATATTAATAAATGAATAAGATTACAAAGTATATGCTACATCATATCAAATATGATTGGCTTGTGTGCATACTACTTTCAAAGTGGAGTTAAGAAACTTACATAAAATAAGAGTGAAGTTCAGAAACTTACCTTGTGCGTAGATTACAAATTAAAATTCACGTTCATTAATCAACCTATAGATTCCGTTTATGAAGCAGTAACAATGATTAGTTACAATAGTATTATCACTTCAGGATTCACTCGCATCCAATTTCATTTTAATATCTCAATTGTCATCTGATAATCAATGGGTATATGCTAACATCCATTACAATATCTTAGTATTCATTTAATACATTAGTCTAAGCTTTAAACGTGCGTATGGTAACATAACATGAGCACAAAGAAAAAGAAAAAATTTTATTTCCTGTTCCACCGCCGGGGCGGTAGATTCCTTCACAAACCAGCGTCGGGGTGGTTAAGTTATTTCAATTTGGGCGCCAGGGCGAGGACACCGCCGGGGCGACAAAATCAGTTCATTTATACCGCCGGGGCGGGGACACCGTCGGGGCAACTAATTCTAGTGTAATTCCACCGCCGGGGCGATGGACCCGAAAATCAGTTTCTGCAGTTCGCGAAGAACACAGAAAATGCCAAATTTGGCAAAAGGTTTTCACAATTCACCGATTTAATTACTACCCATACATCATATGTGTTATAAAACCAAAACCCATTATATACACAATGATTTTAACATCATAAACAATCTAAATAACCAATTTAAAGGCTAAAAATTTACTGTTTATACTTTATTATCATGTTTTGATACATTTAGCGTAATCAATCACTGTGAACTCGTTTCTTAACCAAATCAATCCGTTTAACTTTCGTTTTCTTCGTTTTTACATGCATAAACATAATCAACCATTAATTAACCAATTAACATGCAATTCAAGCATAAAGTTTCATACATATAAGGTATATTCAAACACTGTTTCTCTGTAAATTTCAGAACTTCATTTAAACACATAATCTCATGGATTTAATTACTATAAATCATATATAAACCATATAAAATAGATTTATGCATGCTTACAAACATCTAACATCAAGTTATTAAAAAATTAGCCATAGAATTCAATTTACAGAGAACTCAGTGTACGTTCATGAAGAAGATTTAAAAGAACATAAATCAAAGTTTGAATTTAAGGAATTTACCTTCAATCAATAGTTTAGAATATGCAAGGTGATGAGAACTCTACTTCCAATTCTCTAATTTCTTTACCAACTCTCAATTTTTCTCTCAAGTTTTCTCTCTGTATTACTCGGACTTAGAAAATAATGCGTAATGAAGAACTGACATAATATGGATGTTAGTTAATCCCATAATGGGTTAACTGACTCCAACCCCCACTAAGGCTCCGTTTGTTTAGCACCTTTATCCTCCCTTCTAGTTTATTTTAATAAATTGCTTATAATATAGTTAATGTCACATTTTTAATTAACTAAATAATCTCTTTTAAATCAATTAAATAAAATAGGATAATTCCACATTAAATCACATAGTCACATAATTAAAATACTCCTTTATTAATTATGATAAATTATTAAATCTCTAATTAATTATTAAATTAATTAGAATAACATTATACTTTATTAAATAATACATTTAATCAAATAAGCTAAATTAAATACATACTTTGAATACAAAAATTCTCCACATTAATTTAACTAATGTAACACATATAATTAAATTAATCTACCACAAATTCATCAATTAATTATTTAATTCAATAATTAAATCCTCGAAAAATATTTATTTAATTCAATAAATATTTAAATTAAACTACAAAAATCTCGTTCGTCACATTTATCTCATATAAAATTTTAACCATATCAAGCATTATCTAAAATACTTCCATGTGATATGGGACTCTTCCAATCCCAATTGGGTTATCCAATATCCATACCCAAGTGGATGTCCATGATCCACGGGTCCGACCCGGATCAATTACTAACATCTCCCACTCAGACACTTGGGTTATAAAGGTACATACTCATCTCAAATCAATCATCTCTAGATTTCGTCGCATAGGTGCCTTGGCGTGCGACTGACGAGAAATAAATGATATCAAGGGCGAGACCTCACATACTAAGTCTCCATCATAACTAATATGAAGCATCTCCAAAAAAAAACTCGTCATGTCCTAGACTAGTCGATCACATTCTATTGACTATTTCGAATCCCTCATTGATTACATTTCAGAAATACACTCAACCTCATTTGCCTTGGTATGCTAACCTTTTTAAAAAAAACTATATATACATATAGTATTATATATAAAGTTTAAAATAGTTGCGCACACATAGCATAACCAATGGCTGAATGTGATGCCAGACAAATGTCTTCCCTAAACTTTCATGTCAATCTTCATTAACTTTGCTGCTTTCCCAGACAAGTACCCATGGAACTTCATTATGTGAACTTAGGAATACAAACTATAATAACAACACAAAGTCTTTGTTTCATGACATAGGTTCAAGTTACTAAGGACAATAGTTAATGTACAGGGCTCACACAGTGATTGGATAGGGATCCACCACATCACTCTTCTGTATGTCGCTTATTTTGCACACGAGGTACAATTCTCATGTTACGGTGGAGCTCTAAAAAAATGTCGCTCTAGCTAAAATAACACCGTACGGACAGTAGTTAATCGCTCTCTAGCGTTTAACTTTAGAAAACATCTCTAGTTACTTCTGATAGTATCTAGTATGAATTTAATGTCCGGCAACCCCAAAAACAAGGCTACACATCTTATAAGTTTTCAGTATATAATGATACCTCTTCTTGGACCCAGCCAAGGCGACTAAATCGTAGTGTCTAAAAAATAGTGCCCGACCATTTAGACCACCGTAAAATAGTCTCATCTCGCTCGCTATTCTAAGCGCCGAGACAGGTTATCCGTGTGAGTAAATCAATCTTTTTGCCTTGTGACATTTTATATGTGTGCTTATATATACAATAAGTTAAAACATAGAACTGAATAGGAATCAACATTATGTAATAACCTTTATTGCATAAAAAATAATAAACAATATCCAAAAGATGTCCATTATCAAATATAAAACATATCAAGGCCTACGAAGTCCCAAGCTCCTAACATGAGCTCGAAAAACATCCCTAGGAATGGGCTTAGTCAAGGGATCAGCAACCATGTTGCTTGTAGAGATATGCTTAAGGACCACCTTCTTTCGTGCCACAATATCCCTAATGTAGTGAAATTTAGTCTCAATATGCTTGGCCTTTCCATGGTACTTGGGATCCTTTACGTAAGACAAAGCAGTCGTATTGTCATAATGAATAGTGACATGGTCACTCGAATGTGATCCAACACGCAGGCACTTGAAGAATCTCCGTAACCATACTGCCTCTTGTACTATAAAACAACATGCAATATACTCTGACTCCATGGTGGATAAAGCAACACATGGTTGTTTCTTGCTCAACCACTAAGCAAGAAGTTATACCCAGTGGTAGACTTACGCTCATCCAAGTCGCTAGCCCAATCTGCATTGCTGTACCCCTGTAAGCGTAGCTCACCACCCTGATAACACAACATATAGTCCATGGTGCCTCTTAAGTATCGAAGTATCCTCTTAACTGCCACCCAATGAGAAAATCCAGGATTGCTTTGAAACTGACTAACCATCCCCACTGCAAAACTTATGTCGGGGCGTGTACACATCATGCATTCATCAACTTACTAACTACACTTGCATAAGGAACACGAGCCATCTGCTCTTTTTCTTGATCATTCTTAGGGCAAAGATCCTGGCTTAGTTTATGACGCTTCTCAATGGGAGTGTCAACGGGTTTAGAATTATGCATACGAAAATGCTCTAAAATAGATCTTATATAAGTCTCTTGACTTAAACCCAAAACTCTTTTAGAGCGATCCCTATGGATCTTAATCCCGAGCATAAATTCTGCCTCACCCATGTCTTTCATCTCAAAATTAGATGACAACCACTTTTTAGTGGCGACAATCATTCCCATATCATTTCCAGCTATCAAGATGTCATTAACGTACAAACACAAGATCATAAAGCTTTTGTCGACCCGTTTAACATACACACAATGATCTTCCTCAATCATCGTAAACCCATCAACAATGATGGCTCGATGAAATCTAAAGTACCATTGTCTAGATGATTGCTTTAAGCCATAAATAGAACGTTTGAGCCTGCACACTTTGCGTTCTTGTCCTTTGACCTCAAAGCCAACTGGTTGATCCATGTAGATCTCCTCATCTAGTTCTCCATATAGAAATGCAGTTTTAACGTCCATCTGATAAAACTCTAAATCTAAACGTGCGACAATCGCTAGAATGAGGCGAATAGAGCCAATTCTCACAACTAGTGAGAATGTCTCATCATAGTCCACACCCTCCTTTTGGGTGAACCCTTTTGCCACAAGACGAGCCTTATACTTGTCGATTGATCCATCTGCCTTACATTTAATTTTGAAAATCCATTTATTTCCAATGGCCTTACGACCAGGCGGTAGATCAACCAACTCCCACACTTGGTTCTTCCCATAGAACCAATCTCATCCTTCATAGCATATATCCATTCATTACGAGCAGGTGAAGTGAGAGCTCCCTTATATGTAGCAGGCTCATTATCATCTTTTAGAGCGCACATAAGGGCCTTTCCTTCAAGTACGAGAAGGGATTCCTCTTAAATTTCGAAAAAAATTTGAGGTACTTTTGCACGTTTTCTTCGAGAAGGCTCAAGATTTTGTGAATCAGATGCCCCGTTAGGCGGTAGATCACTCCCACCATCCTTATTTACAAAACAATGAGAATCAAATCCCCTTCCTTCGCTAAGGGATGATAAAGTGTCTCCCACTGATTCCGCCATCTCATATAGCTCAAAATCCTTTCTCATGTCACCCCTGCTTGGAAACTCATTCTCTATGAATTCCACATCTCGTGATTCAATCCCATTCATTACTCCATCAGGTTGTTCGCATATCATCACATAATTTAAGTGTTCAGGATACCTTATAAAAATACCCTTCTTTCCTCTAGAGTCTAACTTCCCAAGTTATTGGGAAGGAATGCGCACATATCCTGCCGACCCCCATGGTCTTAAATGATCTAGGGTTGGTTTTCTGCCTTTCCAAGACTCATATGGTGTAGAAGTAAGTAACTTACTAGGCACGTGATTAAGGATGTAGGCAGCAGTCATAAGTGCATCTCCCCAGAAACTAATTGGAAGATCAGCTTACGCCATCATCGACCTAACCATCTCTAATAGCGTACGATTCCTTCTTTCCTCACTGAGTGCCAGGAATCGTTAGCTGTCTGATGATACCTTTTTCCTCACTGAGTCCTTTAAATTGCTCAGAAAAATATTCGCGGCCACGATCAGTCCTAAGAACCTTTATGGATCTATCCCTTTGATTCTCAACTTCAGCAATGAAACGTCTAAAGCAGTATAGTGCTTCCGACTTATGAAAAATCAAATAGACATATCCATATCGCGAATAATCATCTATAAAAGTGATGAAATGGTTACCACCATGCCGTGCTCTAACATTCATTGGACTACAAATGTCTGAATGAATTAGCTCTAAAGGATTAGTGGCCCTCACTGCCTTCCCAAATGGTTTTCTTTTTGCTTTCCCTGCTAAACAAGGTTCACATACTGGTAGGTTAACTTTAGTTAGTGAGCCTAAAAGGCCTTCTTGAGCTAGCCTAGTTATCCTATCTTGGCCAATATGACCTAATCTAGTATGCCATTTTAATGATTCATTGATAGTATCATCATGAGAATCAATATAAGAAAAATGGGATTCACCTTTAATCAAAACATAAAAACCATCCGATAAAGTACCATGTCCTACAAAATCATTATAAAAATAAATAGATACGCTATTATTGTCGAAGGAAAAAGAATATCCTTCTCTAACTAAAGCTACAACTGTGACACCCCCAAATCCGGGTTTCCTAACCTCGAATTCGGTGTTCAAGATACTCAACAACAAACATACTTTCTAACTAATGCGGAATAATAAACATACAATGTCTATCGAAATAGTAATAAAGTCTTACAATCATGGTCCCAAGGTTCTTTAACCTTAACTTAAAACGTACCCTTAATACAATAAGAGTTCACATAACCAAATAACATTCAAGATAAACTAGTACATAAGCCCTATCAGGCAACTACTCTTGCACCTTCCCTTCTTCTTTGTCCCCTTTAGACGTTTCTGCCTTAGCTGAAATAAAGATCATGATATAGTAAGGGTAAGCAACTAATTTGCTTAGCAAGTTTATATACAAGGGAGATATATCATGATTAGAAGGAAGTTTCGCTTTCAATGTTCAACAACAGTATAAAATTATGAAGGAAAAAGAATTAATAGTTAGCAGTTGAATATTCGGATACTCAAATGACAATTACTGAGTGGTTTGAAATAACCATGGACATTTGCCAAGGTTCTCAGCATTTAAACTGGACCTCTTAAAAAGTTTTGGTAATCAAGGGGAGCAACCTTTCATACCCCGTGATTTATGCATAAACACTTAATAAACCAGCATTGATATCATGCCTTAATCAAATTTATCCTTTTCTCAACCAAGAGTTCTTACCATAGCAATTTAATAAGAACAACTTTTAAAATACATTTGATTTAACAAATTTAGACATGCTTGATTTAGCTGATACAAATAGCATAGATCTATCTCATAAACAATTCATGCTTGAAAGAACTTTAATTTAATTCACAGTTCAATAATAATAGAATAGGAATTCAATTGCACAAAGTGCGAATCTCAATAATCAGTATAGATGTGAATAATCAACAATAATTATTCACTAACATGCTTCGGAAATAATAACTCGAGTTTGAGTTAGGGAACTTGCCTCGTTTGTAGGTTACTGTTACGCAATGAAATTCTATCCGCTAGACAGTTTAATTATCTTCCTTTGAGAGACCTATAGTTAATCTTTCAATTAGTCATAGCATAACATTACATTATGTAATCACATAGATATTACATATTGCACTTAGTTCTTAGAAATATTATCATGCCTCGATAATATTACTATTAAATAACAACTATCTTTAACTCACTTAATATTATTAATCTTGATAATATTTAATTCACCTCTTAGTATTATTAGTCCACTAATAACACTTTTATTCGTTTACTAATATTATTAACATCTTAATAATATTTTAATATTTTACTATTCTTTAGTATTATTAATCAATTAATAATACTTTATTCATTTTCTAATATTATTACTCATCTAATAATATTTTATTCCTTTACTAATGTTATTACATTTTAATAACATTTTATTTAATTTCGAATATTATTATTTACTTAATAATATTTTAATCTCATATTATTAATAATATTTTAATCTAATATTATTAGCCATTTAATAATATTTTAATCATTTATTAATGCTTAAATCAAATATTATTACCCATTCAATAATATTTCCATAAAGTTTTAATCTTAATATTTCTTTATTTACTTAAAAATATCAAATTCTTATATTACAAATATCATAGTAATATTTTAATAAGTTATTAGGCGACTAAACAATTTATTTTAATTGTTTTACACTTTATTAAACAACTTATTTAATACCCATAAAAGGTCACAAATATTATTTATCATAATAGATTATCAAAATACCTCACATAGGTTAGATTACACTATAATAGGAGTACCTAAGCTTTAACATTCTATTTTTCTCATTTATGACATTATTTAACCATTTATTTCCTTTTAACCATAACTATAATATTATTATGAAAAATAGCAAACAAGTTCTGAAAATTATTATCTTCTGGATATGGATAGTATATGACCCAACAATAATTTACAAATTTTCCTGGAAGTTTAGAAAGTGACTTACTATTTTTAAAGTACTCAAAACCTCCGAATCTTGTTACATTTTTCATAAATCTAGTTTTGCTCAGAAAATTCTGGCATTTGCAGGGTACACTCTCATAACATATATAAACCTACTGTTAAATTTTTATATTATTGCAAGGTATATACAGTGAGTAATCCGGGTAAGAATATTTAGGAGTCCTTCACGGTAAACGCCATTACACAAAAACCACACATCGAAACGTGTTCATTCTTTTTCTTACTTGTAGATAACTTCTTAAGGTACCTCTGTGATGTTTTCCAGAATTTTAGAAGGTCCAGGACTAGCCGAAACAGCCTTAGGAAAAATGAGGTCAGCAGGCTTTCTTGGTTTTAAGACTTTAAGTGGACTGTTTCGGGGAAAATAGCCCCCATGGCTATAAAACTTGATGGATTTGTGTTCTACCACTTGGGTTTACTAGCTAACTCATGTACCTAGCACCCCCTTTTGACGGATCACAAATCCAAGTTGTAGATCTCAAGTTATGGGTGATCCAATTGAAGAAAAGCTAGGGTTTTTACCCTTTAAGAACATAAGTTCCTTTTCTTCCTTCGAATCTCCATTCTAACACTCAAGAGGATTAGATCTATACATGATGCATGAAGATCTAATGATTCTTGAGTCTTAGAACCAAAATCTCTCAAAAACTATGAAAATAAAATAAAGTAAGAAAGAAGAAAATGGTTTAGGGTTTCACCTTGATCTTGTAGCTACTCTCCTTGATCTACCAAAGTATGTGATGAACTTGAGATGCATGACTATGCTAATCTCACTCTCTTTTCCTCTTTAAGCTCTCACTCTGTGTTCTTGCTTGGGAGAAATGAAAGAAGGAGATGAAAAGAAGAAATGAACTTGAAATGAAATGAAAGGATAGAATACTTGCAAGTATAATGCTAAATTAGAATTTATGCTATTATCCCCCACATCTTTCTTGCCCCTTGGATATAAGAGTTCACCTTATCCCTTCCATTTAGCCTTAATCTTATCTTTAAGTGTGCTAATAAGATTTTCCACCCATGGGAGCTTGACAACCTTGTTCTTTTGTTGAGATATTTGTATGTATAACAAATACGACTCATACACGCAAGTGCACGTGATCCACAAGTAATATAAAGTAAGTAAAGTATCGATCCCACGAGGAATTGAATCGCATTTATAACTACAAACACCGATTCTATAATTATTTCGGTCTATTTAAACAATTGATTTTTTTGTGATGAGATTATCTAACGATTACTAATGAAACAAATAGAATAAATTATGGTTGTACAAATACAGATTTTATGGGCTTGGGATTAAAATTTCACTTAATGCAAACTTAGATTTCCATGCTTCCTATTGTTGCTAATTGACTATTGTAACGATCGAGAATTTTAATTTCCTTGTAACCCGAGTTACGTGTGAATGAAATGAATTTTTATTTTTATTTATATTATTATGTGTTATGTGCTTAAAGGTTGTGTTATAATCTAGAATATGTGTATGTGATGAATTTTACGTGTGCGAAATGATAATTTCACGCCATTATATTTTTGTGTCTTTTCAACCTTAATAAATTACAGTAATACACGTGTGCGAAATGATAATTTTTCCAATTGTCGGATTTTCGTTTTGAGCCCGTTCGTGTTTTATTCGGTATCCGAAACTTATGATAAGGCTGTTCCGAATAAATAGGCAAACCCCGTAATTATTATTTTTATATGTCCCAATAATCTATGGGAGTACCCATTTTAATTTTGGGTAGAGTTGTTTACCAGTTTTGGTACAAAGGTGGGAGTTTTCGGATACATTTTTGGTGTTTTCGGGTATTTATTTTGGCTTATTACTCCAAGTGGGAACCAAACAAAACCCATCAACCAATCAAATGCTAGAAAATTGAGGAGAGAGAAGGGAGGTTGTCGGCAAGAATTTGAAAATTTGGCCACCTTGAGCCTCACACCCATTTCTCCCACTTCATCCTAATTTACTCCTCAATTCTCCCAAATCAATTATTCATTCACTCCCATTCCATCAGCTGCTAGAGAGAGAGAGAGAGAGATGCAGAAAAGAAAGGGGAAAGAAGTCGCCGGAGTTCGCCGGAAAAGAGAGGAGGAAGAAGAAAAAGGAGAAAAGAATAGAAGGAGAGGTTCGGGTGAACCAAGAAGGAAGAAAGAGACTCAAGCCAAGCTCTAGCAAAGCCTTATAACATCTAGGAATGATTCACAGAGGTAAATCTTCAACATCAAATGATTTTCTTTCGATTTCATTGAGTTTTCAAGTTTTTCTTGGTTTTCAAGCTTTCATGCTTGGTGGATGATTTGTGGTTGTTATTGTTGGTTGTATTTCGTTTATATTGTTGTTAAGAGACTATAGAAGCCATTAATAACATCAAAGTGGAACAAAAATAGAAGAAATCCGTACCTATGCATAAAGGATGAAGAACATGAAGAACAATGGACAAAAATGGATTATGGACTGTTATAGACGAATTTAGAGGACCTTATAGCTTTGATTCCTTGTTTGTTGTGTTTATTTGTTGTTGTGATGTTGTACTTCCATGGGTTCTGAGTTTAACCCAGTTGGAATGGAGTAAAAAGGGATTAAAACAAAGTTTTGGTGATGATTTTTGTGAAGAACACCAAGAACACCAAGAACACGAAAATATAGCACGAGTTGATACTTTGGCCTAAGATTTGGATATGTAAATGTTAATGGATAACTCTGAATTTTTGATATGTTATAACCGTATGTCTTAGGAGTCCATAGAGTCCGGAACGGACCAATTTGAGCGTGTATTGAGGGAGTTATGGTGGTTGAAAGCAAGATAGGTCTAGAGCACCAAAAACAGAGCATTCTGAGAAGCAAAACGGGTGGGAAACTCAGGCCGAGCGCCTACGGCACTTCGTAGGCACTGGCCACGAGCCCAGCTACTGTGAGAGAGCGCTTAGAGCGCTACTCCAAGGCCATTCTGAGCGCCAACGGCGCTAGTAATGAAACTGTGCAAAACTGCTCCAACGTCCTTTAGTAAAATGGGCATATCTTCGTCATACGAACTCAGATTGAGGTGATTCAAGATGATTCGGAAAGAGAACGAGTAGACCTACAACTTTCGTTCTTTAAGTTTTTCAATTTGAGGCTGCAGCATGGCCTAAATTGGTCATTTATAGGACTGATAATTGGGGGCAATCGGAGGGTGTCAAGCATGCGCGTAAGCACGTGTAATGCTCCCGACAATGTAAAATGACGTTCTAAGTTCTAAAACATGAATGTTATGAATTTTAATGATACTCAGCATTGACCAATGGGTATTAGATAAATCGAATGGGCGTGCTAGGCGTGCGCAAATGTGTCTCGCTTGGACATTCGAATAGTCAAGCTTGGCGTACAGACGTGCAAGCGTCGTAACGCCGTAACTAGTGGACATAACCTTGTTTACTATTTTGTTTCTAATATGAATGAGACATTATAGAGTTGTATAAACAAATATTTGGCATCCAGTAGGTGACTAATTGTTATGTGAATATGTACCTAATTGTGTAGGATATTAAGGAGCGTGTGTTCTAATATTATAGCAGCGCTTCAGGCAAGTTTCTTAACGCTTGTCTAACCCTTGTGTTGGGCAAATTCCCTAACTTCATTCTTTCTACATATTGAATGCAAGTTCCCTAACCTAACTCAAATTTATATTGAGCAATTATCTTAACCCTTGCATTTACTTTATGCAATGGATCCATATGTTATGCATGTTTCCTAACCCGTACAACTTTTATTATTGTGCGAGTTTATCCTTATGAATGCACGTTTCTTAACTCAATTCAATTTATATTTGAGCAAGCTTCTAAACCTTATGCACTATTTTTATTTCATGCAAATAGTTATATATTGTTGTAAGTATTACTTCATTAAGCGAGTCTTTTATCTTATTCAAGATATTCTGGACAGGTTCTTTTACTTCAATCATTGTCGAATTGTAAGTACTCTTAGAATGAACTGATATTCGTTCACGTTATTTAACTATGCTTCGACGCATGTTATTAAAGCTTTCAAGTTCTATATTCCATGAACTACATAAGATACATGTCAAAGAAAATTGTTTCGGCTAGATGTATGTTTAATCATCATTGTTGTTAAGTAAAGCTATCCAATCAAATTGTTTGGTTTGGATTCCTATGTAAAGCTGAGATGAACAACCCTCATAGTAGGGGAAACAGTATGTATGTCGGGGAACCGACACGCGCGCGAATAGTATGTAAAAGGGGTTATGCATAACACCGGGTACATTAGGCTGATCACCTATTGTATTAGTATGTTGGGTTATCAGATGAATTTCTGGTGATTCTAGTAATAGTTCAGTGTCATGATGACCACTCAGTATAGAATATTTCCCCCATTTGGGAACGTTGAAATCATTCGGTCCATAGAGGCCCTACAATTGTGTTAAAGAGATCATTCGTAGAAATCGTTCAAGTTCTTGAGCTATCTTTTATTCTCTTGATTCTTGTAAGCTATAAAGTATTCATGTGATGGTTCACGATTATTGTTATTATACTTGCTGAGCAAATTTGTTGCTCACCCTTGCTTTCCTTAAAATATTTCAGTTAGTGGAGCTCGCGGTGAAAGCTCGGGGAAGGATAAAGGCAAAGGTAAAGTCATGGATTAGCTTTGTACCGTTAAGATTATCATTTTGATTATGTATTAAGACTCATTGACGCTTGTGATGTATTAAAACTTAATTACCCCTATGAATTAGTTATGTTTTGTAGTAGTCTTGGTTTCGAGACTTGGGACAGGATTATTTATGTTATATCAATATAAATATTCCTCTATTTCCGCTGTAAAATATCGATAGTATGATGCACGTATTATATAGTGACGAACTAAGTCCGCGGTTCTGGTGACCCGGATTTGGGGGCGTCACAGGTTGGTATCAAAGCCTTAGGTTATAAACCTTTAGAGAGAGGCCTTTAGGCTATAACCTTAGGAAATGTATAGAGGATAAGGGTAGATAAAACTCATGTAGAGTTTTGGACGATCTTAGGAAGACGCGTCCTAGGGATTGCGAAAGGTATTTTCATTCCTTACAATGAAGCTATATTTCATTACGAGTTGCTAATAGAGTATGTCTCTTTGTGGTCTGCTTGTAGTACCCATGATAGATATTCTCGTAGTATAATGAGATGATGACATTAAGGTTTCTTACGTTTAGCAGAAAATGAGGCCCAGACGCAACGTACCACCCCCAGTAACACCTAAGGGATCGGTTAACAATGGAGGAGGTCCGACGGACCCCATGCAGCGGTTAGAGGATATACTGGAGAGAATGGAAAGGAGAAATGCGATACCCGTGAATCCCAACCCGCCGGCAGTACTCATAACAAGTTTCAAAGACTTCAAAAGCGTAGGACCCCCAGAGTTCATGGGAACGACTGATCCGATTGAAGCCCAGTCTTGGGTGAAGGAAATGGAGAAGGCTTTTGTTATCGCACGCATGGGGGATGACCAGAAAACAACATTTGCCACCTATATGATAAAAGGGGAAGCAAATTATTGGTGGGAAGCTAACCAACAACGAGCAGGCGAAGGAGTGATACCATGGGACAAGTTCAAAGAATTATTTTTTGGAAATTATTTCCCAAAGAGCATGGAAAGACAAATGGTAGTGAAATTCTTGGAGCTGAAGCAGGGAGACATGACGGTGGCTCAGTACGCCGCAAAATTCAATGAACTTGCACGTTTTGCACCGCTTCAAGTAAGTACTGAAGAGCTGAAGGCGCAAAGGTTTGAGCAAGGGCTGAAACCGTGGATATATAACAAGGTAGCCGTTCTTTAGATCGAAAGCTTTAGTGCACTGCTAGAAAAACCCATCATTGCTGAAGGAGGGATTGAGGCCTTGAATCAACACAAGAAGAATAAGAAAAATGGAGGAGACTACCAGGGAGGTGGCAGTAGCGGTGGAAGCAATTCGGGGAAGAGGAAATAGGATGGTGGCAACAGCAACAACATCAACACTAATTAGACAGGGAATAATGAGGGAGGATTTAAGAAGAAGATTGAAGCGTGTTCCAAATGTGGGAAAAATCACAAGGGAGAGTGTTGGAAGGGGCACAATATCTGTTACAATTGTGGCCAGGAGGGGCACATGGCACCAAACTGCACAAGCCCGAACAAGAACCGTGGATCTTATTCTTGTGGATCAGTGGAGCATCAGATCAAAGATTGCCCGAAGAAAGGAAGTAGTGATGGAAACATCAACCGAGGAGGAGGCAGCAAACTGACAATTGGAGGATCGACTCCGCCGAACCGAACCCCTGCCCGAACCTTCAACATGACCGTCCAGGATGCAGTGATTGCTAAGGACGTGGTGTCAGATATTATCCCAATCAATAATATAAATGCTTGCGTATTATTTGATTCGGGTGCTACCCGTTCTTTTGTATCTGAAGATTTTGCTAAACGGTTAAATTTACCCCAGGAACGGTTAGAAAATCCTTTGAGTATAGAAATTACGAATAATGAGGTAATTCCAGTAGAGTTTATTCTTCGTAATTGTTGCGCTGAGATTAAGGGATATAATTTTTGCGTGGATTTGATCCCAATAAGGTTGGGAGAGTTCGATGTAATATTGGGAATGGACTGGTTGTACGACCATGCGGTAGTGATTGACTGTCAGAAGAAAAGTGTGAACCTTCGGACCCCTAACCGGTCGAGGGTAGTGTTTAATGGTAGTACATCGCTGAGACGTTCTTGTTGTCTTATGATGATGCAGGCCAAGAAGCTGTTAAATAAAGGATGTGAAGGTTATTTAGCCTATATTGTAGATACAAAGAAAGAAGGTGTAGAAATTAAGGATATACCGGTAGTGAGAGAGTTTCCAGATGTATTTCCAAGTGAATTACCTGGTCTTCCGCCAGACAGGGAAATTGAATTTGCGATAGACTTAGTGCCAGGAACTGCACCAATTTCGAAGGCTCCGTATCGTATGGAACCAGTGGAGATGAAAGAATTGTTGATACAACTTCAGGAATTACTGGACAATGGGTATATTCAGCCAAGTGTGTCCCCATGGGGAGCACCAGTTTTGTTTGTCAAGAAGAAGGACGGATCGATGAGGCTCTGCATCGACTACCGAGAATTGAACAAATCAACGATCAAGAATAAGTATCCATTGCCGAGGATCGATGACTTGTTCAATCACCTAAAAGGAGCCAGACACTTCTCGAAGATAGATTTGAGGACCGAATATCATCAGTGTCGACGCCGGGTTTTTTCTCGTCTCTTTTCCTTTTCCTTTTTTTTTAGCCTTTTAGGTGATTTTGGGAAAAAGGTCGGCCTTGATGTCGACGGGGGTTTTCTAAAGATCGTTTTTTATGATGAGCCAATTAACCAGAGTCGCCAGTTGGTATATTTTTGAAATGGATGTACCAACTCATCCGAATTTTCGTTTTTTTATAAATCGCTGGCTCATGTGTGACTCCGAATTAAATGGTCTGCGAATCGAGATTCATAGAGTTCGGGGGCTTGCTTAAGCGAGGGGAAGGTGTTAGGGACCCCCGACTTCCGTGAAGTACGGTTACCGCAATCTTGATGCTTTTCCTATCCTTTAATTCATGAAACGTATATGCATGTGCGCGTGTGTGTGTGTGTGCCTAAATGAATGTTGTGGTGAGTTTGTATGAAAGAATCATTTGGATTTCTTAGGGAAAATCGTGCTTTAGTTTTGAGAGTGCTTAGAAATGTCTTTTCGGTATTTACGAGAAAGCCTTATTTTCTTATTGAGAAAGATTTGATTTTAAATTGACAAAAGCTATGAGATTTTTATTAAGTGTTTGTTTTGGTAAAACATGAGTTTGTTAAACCTTAGCCAAAATAGGAATCGAGATTTATACGTTGCTTTCATAAATGATAGGCAATTTCTAGAATCTCTTTCGCCCTATGTATCAAGGTTTAGTAAAACGTTTATTTCTCTTTATAAAACCATTTTTTGTGACATTTGGAAACAACTTCCTTTTGGCTTTCTCGTAAAATAAGAATCGACTTTCATTAGCACTTCCAATTTTTAGCCTCGTGATGCTAATATCCTACTTTGATTAATTTTAGCAAAATCTTAATTGTTTTGGCTTTGAAATCATTTTGTTGGATGATACAAATCGAACTAAATATCAAACGCGTAGGGGGCTATTCATGGGCATGTAAGCCATCAAAATATCCCCTAACGCCAACAATCACATATTTTACTATTACGGGGCCTTAAACCCGATTCTCGCTCTAGCGTCGTTTTAAGGCCCAACGATTACATGTTACAACAAAACGAGTACCTTGCATCCATTACATGTATCAAAACGTCCATCATCGGATTTGGACCACGGGGTCGCATTCCAAGGCTCACACCCAAAATCACTACATACCCGCAACACAAATACTACGAAACTAAAACAACACGGATTGCCTAATACACCATGATATCCGAAAATAATAGTCTAACTAAATTACATCCAAGCAATCACCATAAATAAGCTAGAAATTCCACCAATTGGATATCCTCGGGTTTATTAGGAAGAATTTTGTTCCGATGGAACCCTCACTAATAATCCCTAATCCATGATTTCACAATACAACGCAAAAAAGGATATATTTAAGACGATTCGGATAATAAGAGCCTATCAAAATGGTACGAGCAAATGTCAAAACAAAAGATTTTCACCTTGCAAAATGATCCCCACAATATGTAGGAATTTATGTATTGAGTAGAGTAGAAAATATGAGATATAATCTTACAAAATTTGGTACAATTCCTCACTCTTTTCACTCTTTTTCTCTCCTAATTGCCCTTATTTTGTTGCTGTTTTCTCCCTATTTCCGAGCTGCTGCTGCTGATTTTTTCTCTTCTCCCTCCTCTTTTTTTTTTTGTTTCTGTATGCGAAATGGCCTGATAAGGGACTGTCAAGGGCAGCCGCAGATTGATCTGCGGCTGGCCGCAGATTGATCTGCGGCTGGCCCTTGGTTCTCCCCCCAGCCGCGCTCGAGTCCCGTGCGCTCGAGTCCCGTGCCGTCTCGAGTTCCGTCCTTGGCCGCGGATTGATCCACGGCTGACTGTGCTGATTTTCTCATTTTCCGCACCTCGTCTCGATTTCCGTGCCGTACCGTTGATTTCCGTTGAAGGGCTCGTACTCTACAGTCCGGGGATCTCCGGGAGACGTGCCACCTCATTCGGGGACGTCTGTCTCGGATGGCCTTATTGTCACATCAGCTTTGATTGCCAATCACTGCGGTGGTGTCGGGCGCTCGCCCTTGGGCCCACTCCTTCACTCCCGCGAGCCGGTTCAATTGACGATTTTGCCCTCCTGTCAAGGTTAGTACAGGGAACACAAAATTTGGGTGTCTACAGCTGCCCCTCTTTATCATGTTTATGAAATGATGAATGAAATGAACAAGATAAAGAATAGACACTCGATGCATGAATGACAATGCACATGGATGACAATACATACGTGATGCTACACATATGCCCTATGATGCAACGTATGATGCAATGGATGCAATCCTATTCGTAAAAGGGTATCAATGCAATGCGGATGATCGTCTCGTAACCTCCGGTTATCGTCGCCGGTTGGTTATGTTGTCGGAGCCGGTTATCGTCGCCGGACATCCATCTCGTAATCGCCGGTTATCGTCGCCGGTCGATTGTCCCGTCGGGGCCGGGTATCGTCGCCGGTCATCCATCTTGTGACCCCCGGTTATTGTCGCCGGTTGGTTATCTTGTCGGAGCCGGTTATCGTCGCCGGACATCCATCTCGTAATCGCCGGTTATCGTCGCCGGTCGATCGTCTCGTCGGGGCCGGGTATCATCGCCGGTCACCCACCTCGTAACCCCCGGTTATCGTCGCCGGTTGGTTATCTTGCCAGAGCCGGTTTTCGTCGCCGGACATCCATTCCGTAATCGCCGGTTATCGTCGCCGGTCGATCGTCTCGTCGGGGCCGGGTATCGTCGCCGGTCACCCATCTCGTAACCCCCGGTTATCGTCGCCGGTTGGTTATTTTGCCGGAGCCGGTTATCGTCGCCGGACATCCATCTCGTAATCGCCGGTTATCGTCGCCGGTCGATTGTCTCGTCGGGGCCGGGTATCGTCGCCGGTCACCCATCTCATAACCCTCGGTTATCGTCGCCGGTTGGTTATCTTGCCGGAGCCGGTTTTCGTCGCCGGACATCCATTCCGTAATTTCCGGTTATCGTCGCCGGTCGATCGTCTCGTCGGGGCCGGGTATCGTCGCCGGTCACCCATCTCGTAACCCCCGGTTATCGTTGCCGGTTGGTTATCTTGCCGGAGCCGGTTTTCGTCGCCGGACATCCATTCCGTAATCGCCGGTTATCGTCGCCGGTCGATCGTCTCGTCGGGGCCGGGTATCGTCGCCGGTCACCCATCTCGTAACCCTCGGTTATCGTCGCCGGTTGGTTATCTTGCCGGAGCCGGTTATCGTCGCCGGACATCCATCTCGTAATCGCCGGTTATCGTCGCCGGTCGATTGTCTCGTCGGGGCCGGGTATCGTCGCCGGTCACCCATCTTGTAACCCCCGGTTGTCGTCGCCGGTTGGTTATCTGGCCGGAGCCGGTTATCGTCGCCGGACATCCACCTCGTAATCGCCGGTTATCGTCGCCGGTCGATTGTCTTGTCGGGGCCGGGTATCGTCGCCGGTCACCCATCTCGTAATTCATTTTCACTAGATACATCAAACGGTTGCAAGGGAGCCAAGGGGACCCACCAGGGCCAGCCGCAGATGGATCTGCGGCCAGCCGCAGATGGATCTGCGGCCAGCCGCAGATTGATCTGCGGCCAAGATCGGGATTCTTAAGCGGCTCGCCGCCTCCAGATCTGTCACTTTCAACTTCGTACCCCACATAGATTTTTGAGATTTTGCTCGTTTGCAAAGGCCTTTTGTCGAGTTTCCCAACTTTTCTGCAAAAACTGCTCCGGTAGGATCGTTCTACGCGCTACAGGTAACACTTTGACCGTTCACTTTTCAATTTCGTCAACATTTTGCTATACATTTGGCTATTTACATGTTTAGAGATAGAAATGTATGCTTTACAATGCTATGCTATGTACTATCATATATACATGCTATGTAGCAATTGTGTGAGTCCTATTTTATGCTCATGATGTGGTCTCACATGCTGTTATTCCTTCTCTGCAAGAAAATCATGCATTACTGTACTTTACATGCTGTAACTACACATATGAATGCAATTTTGATCTGTTTGAGGCTTGGATTGATTGAAAACACGTTTGGCTTATGCCTGGGAGGTCCATTTTACAAACGGAACTCTGCCGATTTTTTTTTTTTTTTTTTTTAACATACCGTAAACATGCATCATGTTGCATTAATTATATGACATGGGTAGGAATTTAGAATATTCGTGACATAATTCGAAAGGGAACTTACCTTCCTCCTTGCCTGTTATGTTCCAGCTATGGATCCCGATGCTTATAGTAGCTCCTCCGTGTCCCGGACCTCGGGTGTTCGTCGTCGTAGGGCTGCACCTGCTCCTGTTCCTCCTCGGACCCGTCAGGCTCGCCGCTTGGCGGAGGCTGTCATTCGTCCTGATCATCCGGACGTTGAGGAGGCTGTTCCTCCGGAGGTCGCGGCAGAGGGACCATCCTCCAGCACACCAGCTCCAGCTCCTCATAGTGCCTCGTCTGGCGCATCTGTGCAGATCCCCGATCTATTGGGTCGGGATCTCAGTCGTCATCCCTCGGCATCTCTCGTGGCTAACGAGGTATATTCGGTTCTATTCTGATTTTATTCTCAATTTCTCCATTCTCCTTTTATCCGGACTGACCCATTGGTGATTGCCCCAGGTACCCGAGTTTACTCAGCCGAGGGGCAACTGGTTCAACATCTATTCCCTTTACACGGCTTTGCACAGTGACTACCGGGCGGTGGTGGATTCTTGGGGCTTTCGTCACTTCTTTACCATCATTCCCCGGCAGTGCCCCTGGGGTTACATGAGGGCCTTATCAGAGCGCTGGTTCCACCAGACGCAGTCTCTTCACCTTCTGGACTGCGAGGTTGTGCTGACCCCCTGGGATTGGAGATACATTACGGGCATAGAGTTTACCGGGTCCCGCGTTTCCCTAGATCTCGACATCACTCCTGTGGAGGTCCGGGCTTTATTGGGCTTCGGTGCTGAGGATCGGGTCTTTAAGGCCCGTAGCATTCGATCCGGCGCTTTGGCTGTCGATGCTGTTGGGGGTCTGTACGCACTGCCCATTCCAGCGGATCAGGGCACTAGGGACATTCTGCTACGACGCCTGTTCCTGACCATCATGAGGGGTTGTTTTCTGGGGAACAACTCTTCCACCATTCATTTCAGCGTCGTAGGAGCGGTCAGAGACGTGGACCGCATCGGTGACTATGACTGGGGGTCATTCACCTTTGCCTATTTCCTCCATGGCATGCGTCTACGCTCGGAGGGCCAGACAGACGCTTGGCTCGGATTCTTTCATTTTCTGCTGGTGAGACTTCTTTCTTTTTTCTTAATGTATTTCCCGTCAATTCATTTCTTTTCTTTCTGCGTCTGTCGGTTTCTCATGCTTTTCACTGTTTCTGTTCGCAGTTCTGGGCCTACGAGCGTCTTCCATGCCTGAGGCCTGTCACTACTCTCGGCCTTGATACTTATCCCCGGGGCCGACGGTGGCATCACAGCACTTTGGAGGAGGTCCCGATATCAGGCAGCTTTGCACACTGCCGCATCCAGCTGGAGCTGATCACTGCTGTAGATGTCGTCTGGATTCCCTACCTCTCCGAGCATTTGGCTGAGGGGTTCGATGCTGGGAACCCTTCTGGCCCGGAGTTCGAGCTTTCCACCCGTCGCCTCACTTTGCAGAGTATCGGAGGATGGGTGATGTATCTGGGGGAGCGCGCATTCAGATGCGTCACAGGAGAGATCCGCATCCCGCATTCCCTTCCCATCACTACTTCCTGGCCGTTGGACTCTCAGCCTTCAGAGATCATGCTTGCAGGGGAGGACGGCCGGATGTTTTCTACGGGTCCCAGTACGAGTGATGCTTTCCGTACTTGGTGGGTGCCCCGCACTATTGGTCCTCAGACCCGGGCCACATTCTTCCTCGGGGATATGGTCCCCGGCTCGGTGATGATGACTGACTGGGCAGCCTGTGTTCGGAGCCCTACCCACACTGAGCAGATAGACACTTTGACCTGCCAGGTGGAGCAGTTGTCGCTATTTCTTCGGGTGTTAGGCCGGACCCCGGAGGAGGCCTATACCTATGATCCTGATGGTACGGGTTATGATGCGGGGCCGAGCTTATCTGATGCCACCGCGCGGCCATACATCCCCGACATGAACTTTGGGCCCTCGACTTCGGCGACCCCAGGGGACCAGTTTGAGGATCCCGCCTTTATAGATGAGATTGACTTTATCTAGATCAGGATAGGATAGGGCTTTTGTACCTGTACCTGTTTAGATTTATTTTTCATTTCATGCACTATGTACTGAACTCATTTATTTATTTATGCACAGTTCTTTATCTTTTATCTTTATGAAATTCATTTGCTTTATTATTGTCTGTACGATGCATGCTCTTCATTCATGGATAGAAAATGACCCCTGTACAGTCTTTTTGATACTATTTTTCACAGATGACGTCCTCAGATGTCGTGGTATGCTTGGATTCCATTCCTCCAACAGGGTTGGTTGGCAGCCTCCTCCGTTGGTTGGACAGTTTATCGCCGGCCGACAGGGTCATCGCAGATGGTCTTTTGGGACACTCTCGGTCCTTATTAACCTTTCAGGTGTCGGTGGGCTTTGTGGATGGTATTTTGAGATATTGGGTCCCTGCTCGTCAAGTGTTCAGGCTAGGGACAGTAGAGCTGACCCCCACCCTCGAGGAGTATGGTCGCTTCACCGGTTTGCCTTTGGATAGACCTTGTGCCAGGATCACATCTGGTCCCATGCGCCGTCAGTTCTTGACCTTTACTGGGTTGCGGAGGGCGGTTCTGCTATCGGCGATCACATCAGATCACTTGGTTCCCCTTCACTTTTTGGTTGACCGATTCGGCTCACCTAACAGTTTTCGCCACTTCTCTGGGGATTTTTCTGTATCGGAGGAGCGCTGGGGCGTTTTGAGGCTAGGCGTTTTGATGGCCTGTATCCTCTCAGTTCTGTACTTGCCCGCGGGACCCAATCACTTGGACATGCGGCTAGTCGCGGCCGTTAGGGCCCTTCAGGAGGATCACACCATTCTTCCGATGATATTGGCGGATACTTACATGTCAGCCTCCTACTGTCAGTCCTTCCGAGGCAGAGTATTCCGAGGGAGCTCGACTTTGTTGTATGTGTGGTTCATGAGTCATCTTAGTCCCATCGGCCACCTCCGTCGCCAAGGGTTTTGCTTCAGTCATGACATAACCACGCAGTTTTCATTTCGTCCTGTGAGCTGTACTGATGCGGCCTCCTGGACAGCATTTCTGTCGGTCATCAAGGATCCCTTTCATCTCCTGGTTTATTCGGGTTATTGCTCCTTTATGAGCTTCTTGACTCATGTGCCCGACCTGGACTTCATTCCCATTGCTGGCTTGAGGGGTGTGACGACTTATCATCCCATGGCAGTGATGGGACAGTTTGATCAGATACAGGATTTCCACCTTTTCACGGGTGCGGCCGACTACCGATTCCCTATATCATCCCAGACAGAGAGAGATCTACTGCGGGTATATGATCTTTGGCCTCGTAGGATCCTGGCCGAGTACGATGATAGTGGCCCCATCCAGACATTCGCTTATGTGCAATGGTTGCGTGGCGATTCGGATGCGGTTGGTGTGAGTCAGACTAGGACTTTTGATGACTCTGGAGTGACTTTCCCAGACGATACCCTATATCACTCGACCTCAGCCAACTCTCTCCCTAGTCCGGACACTGAGCATAGCCGGATCCGACTGTCTTTGATGGCTATTGAATCTGAGAGGGATGCCGCCATAGCTGAGAGGGATGCTGCTATTCTAGCCAGAGATGCTGCCATAGCTGATAGAGATGCCATTGCTCTACAGGCTAGGACAGTCATAGATGCACACTCTGGGACTGTCAGCCGGGCCGCTGCCTTGTTGGACCGCATCGACATGATGGGACAACAGATTTCAGGGGATGCTGATGCCTCAGATCTATCCACCACCTTATCCATCCTGCTTCAGTTAGTTGCAGATTTGTAGATTGTTTTATTTCCTGCATAGATTATGTTAATTTCATCGGTTATTAAAAAGGAAATCTTGTAACAAAAAGACTTATATATGTAAACAGGTATTTAAATTTAGTCATTTTCCCTCTTTGTTGTATCGTTGCCCTTCATTGGATCATCATTTTATCCGGTTGATCATGATTTTGACATTTCGCTTTCTTCCTCTTCTCAAGTCTTGATGGAGATTTGACAGATATTGCCGTACCCCTGTCGATTTCATTGGATTGAGTTTCAGACTTTGGCTAACTGTTTGGTTTGATCAGGGTTATGTCAATTTGGTATGGAAAGGATTGGTCGGCTGGTTTCGGGAAAGTTTTGAGGGTTTAGGCAGGTTTATCGGGTTGTTGGGGATTGGCTTTGTTTTAGGGGAAGGATTATTATTTTTTTTTTTATGGATCGGACCGCGCCATGATGGCTGCCTACGTACCCCCACAAGTTGGGAGATCAGGTCCTACGTAGTTCGCTCCTCAAAGGAAAAACAAAGGGGATTGATGATCTAAGCGTAGAATCGCTTCACTGAGTCAGCATTTAGGGGTTGTGGAAATGTCTCACCATCCATTTCTTGCAATATGAGGGCTCCTCCGGATAGCACTTTTTTAATTACAAAAGGTCCCTCCCAGTTTGGGGCAAACTTCCCCTTAGCTTCGTCTTGGCAAGGCATGACTCTCTTTAGCACCAGGTCATTCTCCTTGAATTTCCGAGGTCTTATCCTTTTGTCATATGACCGAGAGATCCTTTGTTGATATAACTGACCGTGCCAAACAGCAGCCACCCTCCTTTCATCAATTAAGGCCAACTGGTCGTATCGACTTTGCATCCAATCCTCCTCGCTTATCTGAGCATCGATCATTATTCTGAGGGACGCCATTTCAACCTCAATTGGCAGGACGGCCTCCATTCCATACACCAAAGCGTAAGGGGTTGCCCCTGTAGAAGTACGCGTTGATGTTCGATATGCCAGTAGGGTGAGGGGTAGCAGATCTGGCCATCCCCGATGATTAGCAGACATTTTTGCCATGATCTTCTTGATGTTCTTATTGGCAGCCTCCACTGCCCCATTCATTTTGGGACGGTAAATGACAGAGTTGAGGTGTTTGATCTTAAACTGGTCGCCGCACAATCCCTTCATGAGGGCGTTGTTTAAATTCTTAGCATTGTCGGAGACCAAAACCTCAGGTTGCCCGTATCGACAAATGACATTATTCCTGATGAACCCAACGATAACCTCCTGAGTGACCTTGGGGAAAGAGGCTGCTTCTACCCATTTGGTGAAATAATCGATCATGACGAAGATGAATCGGTGCCCGTTGCTTGCTTTGGGCTCTATTGGTCCGATCACGTCCATTCCCCACATTGAGAATGGCCACGGGGAGGTCATACAGTGCAGTTCATTGGGGGGCGTATGGATCACATTACCGTGCGCCTGACATTGGTAACACCGTTTGACATGATCATCACAGTCAGCTTTTAAGGTTAACCAATAATGCCCCGTTCTCAGAATCTTTTTGGCCAGCATTGGTCCACTCATGTGTGGCCCACACACTCCACCATGTATTTCGTTCATAATCCTTTGGGCCTGCGTCTCATCCACGCATTGCAACAGTCCCAAACCAGCATCCCTCTTGTAGAGCGAATCCCCACTCAGGTAGAACTTCATCGCCATTTTTTGAATTCTCATTCTTTCAGCTCGGTTTGCCTGGTCGGGAATGGATCTATCCCTTAGATATTCCCTTATGTCGTGATACCAAGGCTGCTTTGGCAGAACCACCTCGCCTGATAACACTGCAACATGCTCTTCGTATGCCGGGGCATTCTGTACTGCTATCTCAATCTGTGGAGCGTCCCTTCCTTTGATGATATGGATTAAGGAAGCCAGAGTTGCCAATGCATCGGCAAAATCATTCCGTCCACGGGGAATATGTCGGAAAGCGATATCTTCGAACTCTTGCATTAATTGGACAACACATCGGTGGTATGGGAGCAACCGGAGCTCTTTAGTGTTATACACCCCGATTGCCTGTCTGATTACCAATTCTGAATCCCCGAACACTGCTAGCCTCCTCACTCCCATGTCGCGGGCCAAGCGGAGTCCCAAGATACATCCCTCGTATTCAGCGGTGTTGTTCGAATTGCTGAAATGCAGTTTAGCGGCTACGGGGTATTGTTTCACCGGTGATAGAGACCAGGACTGCTCCGGCTCCTGCCCCTTCAGCATTCATGGCACCATCAAAATACAACTTCCAGAATTGTCCCTCATCATTGCATTTCGTATCTGACACCCAGAATATATCCTCGCCCGGTAGAGGAGTTTCTAACGGTTCCATCCCTCCCGACGGCGTCTCGGCCAACTGATCTGCAATTCCTTGCCCCTTCATGGCTTTCTGAGTTACGTATACCATGTCGAACTGCTGTAAGATTAACTGCCATCTTGATAGTCGACAATTCAACATGGGCCTTTCAAAAATATATCTCCCTGCCGCCCAGGCCAGAGCACCACAAGTCTTCTCGATGGGAGTGTAATTCTGTTGACATTGGCTAAATCTTTTGCTGAGGTAATAGATGGCCTGCTCTTTACCTGCCTCATTCTTTTGTCCTAGCATGCATCCCATCGCGATGGCATTGACCGATATGTACATAAACAGAGGGATCCCATCCTTTGGGGGTACCAGCACCGGTGCCTCAGTCAGCTGCTTTTTAATGGTCTGAAAAGCCCTTTGACATTGCTCATTCCATTCTTGGGAAGCACCCTTCCTTAACAACTTGAAAATTGGCTCGCACGTAGTTATCAAGTGGGATATGAAACGGCTGATGAAGTTTATTCTTCCCAGGAATCCTCTTATCTCCTTCTCTGTGTGAGGTGCCGGCATATCCACAATGGCTTTAATCTTTGCCGGATCCAATTCAATGCCTCGATCACTAACCAGGAATCCCAAAAGCTTACCTGACTGCACTCCGAAAGCACACTTTGCTGGATTGAGCTTCAAATTATACTTTCTGAGCCGATCGAATAGCTTTTTAAGATGGGCTATGTGGTCAGATTCTACCCTTGATTTCACAATAATGTCATCCACGTAGACCTCTATCTCCTTATGCATCATATCATAGAACAGGGCCATCATAGCTCTCTGATAGGTAGCCCCTGCGTTTGTGAGACCAAAAGCCAATCGTCTATAGCAGAAAGTGCCCCAAGGGGTGATGAATGCGGTCTTTTCCCGATCTTCCTCCGCCACCATTATCTGATGATATCCTGCGAAGCAATCCACAAAAGAGTACATTTCGTACTGGGCTGTGTTATCCACCAGGATGTGTATGAAAGGCACCGGGAAGTTGTCCTTGAGACTGGCCTTGTTTAGATCTCTGTAGTCTACGCATACCCTCACCTTTCCTCCAGGTTTAGCCACTGGGACTACATTGGATAGCCATTCCGGGTAAGTGGACACCATAATGATCCCGGCCCTGAATTGTTTAATGATCTCCTCTTTCACTTTCAAGCTCCACTCAGGTTTCAACTTCCTTAGCTTCTGCTTGACAGGCCTGAAACCCTCCTTGATGGGCAACCGGTGGACCACGATGTCGGTGGACAATCCGATCATATCCTCGTGCGACCAGGCAAAGACATCCTCATATTGGCTCAGCAACTCAGTCATTTCTGCTTTTTGGTTGGGGGTGAGGTCTATCCCTATCTTGAGTTCTTTTGGCTTGTCTGGGGTTCCAATATCAATGGTGATGGTTTGGTCCAAATTGGGTTTGGGTTTATCCTCGACCCATCCTTTGATCTCGTCAGGCGCATCGTCGTAATCTGCCTCGTCCTGCTCAATGCCCATCAAATCGAAATTCAGCTCAATGTCAAAATCATAATCATCATTCAAATTTGAAAGATCGTTTGTTAGGCAAGGATTACTCAATTTGGTACACCTGACATGAAACAAAATACTTGTCATATATAAATCATTTTCCACGACGATCGCATTTTCAAATAACACGAAGGAACGACATAATTATGCAGAAATAAAACAACAACAAAAATAAAACTTCTTCATTCCCCCATCCTTTGGGGTCTACCACCCTGACGTCGGGTTTTACCCTTGTTTGGATATTATTGGCCTCACGGTCCAATTGTCGATGGTCAGGTCAGACGATATGTGCTCGATGAGAGGTGGCTTTATACCGGACACTTCCCCGATGACCACGGCCACATCGCCCGAGTCTCCCCTCATACCTTCCTTAGGAATAATCAACCCTGCCCAATCGATGATAGGCACACTTTGTTGGGCTCCTGGTGTGGCAACATTCGTCCCCTCTTCATTGCTTATTAATTGTCCGGGGATATAGCACTGGGTTTCGAACTCTTCCGCGACCTCCTGTAGGAAACTCTCCCTTTTGGCTAATTCATCATTCGTGGGGGCCAAATCTTCACCCCCTGCCCTAGTCACAGGCTCGCTGGTCCCCTGCTTATTGTTGACCGGGGTCACCGGGCTGCCAATCAATCGAATCGGGGCCATGCCCTGACGGCCTCTCCATGTTATACCTCCATGATATCCCAAACCTGCCTTGCCTACCTGATGGGGTAGTTGAATGGGCTTGGTGATTCCTTGACTGCTTCTTCCTAACCCTTGTCCAGGCTGGAACTTCATCCTTATCATTTCCTTTGCAACAAAAGTAAGTTCTGGAGAGACCCTTGGCTTCACGGCTGGAGCCCCCAAGCATCTGTATTGGGGAGTGCTAATCTCTAGTGCCTGAAAGCTGGCTGGTACCACCGACTCATCCACGTTGATCACTGGTAGGCCACCCCTGGGAGGAGAAAGGTCATCACATTCGGCCGAGATTGTTACCAGATTCCCACTGATGATTAGCTTGATTTGTTGATGGAGCGTAGACGGCACTGCCCCGGCCATGTGTATCCATGGCCTCCCCAGTAACATGTTATAACTGGCGGTGATGTCTAGGACCTGGAAAGATATATCAAAAGTACAGGGACCTATTTCCACTGGTAATTCAATTTCCCCAATTGTATCCCTTCGGGAACCATCGAAAGCTCGCACCACCACGTGACTGGCCCGTAGGCGCTTGGGATTAATGTTCATCTTCTGCAATGTGCTGAGGGGACAAATATTCAATGCCGATCCCCCATCAATCAATACCCCATTCATGATATACCCTGAGGAGATTATCGTAATATGTAGCGGTTTTCGGTGTCCTCGTCCTTCCTTGGGTATGTCCTCATCTGCAAAGGATATCACGTCGCTCTCCATCAAATGGCCCACCAACTGGCCGAAACCTTCCTCACTAATTTCCTTGGGCACGTATGCCTCCTCCAGAACCTTCGTCAAAGTTTTGCAATGCTTATTGGATGACAACACCAGGTCCATGACTGATGTTAAGGTTGACTCCTCATTTAAAATCTGAATCCCCCTCGTTTCCGGGTGATCCATCCTTTTTAAGAACTCTATGGCCCTTTCTTCGGAAATCTCTTCATTTTTTTCCCTTTGGCTCTCAAGGACTCGCCCGGGAAGGTATAAGGGGTTCCCCTTTGTCGTCACAGAAGCACAACTGGCCGCTTCCTCTGGCGTTCCCCCATAATTCCAGGGTACCGTCCTTAGACTACTGATAGGGATTTGCGGCCTTGCTGCAAGGATGATGGGCCTCGGAGCCGTCAACTTGACCGGTCCCTCCGTGCTATTCGTACTTACCCCCATCAATCTGATGGGCACTCCCCGTGCACTCCCATGCTCATGTATCACGTTGATCATCCCCTCAATTTCCTGCACATAGTTTAACCTCGGCGGTCCCCCAGCTTCACTGTCATCCGTCATATTGACCCCCCCTCCATCATGTCTTGGCAGGGGATTTGCTTTAACATTCGGGGAGTTTGGCTGTTCCACCACAATTTCCCCACTGTCAATCAGGTTTTGGATTCGATGCTTCAACGTCCAACAGTCCTGTGTATCATGGCCAGGGGAGCTGGAGTGGTATGCACATCGCTTGCTCGGGTCAAACCTTCTACCCTTTGGGTCACTCGGTGGTGCCAGACCAACTATCTTCTTTTGGGCTACCAATACCGCTAATACTCGTTCAAGCGGCTCCCCGAGTGGGGTGAATACTCGATTTTGCGAGGCCTCATATCTCCTTCGTCCCTCTGCTCTTTGATCTGTGAAGTTGGGCTGCCGGGGTGGCCCTACCCTCTGCACCTGTACCGGAAGATGGCTTTCTGTCTTTTTGGATGAGCCCTGAAGGATGAGGGAGACGTCCTCCTCCTTCTTCTTTTGCACCCTTCGGGAAGTGCTGCCATAATTACCGCTTTGGATCTGTTCTGCAGCCGTCTCCAAAGCCGTGAGATCCCGAATTTTGCCGGATTTCAAACCCATGTCCACCATTTCTCCGTGTTTTAACATTTCGGCGAAAGGCCTACCAATCCCCGATATGACTCGCTCATAATACGGTGCTTCCTGAATGTCCACAAAAGTCATCACCATCTCTGATTCGCTCATCGGAGGGTTCACTTGCGCGGCCATGCCCCTCCATCGTTGCGCATATTCCCTGAAGGATTCCCTAGGCTGCTTCTTAACTTTTGTCATTTGGTACCTGTCAGGGGCCATCTGGGCCTGAAAGCTGTATTGGGTTAAGAAAGTATGGGCCAATTCCTCCCAGCTGTGGATTCGGGCGTTGTCAAGGCGGGCATACTAGATCCTCGCCTCCCCTGTTAAGCTTTTCTGGAATAGCTGCATCCTCAACCCCTCGTCCTCGGCATAAGACCCGAGTTCTCCAATGTATATTTTCAAATGCGTGTAGGGGTCTCCCTTTCCATTGTATTTTTCAAACTCGGGGACTTTGAACTTTTTTGGATATCTGGTTCCGGGGAAAACACACAGATCCGAGTAATTGACCCTACCCAGGGAGCCTATGCCACGCAGAGATTGGATGGTCTCCTCCATGTGTCTCATTTTTTTCCGAAGGTCGTCAGTGTCCCCCTCCTCCGGGATAGTAATCACTGTCTTGTTAGGTATGGGAACGGCCCTTGTAATGACTGGCTCGTCCTTGAGTTGGGGTTGGTCATCCTTACCCAGGTTTACAATATTTTTAGGAGGATTCTGGTCACCCCCTGGTGGTGGAATATTATGTGGTCCTTGGTTTGGCGGATCCTGTCTGAGTAGGAACTGCTCTTTTAGCATCGTGGCCATTTCCATCATCTGTTTTTTGAAGTCATCAAACTCTTCCCGAGATATGGAACCATGATTAGGAATATCAGCCATTTCAGATGTAGAATTTTGGGCTTTCTTAGATTGCGAACGGGTTTGAGGAGCAATCCTACAAAACAACGGTTCGAAGTTTAGTCCGGGGAAATGAAAGGATATGGATGCATGCAAAAGCTGTAATTTTTTGTGCTTTGGGTTTTTTAATCTTTCCCTGTAGAACAGAAAGTTAGTAGTCCTTTAATGCAATAACCAATGCTAAACATGCTTTATTATGCTTCCCCAACTATTCCCTGCAATTCACAGAAGTTAGTAATCTCTTTTGACACAGGAAAGGGATATATGAATATTGAATGAGATCATGACATTTAGACATATAAACGTAAAAAGGCATGAAGAGACTTTTCCTGCGTTGGGTTAATCTGAGGATGACCTATCCTAGGGTTACTCTCACGGGCTTTTCGGCATGAAGGTCCCCAAATCTTCGCAATCTACTCGTTTGAGCCCTTTCGATTGGAGCGGATTTGGGTGGTGCGTTTCCTGAGCCATCTCCGGGGAGCAGCCCCTTCGAGTCCAGTAATAAGCAACCGACAGGTTCGCCTCAGGAGGAGGTACTCTCTCAACATACATTCACATTCATCGTCCTCACCGTATGCAAATGATCACTTAAAAGTAAAGCAATTCCATTCAATCATTCATCTATTTGGACAAAAACACACAATCACACAACAAAAGAAACAAAAAAATCAAAATATCGCATGCACACACATTTTTATGAATTTTAAAGGATAGGATAACATCAAGATTTAAACGCGGCTTAAGCCCTCTAATGTCCCCAGCAGAGTCGCCAGCTGTCGACGCCGGGTTTTTTCTCGTCTCTTTTCCTTTTCCTTTTTTTTTTAGCCTTTTAGGTGATTTTGGGAAAAAGGTCGGCCTTGATGTCGACGGGGGTTTTCTAAAGATCGTTTTTTATGATGAGCCAATTAACCAGAGTCGCCAGTTGGTATATTTTTGAAATGGATGTACCAACTCATCCGAATTTTCGTTTTTTTATAAATCGCTGGCTCATGTGTGACTCCGAATTAAATGGTCTGCGAATCGAGATTCATAGAGTTCGGGGGCTTGCTTAAGCGAGGGGAAGGTGTTAGGCACCCCCGACTTCCGTGAAGTACGGTTACCGCAATCTTGATGCTTTTCCTATCCTTTAATTCATGAAACGTATATGCATGCGCGTGTGTGTGTGTGTGCCTAAATGAATGTTGTGGTGAGTTTGTATGAAAGAATCATTTGGATTTCTTAGGGAAAATCGTGCTTTAGTTTTGAGAGTGCTTAGAAATGTCTTTTCGGTATTTACGAGAAAGCCTTATTTTCTTATTGAGAAAGATTTGATTTTAAATTGACAAAAGCTATGAGATTTTTATTAAGTGTTTGTTTTGGTAAAACATGAGTTTGTTAAACCTTAGCCAAAATAGGAATCGAGCTTTATACGTTGCTTTCATAAATGATAGGCAATTTCTAGAATCTCTTTCGCCCTATGTATCAAGGTTTAGTAAAACGTTTATTTCTCTTTATAAAACCATTTTTTGTGACATTTGGAAACAACTTCCTTTTGGCTTTCTCGTAAAATAGGAATCGACTTTCATTAGCACTTCCAATTTTTAGCCTCGTGATGCTAATATCCTACTTTGATTAATTTTAGCAAAATCTTGATTGTTTTGGCTTTGAAATCATTTTGTTGGATGATACAAATCGAACTAAATATCAAACGCGTAGGGGGGCTCTATTCATGGGCATGTAAGCCATCAAAATATCCCCTAACGCCAACAATCACATATTTTACTATTACGGGGCCTTAAACCCGATTCTCGCTCTAGCGTCGTTTTAAGGCCCAACGATTACATGTTACAACAAAACGAGTACCTTGCATCCATTACATGTATCAAAACGTCCATCATCGGATTTGGACCACGGGGTCGCATTCCTAGGCTCACACCCAAAATCACAACATACCCGCAACACAAATACTACGAAACTAAAACAACACGGATTGCCTAATACACCATGATATCCGAAAATAATAGTCTAACTAAATTACATCCAAGCAATCACCATAAATAAGCTAGAAATTCCACCAATTGGATATCCTCGGGTTTATTAGGAAGAATTTTGTTCCGATGGAACCCTCACTAATAATCCCTAATCCATGATTTCACAATACAACGCAAAAAAGGATATATTTAAGAGGATTCGGATAATAAGAGCCTATCAAAATGGTACGAGCAAATGTCAAAACAAAAGATTTTCACCTTGCAAAATGATCCCCACAATATGTAGGAATTTATGTATTGAGTAGAGTAGAAAATATGAGATATAATCTTACAAAATTTGGTACAATTCCTCACTCTTTTCACTCTTTTTCTCTCCTAATTGCCCTTATTTTGTTGCTATTTTCTCCCTATTTCCGAGCTGCTGCTGCTGATTTTTTCTCTTCTCCCTCCTCTTTTTTTTTTTGTTTCTGTATGCGAAATGGCCTGATAAGGGACTGTCAAGGGCAGCCGCAGATTGATCTGCGGCTGGCCGCAGATTGATCTGCGGCTGGCCGCAGATTGATCTGCGGCTGGCCGCAGATTGATCTGCGGCTGGCCCTTGGTTCTCCCCCCAGCCGCGCTCGAGTCCCGTGCGCTCGAGTCCCGTGCCGTCTCGAGTTCCGTCCTTGGCCGCGGATTGATCCGCGGCTGACTGTGCTGCTTTTCTCATTTTCCGCACCTCGTCTCGATTTCCGTGCCGTACCGTTGATTTCCGTTGAAGGGCTCGTACTCTGCAGTCCGGGGATCTCCGGGAGACGTGCCACCTCATTCGGGGACGTCTGTCTCGGATGGCCTTATTGTCACATCAGCTTTGATTGCCAATCACTGCGGTGGTGTCGGGCGCTCGCCCTTGGGCCCACTCCTTCACTCCCGCGAGCCAGTTCAATTGACGATTTTGCCCTCCTGTCAAGGTTAGTACAGGGAACGCAAAATTTGGGTGTCTACAATCAGCTAAAAGTAAGGAAGGAAGATGTACCTAAAACTGCGTTTCAGACGAGATATGGTCACTATAAGTTTTTGGTGATGTCTTTCGGTTTGACTAACGCGCCAGCAGCATTCATGGACTTGATGAACCGAGTTCTAAAGCCATATTTAGATAAGTTCGTGGTAGTTTTCATAGATGATATTTTGATTTATTCAAAGACTGAAGAAGAGCATGATGATCATTTGAACAAAGTACTGGAGACACTAAGAAGGGAGAAGTTATACGCGAAATTATCCAAGTGCGAATTCTGGATGGAAAAGGTGCAATTTTTAGGGCATATGATCGACAAAGACGGTATCTCAGTGGACCCTACAAAAGTAGAGGCAGTTAGTAACTGGGAACAACCAAAAACGCCGACAGAAGTTCGAAGTTTCTTAGGGTTAGCCGGGTACTATCAAAGATTTATCCAGGATTTTTCGAAGATAGAAACCCCATTGACCAATCTGACAAGAAAGGCAGTGAAGTTCGTATGGTCTGAAAAGTGCAAAGACAATTTTCAGGAGTTGAAAAAGAGGTTAAGCGAGGCGCCTGTATTGTCCCTACCAGATGATACGGGAGGTTTTGTAGTGTATAGTGATGCATCACACAAGGGTCTTGGCTGTGTGTTGATGCAACATGGCAAGGTTATTGCGTATGCATCACTACAATTGAAGGATTATGAGAAGCGATACCCTACCCATGACCTAGAATTAGCAGCCGTCGTCTTTGCATTGAAGATTTGGAGACATTACCTTTATGGGGAGAAATGTGAGATATACACGGATCATAAGAGTCTAAAATATATCTTTACACAGAAGGAGTTGAACATGCGACAGAGGAGGTGGTTGGAATTAATCAAGGATTACTACTGCGAAATTCTCTATCATCCGGGAAAAGCAAACGTAGTTGCAGATGCATTAAGTAGAAAGGGGAATGAGAAATTATTTATGTTGACAACTCATGAGGAGTTAATACTGGAAATGGCAAAACTGGAGATTGAAGTGAAAGGTCCGGCAGAGGCAACTGAGAAGTTATTCATAATTGAAGCTCGTCCGACGTTACTCGACAAAGTGAAAGAAGCACAGGAAAAGGATGAAGAATGTGAAAGGATACAGAAAAGGATCGCAGAAAATGAGGAAGAGAAATTCCGAATGGATAAGGATGGTATCTTGAGATACGAAGAGCGAGTGTGGGTGCCAGCCGTGACTGAATTAAGAGATGAGATCTTACATGAAGCACATAATTCAGCATATTCTATTCACCTAGGAAGCACGAAAATGTACCGGGATCTTCGTCAATATTTTTGGTGGCCCAACATGAAGCGGGAAGTGGCAGAGTACGTTAGCAAATGTCTCACTTGTCAACAAGTCAAAGCGGAACATCAGAGACCAAGTGGGTTACTTCAACCACTAAAAATACCGGAATGGAAATGGGAGCACATCACTATGGACTTTGTGGTAGGACTTTCAGTTACACAGAAGGGTTATGATGTCATTTGGGTTATCGTGGACCGATTGACGAAATCAGCACACTTTCTACCGATAAAGATCAGATTTAATTTGAACCAGTTAGCTAGGTTGTATATAAAGGAAATTATTTCACGACATGGAGTGCTAGTGTCAATTGTCTCAGATCGAGATCCGCGCTTCACGTCAAATTTTTGGAGAAGCTTACAAGAGAGAATGGGAACACAAATTACGACTAAGTACTGCTTACCATCCTCAAACTGACGGGCAAAGTGAACGAACAATTCAAACACTAGAAGACATGTTGAGAGCTTGTGTGATGGATTTTAAGGGAAATTGGGATGACCATTTACCACTTGTGGAATTTGCTTATAACAATAGCTATCATGCAAGTATCGGGATGCCGCCTTATGAAGCCCTCTACGGAAGGAAGTGCAGGACACCATTAAGATGGGATGAGGTTGGTGAACGACGACTGTTGGGACCAGAATTGGTGCAGCAGACAGCAGAAGTGGTCAAAGTGATTAGGGCAAGATTAGTTGCAGCCCAAGACAGACAAAAGAAGTATGCAGATCAACATCGCCAGACGAGAGACTTCGATGTCGGCAGTTACGTGTTTCTGAGGGTATATCCCTGGAAAGGGAAGATACGATTTGGAAAGAAGGGAAAGTTGAGCCCGAGGACCGAGGTGACACGAAAATTTGGCCACCTTGAGCCTCACACCCATTTCTCCCACTTCACCCTAATTTACTCCTCAATTCTCCCAAATCAATTATTCATTCACTCCCATTCCATCAGCTGCTAGAGATAGAGAGAGAGAGAGAGCTGCAGAAAATAAAGGGGAAAGAAGTCGCCGGAGTTCGCCGGAAAAAGAGAAGAGGGTCGCCGGAAAAGAGAGGAGGAAGAAGAAGAAGGAGAGAAGAAGAGAAGGAAAGGTTCGGGTGAACCAAGAAGGAAGAAAGAGACTCAAGCCAAGCTCTAGCAAAGCCTCATAACATCTAGGAACGATTCACAGAGGTAAATCTTCAACATCAAATGATTTTCTTTCGATTTCATTGAGTTTTCAAGCTTTTCTTGGTTTTCAAGCTTTTATGCTTGGTGGATGATTTGTGGTTGATTGTGGTTGTTATTGTTGGTTGTATTTCATTTATATTGTTGTTAAGAGACTATAGAAGCCATTAATAACATCAAAGTGGAACATGAAGAACATGAAGAACAATGGACAAAAATGGATTATGGACTGTTATAGACGAATTTAGAGGACCTTATAGCTTTGATTCCTTATTTGTTGTGTTTATTTGTTGTTGTGATGTTGTATTTCCATGGGTTATGAGTTTAACCCAGTTAGAATGGAGTAAAAAGGGATTAAAACAAAGTTTTGGTGGTGATTTTTGTGAAGAACACCAACAACACCAAGAACACGAAAATATAGCACGAGGTGATACTTTGGCCTAAGATTTGGACATGTTAGTATTAATGGATAACTTTGAATTTTTGATATGTTGTAGCCCTATGTTTTAGGAGTCCATATAGTCCGGAACGGACCAATTTGAGCGTGTATTGAGGGAGTTATGGTGGTTGGAAGCAAGATAGGTCTAGAGCACCAAAAACAGAGCATTCCGGGAAGTAAAACGGGTGGGAAACTCAGGCCGAGCGCCTACGGCGCTTGGTAGGCACTGCCCACGAGCCCAGCTACTGTGAGAGAGCGCCTAGAGCGCTGCTCCAAGGCCATTCTGAGCGCCAACGGCGCTAGTAATGAAACTGTGCAAAACAACTCCGACGTCCTTTAGTAAAATGGGCATAACTTCGTCATACTAACTCAGATTGAGGTGATTCAAGATGATTCGGAAAGAGAACGAGTAGACCTACAACTTTCGTTCTTTAAGTTTGTCAATTTGAGGTCTGTAGCATGGCTTAAATTGGTCATTTATAGGACTGATGTGTAATTGGGGGCAATCGGAGGGTGTCAAGCATGCGCGTAAGCAAATGTAATGCTCCGGACAATGTAAAATGACGTTCTAAGTTCTAAAACATGAATGTTATGAATTTTAATGTTACTTAGCATTGACCAATGGGTATTAGATAAATCGAATGAGCGTGCTAGGCGTACGCAAATGTGTATCGCTTGGACCTTCGAATAGTCAAGCTTGGCGTACAGACGTGCAAGCGTCATAACGCCGTAACTAGTGGACATAACCTTGTTTAATATTTTGTTTCTAATATGAATAAGACATTATAGAGTTGTATAAACAAATATTTGGTATCCAGTATGTGACTAATTGTTATGTGAATATGTACCTAATTGTGTAGGATATTAAGGAGCGTGTGTTCTAATATTGTAGCAGCGCTTCAGGCAAGTTTCCTAACACTTGTCTAACCCTTGTGTTGGGCAAGTTCCCTAACTTCATTCTTTCTACATATTGAATGCAAGTTCCCTAACCTTACTCAAATTTATATTGAGCAATTATCTTAACCCTTGCATTTACTTTATGCAATGGATCCATAAGTTATGCATGTTTCCTAACCCGTACAACTTTTATTATTGTGCGAGTTTATTCTTATGAATGCACGTTTCTTAACTCAATTCAATTTATATTTGAGCAAGCTTCTAAACCTTATGCACTATTTTTATTTCGTGCAAATAGTTATATATTGTTGCAAGTATTACTTCATTAAGCGAGTCTCTTATCTTATTCAAGATATTCTGGACAGGTTCTTTTACTTCAATCATTGTCAAATTGCAAGTACTCTTAGAATGAACTGATATTCGTTCACGTTATTTAACTATGCTTCGACGCATGTTATTAAAGCTTTCAAGTTCTATATTCCATGAACTACATAAGATAGATGTCAAAGAAAATTGTTTCGGCTAGACGTATGTTTAATCATCATTGTTGTTAAGTAAAGCTATCCAATCAAATTGTTTGGTTTGGATTCCTATGTAAAGCTGAGATGAACAACCCTCATAGTAGGGGAAACAGTATGTATGTCAGGGAACCGACACGCGTGCGAATAGTATGTAAAAGGGGTTATGCATAACACCGGGTACATTAGGCTGATCACCTATTGTATTAGTATGTTGGGTTATCAGATGAATTTCTGGTGATTGTAGTAAAAGTTCAGTGTCATGATGACCACTCAGTATAGAATATTTCCCCCATTTAGGAACGTTGAAATCATTCGGTCCATAGAGGCCCTACAATTGTGTTAAAGAGATCATTCGTAGAAATCGTTCAAGTTCTTGAGCTATCTTTTATTCTCTTGATTCTTGTAAGCTATAAAGTATTCATGTGATGGTTCACGATTATTGTTATTATACTTGCTGAGCAAATTTGTTGCTCACCCTTGCTTTCCTTAAAATATTTCAGTTAGTGGAGCTCGTGGTGAAAGCTCAGGGAAGGATAAAGGCAAAGGCAAAGTCACGGATTAGCTTTGTACCGTTAAGATTATCATTTTGATTATGTATTAAGACTCATTGACGCTTGTGATGTATTAAGACTTAATTACCCCTATGAATTAGTTATGTTTTGTAGTAGTCTTGGTTTCGAGACTTAGGACAGGATTATTTATGTTATATCAATATAAATATTCCTCTATTTCCGTTGTAAAATATCGATAGTATGATGCATGTATTATATAGTGACGAACCAAGTCCGCGGTTCGGGTGACCCGGATTTGGGGGCGTCACAACTACTATTGAATGTTGGTCAAGAACACGAATGTGAAATATGACCATCTCTCGATGCACCATATTCATATCACATTAAATCCACAATTGATAGAATGAACGTGAACACCCTAGATGACTAATGCACTATATCTCTATGTGGATTACAATCAAAAGGGTTTAAGAGCAAGTTCTCAATTGGCCACATATGATGCTTCGGTATATCTCTATCCTAAGCACGAAACATAACTTCACGAGGAATGTAATAATTATGAACATATGCTAGCATAATTAGATCTCAAATTATATTTCCTTTCTCAATTCCATATAAATTATCACTGTAATTGGTGATCAAGCAATTAAACATTAAGTATAGATTATGCTAGACATTCATTTCATAACCAATTAGCAATAATAAGGAAGCATATCAATTTTCAGTTAAGCAAAAGATCCATTATAATCCCAAGAATTAAACTTAGTTCATAATAATAATAATAGAATTCCTCATACACAATTGGTTCATCACCATAATTACAGAATAGGAAAAATCAATCAAAAACATAAAATATTAATGCTCCCTGTTTCCGTTCTGTAGCTTCTGGTGAATTTCCAAGTTGTGTTGATTCTTGATTTCTTGCTCCCAAGCTTCAATTCAGCATCCATATAGCTTCATTCTTCAGTTCCCAAGGAAAATTGAATCTCAGCTGGAGTGTTTTTATTTTTGAGCTAATAATGCAGTAAAGTAACTAATTTTCGTAGTCAAGGATCTCCCAAAATTGAATTCTCAATTGAATATATTACATGCATAATTTGTCTTCCTTTGACGATTTATGATTCCCACTAATAAAGTTTTGCTCCACTAAAACCTCAAAATCTGGCATTGCATGATTTTATGGAAGTGCTGCTTCGCTGGCTGGAACGTGTCTGCATGGCTAGCGACAGGCGCAGCTGCGCCGACGCCCTTTGTAAAAGGGGCGCAGCTGCACCGGGGGCAGGGAAGGAACAGGAGGGGCGCAGCTGCGCCGGCCTCAAGGCCAAGCAGGGCGCAGCTGCGCCGGTTGCCAGTCTGTTGTTGTACTGCTGTAGTCTGATTTCTCGATTCTCGTGTCCTGTACAAGCAACAAATAATCATTTAGCTCCCAAACAGCGAATGCAATAAAACCCATGTCAAAATTACCAAAAACCGTGCACCAGTCATATAATGAGAATAGTGAATCAATACCGAAAGAGAGGGAAAAATGCATGAAAACATACTAAGTAACTATTAGATAAGCAACAAATGAAACCAAATAGTATCCAATAAGTAGGTATGAAACCTACTTATCACCTTTGTGTAAGAGTTACTAATATCCCCCATATCTTTGTTGTCCCTTGGATAAAAGGCTTACAAATTAGATAATAGCAAGAAACCTCTACCTTTTGTCATCATGGAGCTAGTGAGTAGCCTTGTGTCACTAGGGTGGCTAGTTGACATCTTAAGAGGCTACTTAACAACTTAGGAGGCTACTTCACAACTTAGGAGGCTACTTGACATCCTATGTAGCTATACCATCAAGTCTAAAATACAACTTCCAACACAAGCTAGATAATACTTTAATTAAAATTAAAAAAAACCAACTTGCTCCTTCTCTCTCTATGGTCCACGACATATGAGGGATTTTTGTCCCAAAATGATGTCCCAAATATACCACCATTAAATCAATTAGTGCTACATCTTTAAATTACCAAGTGGACTAGGTTTTGGGCAATACCTCAAATACACTTTGGGCTTAGAATTAAATAATTGGACTAATGAAACCAAACCTATTTAAATGTAATATAGGGCCTTTTAATTTAACCCAATGATAGCTTATTTAATATGCCACACAATTAATACCCAAACCCATGATTAATATAAATAATTGGGCTAGGTTCCTTAATGAAGTAACTTAGTCACTTAGTAAATAAATTACTAAATTGGCTATTAATATTATTATTCAATTTGGTCATATCTCATTAAACACTACTTTCATTAATTAACTCACACATTTTATTTACTAACTATATTCAATTTACTTGAATATTTAATTTAGTAAATACTTTGCCAATGCTATGGGTATAAAGCCCTAGGGTTTGCTCACTAGTTTAAATATACTACTAGTGACTCTCTTAACACAAATTAGATCAATAAATCACATAGTCACATAATCCACCAATACACCCAAAGGTTTAATAGGAATACAAAGCTAACTCATTAAAATTAAATTATATATTTAATTAGTAATGACGTTTAAAATTCACGGGCATTACATCCCTCCCCCATTATAAAAATTTCGTCCTTGGAATTGTAAAAATAGGGTTACTCAAATAAAAACGGATAATTCGCCTTCATATTTTCTTCGAGTTCCCACGAAGCTTCCTCGACTGCGTGATTTCTCCAGAGAATTTTGATGGAATGGATGATCTTATTTCTCAGCTTCTGTTCCTTCCTATCGAGTATCTGGACAGGAATTTCCTCGTACGTTAAGTTCTTCTCGACTCGGATTGGTTCATAGGAGATAACATTCTTGTAGTCTAGTTTATACGGCCGCAACACTGACACATGAAACACGTTGTGAGTGTGCTCAAGTTCAGGAGGTAACGCTACCTCGTACGCTATTTCGCCGATTCGCCTCAAAAACTCGAACGGTCCTATGAACCTAGGGCTCAATTTGCCCTTCTTCCCAAATTGGATCTTTCCTTTCCAGGGAGATACCTTCAAAAATACAAAGCTACCAACTTCAAAGTCCCGCTTCTGGCGATGTAAGTCGGCATATTTCTTCTGGCGATCTTGAGCTGGTACCAGACGATTTTTGATCAGTCGTACTGTATCTGTAGTTTGCTGCACCATTTTAGGTCCCAGCAGTCTTTGCTCTCTAACCTCGTCCCAACACATCGGGGTCCGGCATTTCCTTCCATAAAGCGCTTCGTATGGTGGCATGTTGATACTTGGTGATAGCTATTGTTGTAAGCGAACTCCATTAGTCGCAAATGGTCATCCCAGCTGCCCTTTAAATCCATCACGACCGCCCGAAGCATATCTTTTAAGGTCTGAATCGTTTGCTTGCTCTGGCCGTCAGTTTGAGGATGATACGCTGTACTCAACCTCAACTGTGTTCCCATTCTTTCCTGCAGACTTCTCCAAAAATTTAACATGAAGCGCGGATCCCTATCTGATACAATAGATACCAGCACTCCATGACGCGATACAATCTCCTTGACGTAAAGTTTTGCTAACTGTTCCAGCTTATACCGTATCTTGACTAGTAGAAAATAGGTAGACTTGGTCAGACGATCCACAATTACCCAGATGGCGTGTAAACCCTTATGTGTCGGTGGCAGACCCATCATAAAGTCCATTGTGATGTGCTCCCACTTCCACTCCAGAATTTCTAATGGTTGAAGCAGTCCGCTCGATCGCTGGTGCTCTGCTTTAATCCTCTGACATGCCAAACATCGCCCAACACATTCTGCGACCTCCCTCTTCATGTTCGGCCACCAGAAGTGTTGGCGCAAGTCCTGATACATCTTGGTACTACCAAGGTGTATCGAATATCTTGTAAAATGAGCTTCCTGCAGAATCTCTTCCCTTAACTCCGGAACCATCGGTACCCAGATCCTTCCTTCAAACCTTAGCAGTCCCGTGCTATCAATTTTGTACTTTAATTCCTCTCCTTCTGAGATTCGCTCCCTTATGGCAACACATTCATCATCTCTTCCTTGAGCCTCCTTTATCCTGTCTAATAAAGTTGGACTCGCCTCCACTGCGAACAGTTTCCCATCCGTCTCCATCGGATACTTAACCTCCAATTCCAGATGTTCGAACTCCTATATCAACACTACCTGAGTTGTAAGCCTCATCAATTTCTCCCTGCCTTTCCTACTCAGGGCATCTGCCACTACATTTGCTTTTTCCCAGATGGTACAGAATCTCACAGTCGTAATCCTTGATCAGTTTTAACCATCGGCGCTGCCTCATGATCAGCTCCTTCTAAGTGAAGATATATTTCAGACTCTTGTGATCTATATATATCTCGCATCTCTCTCCATATAAATAGTGCCTCCAAATCTTCAAGGCGAATACTACCGCTGCTAATTCCAGATCATGAGTCCGGTATCCCTTCTCATAGTCCTTCAGCTGACGTGAAGCGTATGCAATGACCTTGTCGTGCTGCATTAGTACACAACCAAGGCCTTTGTGTGACGCATCACTGTATACTACAAAACCTCCAGTGTCGTCCGGTAAAGCCAACACCAGTGCTTGGCTAAGTCTCTTCTTCAGCTCCATGAAACTTTCTAGCACTTCTCCGTCTAGACGAACTTTACCGTCTTTCTGGTTAGATTGGTCAACGGTGATGCTATCTTCAAAAAATCCTGGATGAATCTCCGATATTATTCCGCTAACCCTAGGAAACTCCTGATCTCCGTCGGCGTCTTCGGCTGCTCCCAGTTGATAATGGCTTCCACCATTGCTGGGTCTACCGAAACGCCATTCTTGTCAATGATGTGTCCTAGAAACTGCACCCTTTGCAACCAAAATTCACATTTCGAAAACTTCGCGTACATCTTCTCCCTTATTAATGCCTCCAAAGCAATCCTTAGATGTTCAACATGTTCTTCCTCTGTCACTGAATACACCAAGATGTCATCGATGAATACTACCACGAACTTGTCTAAGTACTGCTTGAAAACCCTGTTCATCATATCCATGAATGTTGCTGGCGCATTTGGCAGCCCAAACGACATCACCAAAAACTCAAAGTGCCCATATCGAGTTTTGAATGCTGTCGTTGGAATATCCTCCCGCCTCACCTTTAGTTGGTGATATCTCGTTCTCAAGTCAATCTTTGAAAAGTATTTTGCTCCCTTCAATTGATCAAACAAATCATCAATTATGGGCAGCGGATACTTGTTCTTAATCGTAACCTTGTTCAATTCCCTGTAGTCGATACTGAGCCTTAACGATCCATCCTTCTTCTTTACGAACAGAACTGGCGCTCCCCACGGAGATACACTCGGACGAATATACCCTTTTTAATCTCTCCTCCAGACTTGTTGCCTTCGCAAGATCGGCTATCGATCCCTTTCCTTTTATTCGGGTTACTTCCCCCATGGCTACCTTCCTTGTGACCATCATGGCTTTTCTGATCTTGGTTGTGCTTTGTCAACGCTTCATTTCCTCCTCGGCAATGATTGCTTCCTTAAGTAACGTAGGAAATGTGTTGATCTGCAAAACCACAACCTTACTATATGCCCAAGGCTTCAACCCTTGTTCAAATCTCTTCGCTCGCCTAGCTTCGGTGTCCACTTGGTGTGGAGCAAACCTAGCTAGTTCGTTAAACTTCGTTGCGTACTCTGCTACCGACATATCATCTTGCTTTAGTTCCAAGAACTTTATCTCCATACTTTCCTGCGTGCTTTCTAGAAAGTAAGTTTTCGAAAAATAACTCCTTAAAACGAGTCCACGCAGTTGTGCCTTCCCCAGCTCGGCTTCTATTCGCCTTCCACCAGTAATCTGACTCACCCTTCCTCATGAAAGTTGCAAACAAAGTCTTCTGTTCCTTGGTCACTCTTACGACCTTGAAAACTTTCTCCATTTCTTCTACCCATGTCTGGGCTTCACTCGGATCCGTATTCCCACGAAACTCCGGTGGTCCTGGTAATTTGAAACCCGTAAAGTTCGTCATGTGACTTCATGGCCGAACAACCGCAATGGCTGGTCTGCCTTGCATCGTTTCCTCTAACAAGTTCGCAAAGGTCCTCTTGGGGTCAATCTGACCCTCCTCATTATTCACTGACTCTTCCACCCTCGTGTATCGGGGTTGTCTCCTTGACGGCATTGTTTGTTCTAAACAAAACCTTACATAAATCCTTCTTGTTTTATACATCGTGCAAAATTCTACTGATGTTATCATTTAAGAGTCCAAGCACAAATCGATCACAATCAATCATGTAATAATAATACCCCATTTATATTCATACACCCCTTAGTGTGTCAAACACTTATAATTCCGGCATATTCCTATAAATGTTAACTATCCCATTAAGACACAAAAGATGGGATTAATAAGACCTACATTCCCCTAGATCTGAAAAGTGGGGATGTATCATCATCATATCACCTCAAGGCACCTTTAATAAATACTAATAAGCTCATCTTAGTACCTCGTACTACTTACATCATATAACATTTCTGATATCCACGTATCCCTCTGTTACTAACAACAAGATGGGATTCACATAACTACTCCACAACTTACACAAAGTTGGGACTTACAACAGATATGTTAGCTGTACAAAAACTGAGATTCACATTTCTTACATGCATAGATATACTAGTCCATATACATTGACCACTATTCTTCATTCATTACGACTCACAAAGGTCTTATAACTCTCAGACTTAACCTTTTTTCTTTCATTTCCTCCCTCTATTCCTTATATCGAGCTCCAATTGATCCTCCTTAGAGATTTCCATTATCTCATCATTCAGTTCCATCTATAGATACTTTTTCCAGATCAGAGACTAAATCTACCCTTGGTTCATTTCTTATAATCTCTCCGTTGTCTCTCCTTTCTAATCACCAAAACAATCTAAATTGCCATCAGTCATCTCTTAATTTTTTTTTTTTGCATATAACATCATTCATCTCAATACTCTCAACTTTTGCTTAACAACTCTATATGAGTCCATTACCTTTGTCTCACCTGGCATTCCACAATAAAGCTTAATAACTTAACTAACACTTCAAAATATCGATATATTCATTATTTATCGAATCAATCATTTCCTTCTTGCAAACCTTAACCCAACAGATTCTAAGGTACCCTCTTTTCATCACAAAGAAAGTCCATACAACATCACTCCAATATCTTATCTAATGAATAGCCACAAAAAATTGATCAATAGCCACAAAATTGATCAATAGCATCAAATGATTAATCTAATTACCTCGAATATCTATAATTCCAGTTTACAATGGATCGTCCATACTTAATGGTCTTCACTTTACCATATTATCTCATCAATACACATTCCTCAAATTATCCACAAGCTAAATAACACCAAAGTATGATCCAAATCCTCAATTCTAAGATCATAATAAATTTCTACCCAAAAATAACTCTATATGAGTTCTATCCCCTTCTATTCCTCTACATTCTCTCAGGTTATAGCCTAAGGCCTCTTTCTCCTAAGGGTTATAACCTATAGCTCTGATACCAACCTGTGACACCCCCAAATCCGGGTTTCCTAACCTCGAATTCGGTGTTCAAGATACTCAACAACAAACATACTTTCTAACTAATGCGGAATAATAAACATACAATGTCTATCGAAATAGTAATAAAGTCTTACAATCATGGTCCCAAGGTTCTTTAACCTTAACTTAAAACGTACCCTTAATACAATAAGAGTTCACATAACCAAATAACATTCAAGATAAACTAGTACATAAGCCCTGTGACGCCCCCAAATTCGGGTCTCCAAATACCCGGATCTGGTCATCACGATCCAACACAATCTTCACCTTTAACAACATATGATATCTAAAAGTGCAGAATATAATAAACATAAGTTGTTCATTTAAGGTGTTACTAGTCCCAGAATACAATTAACCTTAATCAAGTACATCAACCCATACCCTAAGTAACTATTAGGGTTTAAATTACATGAACAGTAATTAAATTACACATGATTATAAAGTCTGCTACAAGGAATCTATTGTTTCATCTTTTCTTTTCCTTTGTTCTTCCCTGAAGTCTCGGGTTTCGCTGCAATAAAGTCATGATATAGCAAGAATGAGCAACGAGTTTGCCCAGCAAGTTTAAAGTACAACAATAAAGATATATCATGATGAAGGGATGATAAAAAGGGATTTCAACAATAGAATAAATCAGAAGCAAGAACAATAAATGCTTTTAGAACAATTGATAGTCAAATAGACTTTGAACGATAACTTCCAGAGGAGTCAATAGCTGGTTGACCCTCTGGTTACTGGCTACAGAATAACGTACTTGAGGGGATCAGCCTCACGTACCCTATGTATATGCATAACATTTAATTCTGCTATTTGTACCTTATATACGGTACGTGGGGGTACTCCCCTATAAATAAAGGGGTGTTCATACAGTCTAAGAATCCTTACCATTGATTGGTTCGGATAGCTTTTATAAATTCTCACAAAATTGTCTGACCGAACAAGGGTTCAGACTTAACCATGAATGGTTCATAAAACTTCTGAATTTAATTCAATATTCGAATTCAAATGCATGAGTGCGAATGCCAATAAATACACAGATGTGGAATAATTTTAAAAGTAATTAGACCACTTATAGCATGCTTGGAGATAAAATTCAAGCTTAAAGAATACTTGCAATAATATATACCTTTTGCATGAATTAAAATACTGCATAAGGTTTTAGAAGTATTGCTCAAGGTAAAAAAGTTGAGTAAGGAAGAACTTGCAATAATGTAAGAAGTTTAGGGTTAGGAACTTGCAAAGATCAAAGTTCGGGATAGAGGACTTGCCTGTTTGTTCAGCTACAGATAAATTCTAGCTTTAATTAATTGATCTCGAGTGACCTATCATTGGATAAAGTCGGCTTATCAATTATTATAACATGATTGTATCTTGGCACACTTTATTATACTATTTACTTAGCAAATAAAGAATTCACAACCTATAATCAATTACCATTTAAGTTTAGTTAAACGGAAATTTATTAATGACCCTTAGCTATAATAATAGATCATGGTCACTCAATTCATTTCCTTTAATAGTATCTAGGTATGGTTTAACAAACTTTATAAATTTACTTTGGTTTAGAGATGACAGAAACCATTGATCATTTATTCAGTTTACTCTTAATTACCATTACCTTAGGGGTAATTTAGTAATTATTATACTTGTTCTTTATTCAACATTAATTAAGGTATAAATTTTACACACAATTAATTATTATTAAATATTAATAATCGCTATGTGTTCATTATCTTTATTTATTATTTATTAATAAATAATAATTATTTTATTAACTTTATTCATATTTAATTATTATTATTATTAAATAATAATTAAATATTTATTATCTTTATTTATTATTTATTAATAAATAATAAATAATTATTTTATTGACTTTATTCATATTTAATTATTATTATTATCACTAAATAATAATTAAATATTTATTATCTTTATTTATTATTTATTAATAAATAATAAATAATTATTTTATTAACTTTATTCATATTTAATTATTATTATTATCACTAAATAATAATTAAATATTTATTATCTTTATTTATTATTTATTAATAAATAATAAATAATTATTTTATTAACTTTATTCATATTTAATTATTATCACTAAATAATAATTAAATATTTATTATCTTTATTTATTATTTATTAATAAATAATAATTATTTTATTAACTTTATTCATATTTAATTATTATTATTATTAAATAATAATTAAATATTTATTATCTTTATTTATTATTTATTAATAAATAATAAATAATTATTTTATTGACTTTATTCATATTTAATTATTATTATTATCACTAAATAATAATTAAATATTTATTATCTTTATTTATTATTTATTAATAAATAATAAATAATTATTTTATTAACTTTATTCATATTTAATTATTATCACTAAATAATAATTAAATATTTATTATCTTTATTTATTATTTATTAATAAATAAAAATTACTTAATAAATTTTATGTATTGGTTTTAATAGCTGGATAATTACAAGAGCATCCTAACTTAAACTAGTTAACTAATAACTTAGCCATTACTAGTATAGTTAATTAACAATTTAGGCAACAATTAGACTTCATTTGTTAATTATTTTCGCTTGAATAATCCAATGAATTACGAAAATCAATTTGGAAAATAACTAAATTATTGTTTAACACCCCTGATGATAATAGTCATCCATAACCTTACAGTCCTGCGAATTCATTTCAACTAAAAAAATGATTCCAGTAAGAAACATGTATTGACTGCACGATTATCGCAAAATAAAGCAACGATCTGCAATTGTCCCAAAGTTTACACAGCATTATACTAATACAATTGATCAACACAATACTGGGGATTCCCAATTCAAAATTGAACAAAATCAAACACAATTCCATAAAATCCCAAACAAATGTACAGTATGAGCTAATATCTTTACTGCTAGAACATTTAAGGTTCGTCCTCAACAGTTTTCCTAACCATACGAAACTATCACAGTACAATAACGACTCAACAAGGTAACACCAAAATTTAAAATCGCCCAACGAAGTTATCGCAGTACTCACTAATTTCTCAGTATTATACCTTGAGTTTGATCGGCGGGCGGTCCTCCTTCTTCGTCCGAAGTATTCAACTAATCCGGACATTCACTCCAAACGCGACCCACAATCGGCACCCCTGCTCCCTCTCCTTTTCCAATTTCGAACCCTAATAATAGAATTTTGGAACTCAAAAAGGATTCGGCAACCTTGGCACAGGATTTAGGGCTCAATTTATAGCCAACATTTTACCCAAATATTGGGCAATACCTTACCTGACCAAATTATTACCCGCCGGTAGGGAGGGAGGAGTTTGTCGATCGTTTCACATCAAACCCAGTTGCGGTTTGCCGTCTCTTCCTCGAGCCACGTAGCCCTGCCGGTCAAATCGCCGAACTTCAGGGACCTCTGGTCCAAGTCGTGCTTGCTCGGTCGCTGCCCTTTCCCCGCTCCGACCGCTGGTCGCCACGCTGCCGCCGCCGGCGTCTATCCTCGTCCGTCCGCTTTGATTGATACCTATCACGCTTCTTGCTTGGCTGTCGATTTGAGGGTTTGGGGTTCGATTGATTGGCTGGGTCTGTTGCGCCTAGGGCTAGGACGTCCACTTTGCTCGGCTCTACCCCTCCCCTTTTCTCCCGTTCCTATCTGATGAGAGGCTAGGTCGGCTAAGACCCCCAATTTGGTTTACCGGTGCAAACTGATCTGATTTGGTAGGAGAAGGAAATGGGTTATCCCAAATAAAATTGGGTCGGCTGAGCAAAAGTGACCCAGTAGGAAAATAAATAGAATTTAGGCCCAATCCGAAATGTCCCAAATTAAATCGGCAATATTATATTCTAATATTTAATAATTAATTAATTTAGTTAATTATTTAAAATATTTGCTCCAAAAATTTTCTCGTTCGTATTATCTAAATCCGATAGTTGTAAAATTATTTATTAATTATTCTAATTTTCTTGCCAATAAATTCTTTGGGTTAACTCATTAATTTAAATCGCACTAATAATGAGCCCCTTTAATGCAAAAAGTTTATTGGACCTATAATTATATAATTAAATAAACATTCTTACATGGGTCCAATTAAAATTATATAAAATGAATTTATTTATAAAAATAAATTTGATACAGTGTTTAAAATTTTTTCCGGACATTACATCCTCTCCCCCTTATAAAAATTCCGTCCTCGGAATTTCAATCTAAGGTTACTCAAATAACTGAGGGTAATTTGCTCTCATCTTTTCTTCGAGCTCCCACGTGGCCTCTTCCACCGCGTGATTTCTCCAGAGAACTTTCACCGAGTGAATGATTTTATTCCTCAGCTTCTGCTCTTTTCTATCCAGTATTTGAACAGGAATCTCCTCGTACGATAGGTCTTTTTCGACTTGAATTGGTTCATAGGAAATAACATGTTTGTAATCTGGCTTATACGGACGCAACACTGATACGTGAAACACGTTGTGAATGTGCTCAAGTTCAGGAGGTAATGCTACCTCGTACGCCACCTCGCCGATTCGTCTCAAAATTTCGAACGGTCCTATGAACCTAGGGCTCAATTTACCCTTTTTCCCAAAACGGATCTTTCCTTTCCAGGGAGATACCTTCAGAAACACAAAACTACCAACTTCAAAGTCTCGTTTCTGGCGATGTAAGTCGGCATACTTCTTCTGACGATCTTGAGCTGCTACTAACCGCTGTCTTATTACTTTAATGATTTCCACGGTTTGTTGTACCAACTCTGGCCCCAACAATCTCCGTTCACCAACTTCATCCCAACACAACGGCGTTCGACACTTCCTTCCGTACAATGCTTCGTACGGTGGCATACCAATACTAGCGTGATAGCTATTGTTATAAGCGAACTCTACCAGGGGCAAGTGATCGTCCCAGCTACCACTTAAATCCATCACAACTGCCCGGAGCATATCCTCTAGAGTCTGAATTGTTCGCTCACTCTGACCATCAGTCTGAGGGTGATATGCCGTACTCATTCTTAACTGTGTCCCCAGTCTTTCCTGTAGACTTCTCCAAAAATTTGACGTGAAGCGCGGATCCCTGTCAGACACAATAGATACCGGCACTCCATGTCGTGATACTATTTCCTTCACGTAAAGTTTCGCCAACTGTTCCAATTTGTACCTGATCTTGATCGGTAGAAAGTGGGCAGACTTGGTCAACCGATCCACGATCACCCAGATGGCGTCTAGACCCTTTTGAGTTGTCGGGAGTCCTACCACAAAATCCATAGTAATGTGCTCCCACTTCCATTCTGGAATCTCCAAAGGTTGCAACAATCCGCTCGGCCGTTGGTGCTCAGCCTTGATCCGTTGACAAGTTAAACACCGGCTAACGAACTCTGCAACTTCCCCTTTCAAATGCGGCCACCAATAATGCTGACGAAGATCCTGATACATCTTGGTGCTACCTGGATGTACCGAAAACCTCGTATTATGGGCCTCTTGCAAAATTTCTTCCCTTAAGTCTGGTACATAGGGTATCCAGATCCTTCCCTCGAATCTCAGCAATCCTGTGCTGTCAACCTTATACTTCGAGGCTTTTCCCTCCGATAACTGTTTCTTAATGTCAATGCACTCCTCGTCAAATTCTTGAGCCTCCTGTATCTTATCTAGTAGAGTCGGACCTATCGTCACGGCGAACACCTTTTCGTCCACCTCCATTGGATACCTAACTTCCAGCTCCAGACGTTCAAAGTCCTTTACTAACTCCTCCTGAACTGTCAGCTGCATCAGCTTCACCTTGCCTTTTCTGCTTAAGGCATCAGCCACTACATTTGCTTTGCCCGGATGGTACAGAATTTCACAGTCGTAGTCTTTGATCAATTCCAACCATCGGCGCTGCCTCATGTTCAGCTCCTTTTGAGTGAAGATATATTTCAGACTTTTGTGATCTGTATATATCTCGCACTTCTCCCCGTATAGGTAGTGCCTCCAAATCTTCAAGGCGAAAACTACCGCTGCTAACTCTAAGTCATGAGTCGGGTAACCCTTCTCATAATCCTTCAGCTGACGTGATGCGTACGCCACGACCTTGCCGTGTTGCATTAACACACAACCAAGACCCTTGTGTGACGCATCACTATACACTACAAAACCTCCAGTGTTGTCTGGTAAGGTCAACACTGGTGCTTGCTGAGTCTCTTCTTCCAACTCCATGAAACTCTCCTCACACTTCTCCGACCAAACAAACTTGACTGTTTTCCTGGTGAGATTGGTCAACGGCGATGCTATCTTGGAAAAATCCTGGATGAATCTTCGATAGTATCCCGCTAATCCCAAGAAACTCCGGATCTCTGTCGGCGTCTTCGGCTGTTCCCAGTTGATAACTGCTTCTACTTTTGCTGGGTCCACCGAAACACCATTCTTGTCTATGACATGACCCAGAAACTGCACTCTTTGCAACCAAAACTCACACTTAGAAAACTTTGCATACAATTTCTCCCTTCTGAGAGCTTCTAATACAATCTTTAAATGTTCAGCATGCTCCTCCTCTGTCCCCGAATACACCAAGATGTCATCGATGAATACGACTACGAACTTATCCAAGTACTGCTTGAACACTCTGTTCATCATATCCATAAATGCTGCTGGTGCATTTGTCAATCCAAAAGACATTACCAGGAACTCGAAGTGCCCATAACGAGTCCTGAATGCAGTCTTCGGGATATCTTCCTGCCTCACCTTCAGCTGGTGATAGCCGGTTCTTAAGTCGATCTTTGAAAAGTACTTCGCTCCCTTAAGTTGATCGAACAGATCGTCAATTCTAGGAAGTGGATACCTATTCTTAATAGTAACTTTGTTCAACTCCCGATAGTCGATACAAAGCCTCATTGAACCGTCTTTCTTCTTTACAAACAGAACTGGCGCCCCCCATGGGGACACACTCGGTCTGATGTATCCTTTATCTAACAGCTCCTGCAGTTGCACCATCAACTCTTTCATTTCTACAGGTGCCATCCGATACGGCGGCTTTGATATTGGTGCGGTTCCCGGTGCCAAATCGATAACGAACTCGATTTCCCTGTCCGGCGGCAGTCCCGGAAGCTCTTCGGGAAAGACATCGGGGAAATCCCTCACGACTGGTATTTGGCTTATCTCACCCCCGACCTGGCGAGTATCGATCACATGGGCCAAATAGCACACGCAACCTTTCTTAAGTAATCTCCTCGTTTGCATCATAGTAAGACAGCAAGATTTCCTTGGTGACTTACTACCGTAAAAGACCACCTTCGACTTGTTAGGAGTCTTCAGGTGTACACACTTTTCTTTACAGTCAATAACTGCCCCGTGGGTCGATAGCCAATCCATTCCCAGGATTACATCAAACTCTCCCAGCTGAATTGGAATCAAATCCACGTTGAGCTTAAATCCTCGCAACTCAGCACAACAATTCCTATGAATGTATTCTACGGGGACAATTTCTTTGTTTGCTACTTCTACGTTCATAGGGTGTTCTAACTCCTCACAAGGTACATTTAACTGACTAGCAAATTCTTCGGAAACAAAAGAGCAAGTAGCACCCGAATCAAATAACACATATGCATTTATATCATTGATTGGGATGATACCTGACACCACATCTTTGGATTCCATGGCATCCTGCACCGTCATGTTGAACGTGCGGGCTGTTGGCCTGTTGGCCTGACTGGATGGTGGCCCGTAGCTCAATCGGTTGCTGTTTCCACTGTTGTTGTTGTTTCGGTTGCCACTCCCGAGGTCACCTTTCCTCTTCGGACAGTCCTTGATTTGGTGGTCAGGTGCTCCACATGAATAACATCCCCCCTTTGGTTTGTTCTGACATTGGGGAGCCATGTGCCCCGGTTGCCCGCATTTGTAGTAAACGCTTTTTCCCTTCATACACTCCCCCGTGTGGTTCTTACCACAATTACTGCACCTGCCTGGTTTCCTTGCCTCCCCTCCAGACGGATTTCCTCCGGGTTTATTGCTCCCGAAAGATTGACTTTCATTCCATTTCCGTTTGTTGGGGTTACTGCCCCCACTGTTTCCTGCCTTAGGGCCCTCATGTCCCTTCTTCTTCTCGTGATTGTATTTGGCCAGGGCCTCACTGCCACCCTCTGCAATGATTGCCCTCTCCATCAATTCTGCAAATGTTCTGATTTTCAATACCGCCACAGAACGGTATAACCATGGTTTCAACCCCTGCTCAAACCTACGAGCTTTCCTTTCCTCTGTGCTGACTTGGTGAGCTGCAAACCGTGCCAACTCATTAAACTTAGCTGCGTACTCAGCCACAGACATGTTCCCTTGTTTTAGTTCTAGGAACTTGATCTCCATTTCCTGTTTCATGCTCTCTGGAAAGTAGTTTTCTAAGAACATCTCCTTAAAACGGTCCCACGCGACAGTGCCTTCTTCAACTCGGCCCCGATTGGCCTTCCACCAATAGTTGGCTTCTCCTTTTAACATGAAAGTGGCAAAACTTGTTTTCTGTTCCTCTGCCACCCTTGCTACGTCGAAGACCTTTTCTATCTCTTCTATCCAGGTCTGCGCCTCGATTGGGTTAAGAGTTCCCTTGAACTCAGGTGGTCCGACCAATTTGAAATCTTTAAAGTTTGCCAGATGATGCGTTGGCTCAGCTGCAGCTTGGGTTCTCTCAGGTGGTGGTCTGGATTGCATAGCCTCGGCCAGCATTTCCGCGAACATTCTCATTGGGTTGGTTTGGTCTCCAACCTCACTTTCTGACTCTTCGACTTGTCGGTTACGTGGCCTTCCCCTTGGCATGGTTTAGAATAAGGAAACTGATAACTTTTACCTATAGATTCACATTTTACAACATATGTTATTAAAATAGACAATTAAGGGTAAAATATTTATCAACACATTTGATTTAAGCGAAACATCTGCATTTATATTCATATACCACTGTCTGTTACAATACGAAACCTGTGGCATACTGCTATAAATGCGCCATTGTGTCCTATTCATCAATAACCCTTCCCCCTAGACAAAAGTGGGGAATCCTAACCTTCCATCCCTCAAAACACAAAAGATTGGGGGTTTTATGTTTTTATGTTTTTTTAAACTGCTACCCCAATCATAACAACAAATATAAAGTTTCATAAACAAACATGAATATGTCCCTAACATAAACAAAAGTGGGACTGACTGTACTAACAACTAAACAACCATCCTATCCCATCACTATACATCATGACGGGTCCGAGCCTGCTGGCCAGAAGAGACTGCTCCGTCCCCGATCCTGCGGCGAACCGAGCGGCTGGGCTCTCCTATCTCAGTCCGGGGTCTACGGTAGGCTGCATCCAAGGCATGCCCCAGGGTCTCTATCCTCACTGCCCTGGCCTCTAGCTGGTCCTCCAGCTGATCAACCCTCCTGGCCTCCCTGGCCCAGGCCTCCCTGACGCGCATCCTCGCAGTCACCTCCAGTCCGGCCTCAAACCTCATGGCCTCCTGTTTCGCCCTCAGGTGGGCGATCTGCAGATCCCGCTGCTCTAGTCTCTCCCTCAACTCAGCGTTTCGGGCCACTAGCTGATGTAGCAGTGGTCCGACCTGCTGTGCTGAGGACTCGTAGCCCTGCAGCTGTACCTTGGCCACTCCCAAGTCATGGTCGAGCTGGTAGGCCAGGTCTCTGTACTGGTCCTCCATATACTGATGGGTCTGGTTCTGCTCCTCCAGATGAGCAATCCGAGCCTCCAACTCCTCGTTTCTGTCCGTCAATCCCTCAATAATATCATCAGCAGTGGATCCCATGCCGTCAATATCAGCAGGTGGCTCCTCCCCCTCGGTCTCGGGATCCTCCTCCTCGGTATCAGGGTCCTGACTACCCGACCTCATGACTCTACCTATCACTGGCTCTGGTAGCTCCATGTGATAGTCCTCCTCCGGCTCGGACTCCTCCTGTAACAGTCCCAGGACAATAGGAGCATAGCCCACCAGCTGCTCCGCCACTACCGGTATGTCTATAAATACTTCCTCCTCCTCACGGGCTCCACTAGTCTCCCCTACAGCAGCCATCCTACAAACACACAAAAACTAACATTAGTACAACAATAAAATATATTCATTGAAGAAATGAAGTTATATTTCATTGGTAACTACTCGACTCGATGAATTCCCCAATTCATCAAAACCACATATGATAAATCTCCTCGATTTATCTCCTAATACTCGATACGAGTTTACTATGAAGGTTATAACCTAGGTTTCGCGATCCTAAAGTTTATAACCTACAGCTCTGATACCAACCTGTGACGCCCCCAAATTCGGGTCTCCAAATACCCGGATCTGGTCATCACGATCCAACACAATCTTCACCTTTAACAACATATGATATCTAAAAGTGCGGAATATAATAAACATAAGTTGTTCATTTAAGGTGTTACTAGTCCCAGAATACAATTAACCTTAATCAAGTACATCAACCCATACCCTAAGTAACTATTAGGGTTTAAATTACATGAACAGTAATTAAATTACACATGATTATAAAGTCTGCTACAAGGAATCTATTGTTTTCATCTTTTCTTTTCCTTTGTTCTTCCCTGAAGTCTCGGGTTTCGCTGCAATAAAGTCATGATATAGCAAGAATGAGCAACGAGTTTGCCCAGCAAGTTTAAAGTACAACAATAAAGATATATCATGATGAAGGGATGATAAAAAGGGATTTCAACAATAGAATAAATCAGAAGCAAGAACAATAAATGCTTTTAGAACAATTGATAGTCAAATAGACTTTGAACGATAACTTCCAGAGGAGTCAATAGCTGGTTGACCCTCTGGTTACTGGCTACAGAATAACGTACTTGAGGGGATCAGCCTCACGTACCCTATGTATATGCATAACATTTAATTCTGCTATTTGTACCTTAAATACGGTACGTGGGGTACTCCCCTATAAATAAAGGGGTGTTCATACAGTCTAAGAATCCTTACCATTGATTGGTTCGGATAGCTTTTATAAATTCTCACAAAATTGTCTGACCGAACAAGGGTTCAGACTTAACCATGAATGGTTCATAAAACTTCTGAATTTAATTCAATATTCGAATTCAAATGCATGAGTGCGAATGCCAATAAATACACAGATGTGGAATAATTTTAAAAGTAATTAGACCACTTATAGCATGCTTGGAGATAAAATTCAAGCTTAAAGAATACTTGCAATAATATATACCTTTTGCATGAATTAAAATACTGCATAAGGTTTTAGAAGTATTGCTCAAGGTAAAAAGTTGAGTAAGGAAGAACTTGCAATAATGTAAGAAGTTTAGGGTTAGGAACTTGCAAAGATCAAAGTTCGGGATAGAAGACTTGCCTGTTTGTTCAGCTACAGATAAATTCTAGCTTTAATTAATTGATCTCGAGTGACCTATCATTGGATAAAGTCGGCTTATCAATTATTATAACATGATTGTATCTTGGCACACTTTATTATACTATTTACTTAGCAAATAAAGAATTCACAACCTATAATCAATTACCATTTAACATTAGTTAAACGGAAATTTATTAATGACCCTTAGCTATAATAATAGATCATGGTCACTCAATTCATTTCCTTTAATAGTATCTAGGTATGGTTTAACAAACTTTATAAATTTACTTTGGTTTAGAGATGACAGAAACCATTGATCATTTATTCAGTTTACTCTTAATTACCATTACCTTAGGGGTAATTTAGTAATTATTATACTTGTTCTTTATTCAACATTAATTAAGGTATAAATTTACACACAATTAATTATCATTAAATATTAATAATCGCTATGTGTTCATTATCTTTATTTATTATTTATTAATAAATAATAATTATTTTATTAACTTTATTCATATTTAATTATTATTATTATTAAATAATAATTAAATATTTATTATCTTTATTTATTATTTATTAATAAATAATAAATAATTATTTTATTGACTTTATTCATATTTAATTATTATTATTATCACTAAATAATAATTAAATATTTATTATCTTTATTTATTATTTATTAATAAATAATAAATAATTATTTTATTAACTTTATTCATATTTAATTATTATTATTATCACTAAATAATAATTAAATATTTATTATCTTTATTTATTATTTATTAATAAATAATAAATAATTATTTTATTAACTTTATTCATATTTAATTATTATCACTAAATAATAATTAAATATTTATTATCTTTATTTATTATTTATTAATAAATAATAATTATTTTATTAACTTTATTCATATTTAATTATTATTATTATTAAATAATAATTAAATATTTATTATCTTTATTTATTATTTATTAATAAATAATAAATAATTATTTTATTGACTTTATTCATATTTAATTATTATTATTATCACTAAATAATAATTAAATATTTATTATCTTTATTTATTATTTATTAATAAATAATAAATAATTATTTTATTAACTTTATTCATATTTAATTATTATCACTAAATAATAATTAAATATTTATTATCTTTATTTATTATTTATTAATAAATAAAAATTACTTAATAAATTTTATGTATTGGTTTTAATAGCTGGATAATTACAAGAGCATCCTAACTTAAACTAGTTAACTAATAACTTAGCCATTACTAGTATAGTTAATTAACAATTTAGGCAACAATTAGACTTCATTTGTTAATTATTTTTGCTTGAAAAATAATCCAATGAATTACGAAAATCAATTTGGAAAATAACTAAATTATTGTTTAACACCCCTGATGATAATAGTCATCCATAACCTTACAGTCCTGCGAATTCATTTCAACTAAAAAAATGATTCCAGTAAGAAACATGTATTGACTGCACGATTATCGCAAAATAAAGCAACGATCTGCAATTGTCCCAAAAGTTTACACAGCATTATACTAATACAATTGATCAACACAATACTGGGATTCCCAATTCAAAATTGAACAAAATCAAACACAATTCCATAAAATCCCCAAACAAATGTACAGTATGAGCTAATATCTTTACTGCTAGAACATTTAAGGTTCGTCTCAACAGTTTTCCTAACCATAACGAACTATCACAGTACAATAACGACTCAACAAGGTAACACCAAAATTTAAAATCGCCCAACGAAGTTATCGCAGTACTCACTAATTTCTCAGTATTATACCTTGAGTTTGATCGGCGGGCGGTCCTCCTTCTTCGTCCGAAGTATTCAACTAATCCGGACATTCACTCCAAACGCGACCCACAATCGGCACCCCTGCTCCCTCTCCTTTTCCAATTTCGAACCCTAATAATAGAATTTTGGAACTCAAAAAGGATTCGGCAACCTTGGCACAGGATTTAGGGCTCAATTTATAGCCAACATTTTACCCAAATATTGGGCAATACCTTACCTGACCAAATTATTACCCGCCGGTAGGGAGGGAGGAGTTGTCGATCGTTTCACATCAAACCCAGTTGCGGTTTGCCGTCTCTTCCTCGAGCCACGTAGCCCTGCCGGTCAAATCGCCGAACTTCAGGGACCTCTGGTCCAAGTCGTGCTTGCTCGGTCGCTGCCCCCCCTTTCCCCGCTCCGACCGCTGGTCGCCACGCTGCCGCCGGCTTCAATCCTCGTCCGTACCGCTTTGATTGATACCTATCACGCTTCTTGCTTGGCTGTCGATTTGAGGGTTTGGGGTTCGATTGATTGGCTGGGTCTGTTGCGCCTAGGGCTAGGACGTCCACTTTGCTCGGCTCAACCCCTCCCCTTTCTCCCGTTCCTATCTGATGAGAGGCTAGGTCGGCTAAGACCCCCAATTTGGTTTACCGGTGCAAACTGATCTGATTTGGTAGGAGAAGGAAATGGGTTATCCCAAATAAAATTGGGTCGGCTGAGCAAAAGTGACCCAGTAGGAAAATAAATAGAATTTAGGCCCAATCCGAAATGTCCCAAATTAAATCGGCAATATTATATTCTAATATTTAATAATTAATTAATTTAGTTAATTATTTAAAATATTTGCTCCAAAAATTTTCTCGTTCGTATTATCTAAATCCGATAGTTGTAAAATTATTTATTAATTATTCTAATTTTCTTGCCAATAAATTCTTTGGGTTAACTCATTAATTTAAATCGCACTAATAATGAGCCCCTTTAATGCAAAAAGTTTATTGGACCTATAATTATATAATTAAATAAACATTCTTACATGGGTCCAATTAAAATTATATAAAATGAATTTATTTATAAAAATAAATTTGATACAGTGTTTAAAAATTTTTCCGGACATTACAAGCCCTATCAGGCAACTACTCTTGCACCTTCCCTTTTCCTTTGTCCTCTTTAGACGTTTCTGCCTTAGCTGAAATAAAGATCATGATATAGCAAGGGTAAGCAACTAATTTGCTTAGCAAGTTTATATACAAGGCAGATATATCATGATTAGAAGGAAGTTTCGCTTTCAATGTTCAACAACAGTATAAAATTATGAAGGAACAAGAATTAATAGTCAGTAGTTGAATATTCGGATACTCAAATGACAATTACTTAGTGGTTTGAAATAACCATGGACATTTGCCAAGGTTCTCAGCATTTAAACTGGACCTCTTAAAAAGTTTTGGTAATCAAGGGGATCAGCCTTTCATACCCCGTGATTTATGCATAAACACTTAATAAACCAGCATTGATATCATGCCTTAATCAAATTTATCCTTTTCTCAGCCAAGAGTTCTTACCATAGCAATTTAATAAGAACAACTTTTAAAATACATTTGATTTAACAAATTTAGACATGCTTGATTTAGTTGATACAAATATCATAGATCTATCTCATAAACAATTCATGCTTGAAAGACCTTTAATTTAATTCACAGTTCAATAATAATAGAATAGGAATTCAATTGCACAAAGTGTGAATCTCAATAATTAGTATAGATGTGAATAATCAACAATAATTATTTACTAAAATGCTTCGGAAATAATAACTCGAGTTTGAGTTAGGGAACTTGCCTCGTTTGTAGGTTACTGTTACGCAATGAAATTCTATCCGCTAGACAGTTTAATTATCTTCCTTTGAGAGACCTATAGTTAATCTTTCAATTAGTCATAGCATAACATTACATTATCTAATCACATAGATATTACATATTGCACTTAGTTCTTAGAAATATTATCATGCCTCGATAATATTACTATTAAATAACAACTATCTTTAACTCACTTAATATTATTAATCTTGATAATATTTAATTCACCTCTTAATATTATTAGTCCACTAATAACACTTTTATTCGTTTACTAATATTATTAACATCTTAATAATATTTTAATACTTTACTATTCTTTAGTATTATTAATCAATTAATAATACTTTATTCATTTTCTAATATTATTACTCATCTAATAATATTTTATTCCTTTACTAATGTTATTACATTTTAATAACATTTTATTTAATTTCGAATATTATTATTTACTTAATAATATTTTAATCTCATATTATTAATAATATTTTAATCTAATATTATTAGCCATTTAATAATATTTTAATCATTTATTAATGCTTAAATCAAATATTATTACCCATTCAATAATATTTCCATAAAGTTTTAATCTTAATATTTCTTTATTTACTTAAAAATATCAAATTCTTATATTACAAATATCATAGTAATATTTTAATAAGTTATTAGGCGACTAAACAATTTATTTTAATTGTTTTACCCTTTATTAAACAACTTATTTAATACCCATAAAAGGTCACAAATATTATTTATCATAATAGATTACTAAAATACCTCATCCGGGTAAGAATATTTAGGAGTCCTTACGGTAAACGCCATTACACAAAAACCACACATCGAAACGTGTTCATTCTTTTTCCTACTTGCAGATAACTTCTTAAGGTACCTCTGTGATGTTTTCCAGAATTTTTAAGGTTCAGGACTGGCTGAAACAACCTTAGGAAAAATGGGGTCAGCAGGCTTTCTTGGTTTTAAGACTTTAAGTGGACTGTTTCGGGGAAAACAGCCCCCATGGCTGCAAAACTTGATGGATTTGTGTTCTACCACTTGGGTTTACTAGCTAACTCATGTACCTAGAACCCCCTTTCGACGGATCACAAATCCAAGTTGTAGATCTCAATTTATGGGTGATCCAAGTGAAGAAAAGCTAGGGTTTTTACCCTTTAAGAACATAAGTTCCTTTTCTTCCTTCGAATCTCCATTCTAACACTCAAGAGGATTAGATCTATACATGAATCATGAAGATCTAATGATTCTTGAGTCTTAGAACCAAAATCTCTCAAAAACTATGAAAATAAAACAAAGTAAGAAAGAAGAAAATGGTTTAGGGTTTCACTTTTGATCTTGTAGCTACTCTCCTTGATCTACCAAAGTATGTGATGAACTTGGGATGCATGACTATGCTAACCTCACTCTCTTTTCCTCTTTAAGCTCTCACTCTGTGTTCTTGCTTGGGAGAAATGAAAGAAGGAGATGAAAAGAAGAAATGAACTTGAAATGAAATAAAAGGATAGAATACTTGCAAGTATAATGCTAAATTAGAATTCATGCTATTATCCCCCACATCTTTCTTGCCCCTTAGATATAAGAGTTCACCTTATCCCTTCCATTTAGCCTTAATCTTATCTTTAAGTGTGCTAATTAGATTTTCCACCCATGGGAGCTTGACAACCTTGTCCTTTGTGTAAGAGTTACTAATATACCCCATATCTTTGTTTTCCCTTGGATAAAAGGCTTACAAATTGGATAATAGCAAGAAACCTCTACCTTTTGTCATCATGGAGCTAGTGAGTAGCCTTGTGTCACTAGGGTGACTAGTTGACATCTTAAGAGGCTACTTGACAACTTAGGAGGCTACTTGACATCCTAGGCAGCTATACCTTCAAGTCTAAAATCTAACTTCCAACACAAGCTAGATAATACTTAAATTAAAATTTAAAAAAACCAACTTGCTCCTTCTCTCTATATGGTCCACGGCATATTAGGGATTTTTGTCCCAAAATGATGTCCCAAATATACCACCATTAAATCAATTAGTGCTACATCTTTAAATTACCAAGTGGACTAGGTTTTGGGCAATACCTCAAATACATTTTGGGCTTAGAATTAAATAATTGGTGTGACGCCCCCAAAATAGGTCCACACAACCCATTTTGAGTCGCCAATAACATTTTATAAAATACATATACAAATACGAATTTTCCCATTTACAACTAATATTTGTCGTGCAAAATACGACCACACACATACTGTGACTTTCCATACAAATATCGTACAGTATGGTACCACAGTATCCAAACCCAAATTATTACAATGCCGTAAAAGACGACAACACATGTTTTAAGTCTTTAGTACAATTATTATTAAACTATGCCATAACTTGATGAGGACAACCACTAACTCGGACCATCACTCCACTCTCCGGCTAGTCCCAGCTACATTTTCCTTTTCTAAGAAGAACAATGGGACAAAACTGAAAAGGTGAGCTCAAATAGCCTAATAAGAAATATCATGACTAAGATAATGAAGAATAAAAATTATCTTTAGTCTTCAACAATAATAAATCAGAGATTTAAAGATATTATATTTGTTCAACAACAACAACTGCAGCAGAACGAACAATCCATTAGAAGAGTCAAGTAGATTATAATATCTACCATCTTCTATAAGTTAAAGGATCACCACCAATATTTTATCCCTGTAACACTAATCAACAATTCCTGTTTATGAACAACCAAATCAATAATTTATTATTCAACAGCCTCTCTTTGCACTACGTGCCAAAGATATTTATTTGTAACATCACCGGTCATGATCATGCCAAACGCCAGTTCATCTTTGCACTACGGGCCAAAGAGAACTTTCACCATACGCCTTTGTTTGTAACACCAAAAGTCATGATTATACCAATACACAGTTTGGTCAAAATCATGTCACGCCAGTTCATCTTTGCACTACAGGCAAAAGAGAACTATCACCACAATTTAAGTATGAGGATGAGGATGATGATAATGATACAGTGAGATTAAGGATAAGAAAAGATTTATACTTTAATTAGTATCAAAGATTGACCAAATTGCCAACACGATGACCAAATTGTGGAGTCAAATTCAAGAATGATATTCAAGAAATTATTTCATGCTTCAACTATAACGTATAAAAGGAAATAGAAAGATTCAAGTGAAAAGATATTAGATGAAGCACAAACTATTAAGCTACTAATTTTCAGGGATTTTTCACCATTTAAAAATAAGGTTTTAGAAACAAACAAAGATTTCTTATCTTAAATGGAGAAATGTGAAAGAAAAAGATATCCCGTAAAGAGTACAAAAAAAATGATACGTTATACGAGTATAACAGAATATATGAAACTGCAAATGGATTTTCACCCGTCGTGCGATAATTCGCGTAGACAGGTTATTTCCACAAAAGATTAATAAGTAATGAATACGACGGGTTATTCACCAGGTATGCGTCAATCCGCACGAACAGGTTATACCCACAAATTTATAAGGAACAAATGCAAAGGGATATTCACCAGGTACGACACTGGTACATACAGGTTATTCCCACAAAGTAATAAGGAATGAATACAAAAGGGTATTCACTAGGCATGCGTCATACCGCACGGACAGGTTATCCCCACAGATTAATGCAGAATGAATAACAACCTTTATGAGTATAATATCACTTACGAACATGAAAGCAAATTATATTATATATGAGTATGAAAGAAATGATATTCCCTACCTTAGTTAACAGTGACTGGATGTTACTTTCTATGAAGTTTACTAACTTCGGATACTACTAGTATTCTCACAAATACTTACAATAGCCGAGCACACTACGAGAACTTAAGAAATTTAGAGAGAGAGAGAGGAAGTATAAGAAATGAAGGTGTGAAAATTTCTTAAGCAAACCCTCCCTATTTATAGGAAAATCAAGGTGAGGGCATTTTAGTCTTTTCCCTAAATTTTCTTGGTTTATTACTCTTATACCCTTGGCATATTCTTTTAATATCATCCATCCATTTTTTCTTCCATTTATACCATCCATCCATTTTTTCTTCCATTTATATCATCCATCCATTTTTTCTTCCATTTATATCATCCATCCATTTTTTCTTCCATTTATATCATCCATTCATTTTTCTTCCATTTTCAAAAGATAAAACCATTATAAAAATAACAATAAATCCCTTTTTCTGTATTATTGTGTTAAATGTATTAATATCACAGATAGCATATACTCGCAATACTGACAACCAGATTATTCCCAGGAAAGAGGGGGGCTTCCATAAAAATGGCGCGCAATTAAATAACCCCTTTCCTTGACAGAATTTCTAGACATTGTCAATAATGCTAAAATATCCTATCAAATGATATGAGTTACAGTGTCGTGACAAATAGTAAAATATATTATGCAGATGCTATTTAACAATTGTTGAATCAAGATACTGTGCAATTGCTACTTTATCAATTATTGAATTAATAATATAAAACACTGTGCAACATCGTGAGCTACTGTGAAATATCGTGTGCTACTGTGGAATAACGTTTGCTGCTGTGGAATAACGCGTTTTACTGTTCTTTTTATCACCTGGTATTTCAATAGTTATCGGTTAAAGTTTTGCCGCCAATTTCTATCACTTTCTATATCCGACAATTAACCCGTTATGGGGCCCACTATCATTGACAATAGTGCCATTTCGGCGCCATCGTACGGTACCGAATATAATATTTCTCGACAGAAAGAATATTCCCCGACAAAAGGAATATTCCCCGACCTACTGTTTATCAGATAATTTGCATGTAACACCCTTAACTATCATTTATAACAATTAAGCACTTCACTATTTAGAAAAATAATCATAAAGAAAATAATAAACTTTTATTTCATCAAGTCGGGATCTTACAATCTTCCCTCCTTATGAAATTTCGTCTTCGAAATTGACGTACGTACCTGGCATTTCGAAAAGGTGAGGATACTTTGCTTTCATCTCGGATTCTAACTCTCAGGTCATTTCCTCAACATCATGGTTTCTCCATAAAACTTTGACTTGAGGTATAACCTTTGAGCGTAGAATCTGCTCCTTCTTATCTAAGACCTTGACAGGTATCTCTTCATATGTTAAATCCTCTGCTATCTCGTCAGGTTCTAATTCAATAACGTGGTTTGGATCTTTCACATATTTACGTAGCATGGATATGTGAAAAACATTATGAACACGAGACATACTCAGCGGTAAGGCGAGTCTGTAGGCCACAGTTCCTACTCGGTCGAGGATTTCAAATGGACCGATAAATCGAGGGTTAAGCTTTCCTCTCTTTCCGAATCGCGTAACACCTTTTCATGGAGCAACACGTAAAAATACATGATCTCCGACATTGAATTCCTCGTCTCTTTGATGAAGATCAGCATAACTCTTTTGTCGATCTTGAGCTATTTGTATACGTTGTCGGATCATTTGGATCTTTTCCGTAGTCATACGTATCAGCTCGGGTCCATACAACGCCTCGAAGGGAGCCATGCCTATACTTGTTTGATAACTGTTGTTGTAAGAGAATTCCACCAATGGCAAGTATTTGTCCCAACTTCCTTTGAAGTCTAGTACGCGGAGTCTTAATAGATCTTCGAGGGTTTGAATAGTCCTTTTCGATTGTCCGTCTGTCTGGGGATGGTATGCAGAACTGAATCGTAATTCAGTGCCCATAGCTTTTTGTAAGCCGACCCAAAATCATGAAGTGAATCTAGGATCTCGATCAGAAACTATGGATACTGGCATGCCATGCAATCTGATAATCTCGCTTATATACATACTAGCAAGACGCTCAAGTGAATAGTTTTCTCGTATAGGCAAGAAATGAGCAGACTTGGTCAATCTATCTATAATGACCCAAATTGCGTCCAAGCCTTGAGAAACTTTAGGAAGACCTGTCACGAAATCCATGTTAATGTGTTCCCACTTTCATTCTGGAATCTCAAGTGGTTGCAATGGACCCCTTGGTACTTGATGCTTCGCCTTGACACGTTGACAAGTTAAACATCTTGAGATAAACTCTGCGATCTCTCTCTTCATATTGTTCCACCAAAATGTATGTCGAAGATCACGATACATTTTGGTACTTCCAAGGTGGATTGCAAACGGTGTGTTGTGTGCCTCCATCATGATTTTGTATTTCAAGTCAGAATCGTTAGGAACACACAGTCTAGAGTTGATTCGCAGTATTCCTTCTTCGTCGACTCTTGCTTCTGGAATAGCACCTTCTTGTACCTTCTTTTTCATATTCATCAACTCTGGGTCTGTAACTTGAGCAGCTTTAATTTTGTCGATTAAAGCCGGTTCTACTTGTATATATGCGATCTTCACATGGGTTCCTGGAGTCCTTAACTCTATCTCCATCTTTTGTAAATCATCCAAAATGGGCCTTTGAGATGTCAGTAATGCACTCGTACTTGCATATGATCTTCTACTCAATGCATCGGCTACTACATTCGCTTTTCCAGGATGGTACTGGATGGTATGATCGTAATCTTTCAACAGCTCGAGCCAACGCCGCTGTCGCATGTTGAGTTCCTTCTGGGTGAAGAAATATTTAAGAATTTTGTGGTCTGTATAGAACTCCACTTTCTCTCCATACAAGTAATGTCTCCAGATCTTTAACGCGAAAACGACTGCTGCCAACTCTAGATCATGAGTAGGATAATTCTTCTCATATTCCTTGAGTTGCCGAGACGCATAGGCTATAACTTTTCCATGTTGCATGAGAACGCAACCTAGTCCTTTGCCTGAAGCATCGCTGTAGATGACAAATCCTTCCGATCCTGATGGTATAGGCAATACAGGTGCTGAAATGAGTCTTCTTTTGAGTTCTTGAAAACTCTTCTCGCATTCTTCGCTCCATTTAAATGTAGTGCTTTTCCGAGTCAGTTGAGTTAATGGAGTGGCTATTCGAGAAAATCCTTCTACGAATCTCCGATAATAACCAGCTAAACCTAGAAAGCTTCATACTTCGGTTACTGACTTGGTTTGTTCCCAATTTGATACTGCTTCAATCTTCGTTGGGTCAACCGAGATTCCTTCTTTAGAAACCAAGTGACCAAGGAATGCAACTTCCTCAAGCCAGAATTCACATTTCTTCAACTTAGCATATAGCTTATTTTCACGAAGCTTTTGGAGTATCATCCTCAAGTGTTGCTCATGATCTTCACGACTTTTAGAATATATGAGAATGTCATCAATGAAAACAACCACGAAATGATCTAAATATTCCTTGAATATCCGGTTCATCATATCCATGAAAGCAGCAGGAGCATTAGTTAATCCAAAAGACATGACTAGGAATTCATAATGCTCGTACCGAGTTCTAAAGGCAGTCTTTGGAATGTCATCAGCTTTAACTTTCAACTGATGATATCCAGAACGAAGATCGATCTTTGAAAAGAATTGAGCTCCTTGTAACTGGTCGAACAGGTCATCAATACGAGGTAACGGGTACCTATTTTTGATGGTGACATGGTTTAACTCCCGATAGTTAATACAAAGTCTCATACTCCCGTCTTTCTTCTTTACGAATAAAACAGGAGCACCCCAAGGCGATGTGCTCGGACGTATGAAACCGATGTCTAACAACTCCTGTAGTTGGACCTTTAACTCTTGAAGTTCAATAGGGGCCATTCGATATGGGGTTTTGAAAATAGGTTTCGTACCGGGTTCAAGGTCGATACAAAATTCAATTTCACGGTCTGGGGGTAGGCCAGTAAGTTCTTTGGGAAATACGTCAGGGAACTCATTAACAACAGAAATATTATTCAAATCTGACGTACATTTGTTTAAATCCGTTACATGAGCTAAGAAGGCTTGACATCCGTTTTTCAATAAACAAATGGCTTTGTGACTAGAAATGATGGTTATTGATTTCAATGGTTTGGTTGCTTGAATTCGCATAATAGGTTTATTAGGAATATGCAAACTAATGACCTTACGAAAACAATCAATTTTAGCATGATGAGCAGTTAACCAATCAATTCCTAAAATCACATCAAATTCATACATGTTCAAGGAGATAAGATCAACAGGTAATGTGAGGGTGCCGATTTGAACAAAGCAAGCTTTATAGACTGTAGATGTAACGAATGTTTGTGCTAATGGTGTTTTGACAGATAAGTCAAAATCTAATTTTCCAGGAGTCAAATTCAGGCGTTGAGCACATGTTGGTGAAATAAAAGAGTGGGTAGAACCAGTATCTAATAAGGCATAGACTTCACAAGAGTTAATAAGTAGTTTACCCGTTCTAACCTTGTTCGAATTCTGCGCTTTTTGTGACGTCACAACAAAAGCTCTCCCCTGGACCACAGAATTTGACTTGTCCGTGACTGCCTTCGGTGTCATCATCACAGCTGGACTTGACTTCGCTGCATGATAAAAGTGAGCTATATGGCCTTTTTTTCCACAATTATAACATACTTGGGATGGCGATTGTGTACATTTTGGACTGATGTGTCCTTCTTTCCCACACCTGAAACATCTAACAGGTGGTCGTTCTCCTTCCTTCGAAACTGGTACTGGTGCTGGTGCTGACGTTGGTGCCTTTCCATGGTTGTTGTTGAATCTCCTCTTCTTGGAATTGTTGCCACTTGACTCACTCCTTCTGTTATCCGGGCCAGGATTACCACCGAAGTGGTTACCATTTCCGTTGTTGTGATTCCCTCCTCGCTGATTATCATTATTTCGATAATTGCTGCCACCATTACGATTATTACCGTGATTTTGCTCTCGTGGTTGGGTGTTGCTTCCTGGTTGTAGTAGTCCTCTTTCCTGCTCCACTACTTGGGCCCTATTTACAGCATCTGCGTATATACAAATTTTATGAGAAACGAGATATTGGCGAATCTCTGGTTTCAAACCTCGTAGGAACATTCGTGTCATCCGTTTCTCAGTGTCCACCAAATGGGATGCAAAACGCGACAACTCGGCGAACTTGGCTTCGTACTGTGACACCGTCATGTTGTTCTGTTCTAGTTTGATGAATTCTACTTCCTTCATATGACGAATACTTTCCGAGAAATACTTCTCGTTAAATAATTCCTGGAACTCGACCCAAGACATCTCGAGTGCCGAATGATAGATACGTTTCACAGATTCCCACCAATGATCTGTTTCTCCTCGTAACATAAAGGTGGCAAAAGGAACTTTTTGGTCGTCCGTGCAACGCAGTACATCAAATATCTTTGTTAATTGTTTAAGCCATGCCTCTGCCTTGAGTGGATCTGGCTTGCCGAAAAATTCAGGTGGTCCCAATTTTTTGAACTGCTTAGCAGTGACCATCCGTACATTATCAGCGTTTCTGCCAGTATTGTAGACAGGAGCTCTTCTCGCCTGGTTCTGCAGGTATTGCATGAAGTTCCTAAAAAATTCATCATTCATCCGGTTGTTAGCATCATGATTAACATCATGATGTTCTGAGTTTGCACCCGTATTATTTGTGGCTTCCTGGTTTTCAGCCACAATGGTCTCATAGTGAATCTCTTGGTTTTCAGATGCCATTCTGAAATGTGATCACAAAACAAAGATTAGTTAAAGAAATAGACATGCAACATCTTGTCCCTATAACCAAACCAATTACTTAAATAACAAAAATAGCTTAGGTAGGACACACTAGCGAAGGATTTTACTCATCTCTCCCCTCCTAGTTTTAATCTCAGATCTCTACCAGAGATCATATCCCTAAGCTCTGATATCAACTGTGACGCCCCCAAAATAGGTCCACACAACCCATTTTGAGTCGCCAATAACATTTTACAAAATACATATACAAATACGAATTTTCCCATTTACAACTAATATTTGTCGTGCAAAATACGACCACACACAAACTGTGACTTTCCATACAAATATCGTACCGTATGGTACCCCAGTATCCAAACCCAAATTATTACAATGCCGTAAAAGACGGCAACACATGTTTTAAGTCTTCAGTACAATTATTATTAAACTATGCCATAACTTGATGAGGACAACCACTAACTCGGACCATCACTCCACTCTCCGGCTAGTCCCAGCTACATTTTCCTTTCTTGAGAAGAATAATGGGACAAAACTGAAAATGGTGAGCTCAAATGGCCCAGTAAGAAATATCATGACTAAGATAATGTAGAATAAAAATTATCTTTAGTCTTCAACAATAATAAATCAGAGATTTAAAGATATTATATTTGTTCAACAACAACAACTGCAGCGGAACGAATAATCCATTAGAAAAGTCAAGTAGATTATAATATCTACCATCTTCTATAAGTTAAAGGATCACCACCAATATTTTATCCCTGTAACACCAATCAACAATTCCTGTTTATGAACAACCAAATCAACAATTTATTATTCAACAGCCTCTCTTTGCACTATGTGCCAAATATATTTATTTGTAACATCACCGGTCATGATCATGCCAAACGCCAGTTCATCTTTGCACTACGGGCCAAAGAGAACTTTCACCATACACCTTTGTTTGTAACACCAAAAGTCATGATTATACCAATACACAGTTTGGTCAAAATCATGTCACGCCAGTTCATCTTTGCACTACAGGCCAAAAAAACTATCTCCACAATTTAAGTATGAGGATGATGATGATGATAATGATACAGTGAGATTAAGGATAAGAAAAGATTTATACTTTAATCAGTATCAAAGATTGACCAAATTGCCAACACGATGACCAAATTATGGAGTCAAATTCAAGAATGATATTCAAGAAATTATTTCATGCTTCAACTATAACGTATAAAAGGAAATAGAAAGATTCAAGTGAAAAGATATTAGATGAAGCACAAACTATTAAGCTACTAATTTTCAGGGATTTTTCACCATTTAAAAATAAGGTTTTGGAAACAAACAAAGATTTCTTATCTTAAATGGAGAAATGTGAAAGAAAAAGATATCCCGTAAAGAGTACAAAAGAAATGATACGTTATACGAGTATAACAGAATATATGAAACTGCAAATGGATTTTCACCCTTCATGCGATAATTCGCGTAGACAGGTTATTTCCACAAAAGATTAATAAGTAATGAATACGACGGGTTATTCACCAGGTATGCGTCAATCCGCACGAACAGGTTATACCCACAAATTTATAAAGAACAAATGCAAAGGGATATTCACCAGGTACGACACTGGTACATACAGGTTATTCCCACAGAGTAATAAGGAATGAATACAAAAGGGTATTCACTAGGCATGCGTCATACCGCACGAACATGTTATCCCCACAGATTAATACAGAATGAATAACAACCTTTATGAGTATAATATCACTTACGAACATGAAAGCAAATGATAATATATATGAGTATGAAAGAAATGATATTCCCTACTTTAGTTAACAGTGACTGGATGTTACTTTCTATGAAGTTTACTAACTTCGGATACTACTAGTATTCTCACAAATACTCACAATAGCCGAGCACACTAAGAGAACTTAAGAAATTTAGAGAGAGAGAGGAAGTATAAGCAATGGAGGTGTGAAAATTTCTTAAGCAAACCCTCCCTATTTATAGGAAAATCAAGGTGAGGGCATTTTAGTCTTTTCCCTAAATTTTCTTGGTTTATTACTCTTATACCCTTGGCATATTCTTTTAATATCATCCATCCATTTTTTCTTCCATTTATACCATCCATCCATTTTTTCTTCCATTTATATCATCCATCCATTTTTTCTTCCATTTATATCATCCATTCATTTTTCTTCCATTTTCAAAAGATAAAACCATTATAAAAATAACAATAAATCCCTTTTTCTGTATTATTGTGTTAAATGTATTAATATCACAGATAGCATATACTCGCAATACTGACAACCAGGTTATTCCCAGGAAAGAGGGGGGCTTCCATAAAAATGGCGCGCAATTAAATAACCCCTTTCCTTGAGAGAATTTCTAGACATTGTCAATAATGCTAAAATATCCTATCAAATGATATGAGTTACAGTGTCGTGATAAATAGTAAAATATATTATGCAGATGCTATTTAACAATTGTTGAATCAAGATACTGTGCAATTGCTACTTTATCAATTATTGAATTAATAATATAAAACAATGTGCAACATCGTGAGCTACTGTGAAATACCGTGTGCTACTGTGGAATAACGCGTTTTATTGTTCTTTTTATCACCGGGTATTTCAACAGTTATCGGTTAAAGTTTTGCCGCCAATTTTTATCACTTTCTATATCCGACAATTAACCCGTTATGGGGCCCACTATCATTGACAATATTGTCATTTCAGCGTCGTCGTACGGTACCTAATATAATATTTCCCAACAGAAAGAATATTTCCCGACAAAAGGAATAATACTCGACCTACTGTTTATCAGATAATTTGCATGCAACACCCTTAACTATCATTTATAACAATTAAGCACTTCACTATTTAGAAAAATAATCATAAAGAAAATAATAAACTTTTATTTCATAAAGTCGGGATCTTACAATTGGGCTAATGAAACCAAACCTATTTAAATGCAATATAGGGCCTTTTAATTTAACCCAATGATAGCTCATTTAATATGCCACACAATTAATACCCAAATCCATGATTAATATAAATAATTGGGCTAAGTTTTTTTTTTTTGATAATGTGGGTTTCCCAACCCGCGGGTCGGACTAATCCCCCACCCCGGACCAGGCTTTGCGCATAGGCTCTGCCTAAGACATGGCGTCACCCTGAATAATGCGATCCGTGGTCACTTCAAATGTTGCTAGTGGGAGTTGTAGACACCCAAATTTTGCACTTCCTATACTAACCCTGACAGGAGGGCAAATTCGTCCATTGAGCCGCTTACGAGAGCGAAGGATGGGCGCAAGTACGAACACTCGACGCCACCGCGACGATTTACAACCGAAACCGACGTGACAACAGGGCTGTCCAAATTGTGCATTCCCGGATGATGTGGCACATCTTCCAGTAATTCTCGGACTGCAAAATATAAGCCTGTCGGCAAGAACCGACGTCACGACCCGAGAATCGAGGCGTAGCACGAAAACCGATAAAGTCAAGCCAGCCAGCTGCGGATTGATCTGCGGCCAATAAGTGCGCCTTTTGAAAACACGAAATTCGAAACACGGAAACCGAAAATCAGCTGAGTGGGGGGTTGGCGGCCAGCCAGCCGCAGATCAATCTGCGGCCAGCCAATTTCAGCTCATTCCTTCAGCATCCAGGGAGTGAGAGAGAGAGAAGAAGCAGCAGGCGGAGAAGAAGAAAAACAGCAGCAGATCAGCTCGGAAAAAGAGAGAAAAATAGGAGAATTTTACAACAAAAATAGGAGAGAAAGGAAGAAAAAAGAGAGGAATAATATTCTTTTGATTTGATTGTATCACATATACTTCTCCTTCTATTCAAAATACACAAGTTTACAAGGTATTGTTAGATTTGATTGTATCTCATTTGCAAGGTGAAAATCTCCTTATTTTTGCAATTTCTATCATATCATTGGGTCAAATTAAATGTAGTTTTCATGTAATTTATGGTGGAACAATGAATTAGGGATTATTAGTGAGGGTTCCACCGGAACAAAATTCTTCCTAATAACCCGATGATATTTATTTATTGATTTTTGTTTGTTTTACGGTGCTATATTGGGCGTGATTCCTTTAGATCGCTATTTTAGGATGTCTTGGTATTGTTAGATTATCCGTGTTGGTTATTTCTTGTAATATCCGGTTGTGGGTGTGTGGAAATTTGGTTGTGAGCCTAGGAAAGCTACCCCGTGGTCCAAATCCGATGATGGACCTCTTTTGATGTAGATAGTAGGAAGGATGTAGTTTTCATTGTACATATGTAATCGTCGGGCCTTAAAACGACGCCAAGGCGAGAATCGTGGTTAAGGCCCCGTCATAGTGAAAGTATGCGATTGTGGACGTTCGGGGTTATTTTGATGGCTTACATGCCCATGAATAGCCCCAACGCATTTTAATGTTTGATTTGATTTATGACACAAAATGGATTTCAAAGCTAAACGATAAAGATTTTCATAAAATAAATCAAACTAGGTTATTAGCTTCACGAGGCTTAAAATTGGAAGTGCTAATGAATGACGATTCCTATTCAAACGAGAAGGTTAAAAAATCGTTTTCAAATATCACCAAAAAATGGTTTTTATAAATAAACTAAACGTTTTATTAAAGCTTTGTGCATAGGGTTAAAGAGACCCTAGAAGTTGCTCGTCATCTACGAAAGCGACGTATAGATCTCGATTCCTATTTTTGACGAAGGTTTAAAAAACTCTTGTTTTGCCAAAACGACACCTAATGAAAATCGCATAGTTTTTGACAATTAAAATCAAACATTTCCTCATAAAGCTTTCTCGTATAAACCGAAGGACATTCTGAAGCATTCCCAAAAGAAAAAACACGACTTTTCCAAAAACCCAATTGGTTTCTTCATGCAAACTCACCACCACATACACAAAGGCACACACACACACGCACACATACACACTTCATGAATTAAAGGATAGGAAAGTATCAAGATTGCGGTAACCGTGTTTCACGGAAGTCGGGGGGTGCCTAACACCTTCCCCTCGCTTAAGCAAGCCCACGAACTCTATGAATCTCGGTTCGTAGACCAATTAATTCGGAGTCACACATGAGCCAGCGATTTACGAAAAATGAAACTCGGATGAGTTGGTACATCCATTTTAAATATACTAACTGGCGACTCTGGTTAATTGGCTCATCATAAAAAGCGATCTTTCAAAACCCCGTCGACATTTATGCCGACCTTTTCCAAAAATCATCTAATAAAAAGGCTAAAATCGAAAAGGGTAACAACTAGCATAGGATAGCGATTCCTCCCGGCGTCGACAGCTGGCGACTCTGCTGGGGAACATTAGAGGGCTTAAGCCGCGTTCAAATCTTGATGCTATCCTATCCTTTAAAAATTCATGAATATGTGTGTGCATGCGGTATTTTAATCTTTTGTACTTTTTGTTGTGTGAATGTGTGTTTTGTCCAATGAATGAATGATTGAATGGAATTGTTTTACTTTAAAGTAATCATTTGCATGCGGTGAAGACGATGAATGTGAATGTATGTTGAGAGAGTACCTCCTCCTGAGGCGAACCTGTCGGTTGCTTATTACTGGACTCGAAGGGGCTGCTCCCCGGAGATGGCTCAGGAAACGCACCACCCAAATCCGCTTCAATCGAAAGGATTCAGACGAGTAGATTACGAAGATTTGGGGACCTTCATGCCGAAAAGCCCGTGAGAGTAACCCTAGGATAGGTCAGCCTCAGATTAAACCAACGCAGGAAAAGTCTCTTCATACCCTTTTACGTTCGCGCGTATAAATGTCCCATTCAAAATTCATATATGCCTCCCTTCTGTCAAGAGAAATTACTAACCTCTATGTTTTGCAGGGAACAGCTGGGGAAGCATAATAAAGTCATGTTTAGCATTTGTTATTGCATTAAAGGACTACTAACTTTCTGTTTTGCAGAGAAAGATTAAAAAACCCAAAACACAAAAGTTACAGCTTTAGCATGCATCCATATCCTTTCATTGTCCGGGACTAAACTTTGAACCGTTGCTTCTGTAGGATTGCTCCTCAAACACGTTCGCAATCTAAGAGGGCCCAGGACTCTACATCTGAAATGGCTGATCTTCCACCTACTAATCCTGGTTCCATATCTCGTGAAAAATTTGATGATTTCAAGAAGCAGATGTTAGAAATGGCCATAATGCTGAAGGAACAATTGCTACCTATACAGGATCCACCTAAAGAAGATCCACCCCAACCTAAGGGCGAACCCGTCGTCCCAAAGGTCATTCCTATACCTAACCGGATAATGATTACTATCCCAGAGAAAGGAGACACGGACGACCTCCGGAAGAAAATGAAACAAATGGAGGAAACCATCCAATCTCTAAAAGGCATAGGCTCCCTAGGCAGGGTTAATTATTCAGATCTATGTGTCTTCCCGGGAACCAGATACCCTGAGAAATTTAAAATTCCCGAATTTGAGAAATACAATAGAAAGGGGGATCCTTATACACATCTGAAAATATATATTGGGGAGCTTGGACCTTATGCAGAAGACGAGGGTCTAAGGATGCAACTGTTCCAAAAGAGCCTGACGGGAGAAGCGAGAATCTGGTATGCCCATCTTGATAATGCCCGGATCCACAATTGGGAGGAGTTGGCCCATAACTTCTTAACACAATATAGCTTCCAGGCACAAATGGCCCCTAATAGATATCAAATGACGAAGATCAAGAAGTAACCAAAGGAATCTTTCAGGGATTATGCACAGCGATGGAGGGGTATGGCTGCACAGGTGAATCCCCCAATGAGCGAATCGGAGATGGTGATGACCTTCGTGGACATTCAAGAGGCACCTTATTATGAGCAGGTTATATCGGGGATTGGAAGACCTTTTGCCGAGATGATTAAACACGGAGAAATGGTGGACATGGGGTTGAAATCTGGCAAGATTCGGGATTTCACGGCTTTGGAAACAGCTGCAGAGCAAATCCAGAGTGGAAACTATGGCAACACTTTCCGTAGGGTCCAAAAGAAGGAGGAGGAAGATGTTTCCCTCATCCTGCAGGGATCATGTAGAAAGACAGAGAACAATCCTCCAGTACAGATACAGAGAGTGGGGCCATCCCGACAGCCTAACTTCCCTGATCAAAGGATGGACGGGCGAAGAAGGTTCGAGACCACAAAAAATTGAGTATTCACCCCGCTCGGGGATCCTCTTGAGCAGATTTTGGCAGTATTGATAGCCCAGAGGAAAATAGTCGATTTGGTACCCCCAAGTGACCCGAATGGAAGAAGGTTTGACCCAAGCAAGCGATGCGCATACCACTCAGGTTCCCCTGGTCATGATACGCAGGAATGTTGGACGCTGAAGCACAAAATTCAGGACTTGATTGATAGTGGGGAAATCGTGGTGGAACAGCCAGGGGTCACCAAATGTTAAATCCTCTACCTAATAATGATAGGGAAGGGGGTAAATCCAGGAGTATGGCAGTGAATCCCGGCCAGTAAAAAATCAATGGGTTTTAAAATTCTGAGTTTTATTTCAAATTCCTGCACGCTCATGTCATTTTGTCATCCAAAAAGAAGATCATGTGCTGAAATGTTTAATATATATGACAAGCATTTTTTCTTTTATGGCAATACCCCGAATTGAGGCATTCTAGCCTGTCAAGCAATAGGCCAAATTTGAAGGAGGATCACGATTTTGGTATAAAGCTAGATTTCGATCTGATGGGGATCGAGCAGGACGAGATAGATATCGACAATACGCCTGGCGAGATCAAAGGATGGGTCGAAGGTAAACCCAAACCCGACTTAGACCAAACCTTCGCCATCAAACATCAGAACCCCTGACGGTCACAAAGAACCCGGAGTAAGGGCAAAAAAAATCTCAAAAAAAAAAATCTCAAAAATCAAAAATCAAAAATCCCCCAAACCTTTCAACAGGTTAAAGGGACCGGATCTTTTGTCAGTCCAGCGAGATACCGATGCAACCAGTACGAGGGAGATCACAAAAAAACAACTTAACACTGGGGCATTTATCAACTACCCAGGAAATGGTGACGTGCAAATTGGCACCCATGCAACAATCCCATCAACATGCACCATCATCATCAGATGCTACCTCATGTCAATATTCAACGATACGATCATCTGGCATTTGTTAAGCATAGTTTTCCCGGGATACGATGACCCGCATGAAAGTTGATTTTATTTGCCTTGATAGGAATCGGATTAATTCTGACAAGCATCCGTGGAGCACGATCGTGAGTATGATTAGACGAAGAAGGCTATTCAACCTTTTGATCAGGTACAAAGCCTTAATTCAAGGCAACGTTTGCGACAAAATCGACCTCATGTGCCAGTCTTCACTTTGCATTTGCATGAACTTTCAGTTATGGGGTAGAAAACTATGACGACGTTGATGGCGATTAACACGTAGTCATACAGTCAATAATTATCAGGCTAATATCAAGAAGTCAGACGATAAATGATTATCAAGCTAATGTCTCGAATCGTGGCCTGGGTTATTCGAGTAATTAAGCCCGAGGGGTGTCTCTACACCTGGTGCCCTAAAGCCATCTGGTTTGGGAGTCGCTGGCCCAACACTCGTTACATGGGTAATTCAGAGCCTAAGAAAATGAGCATTACAGTAGAGGAGGCCCGAGCAGATTCGAATCGTGGCATGGGCTACTCGAGTAATTAAGCCTAGGGGGTGTCTTTGCATATGGTACCCTAAAGCCGTCTGGTTTGGGAGTCACCGGCCTAACACTCGCTACATGGGTAACTCAAGCCTAAGAAAACGAATCTTGCGCAAGGTCAAGCAAAGAATGAATGGTGCAAATCACCAGCTTGTCTCGAACCGTGGCCTTTGTTACTCGAGTAAATAAACCCGAAGGGGTGTCTGTACACCTAATGCCCCAAAACCGTCTGGTTCGGGAGTCATTGGTCCAAAACTCGTTTAATGGGTAACTTTGAAAAGCCTAAGACAATGAGACAAGTGAAGTGGACTAATAAAGAGAAAAGATAATGCGAAAAACTCTCGGCCTTTAACAAGAAGTCATGAAAGAGAAACCCCTACTGAATGATGCATCGCACAATGCATTTGTCATATGACGTCAATCCTGCTAAGAATGTTGTCGAGAATGGAGACAGGAGACCTTTGACGAGGGAATGTAGTTCTTTTGAATTCGACCTTACTCACGTACAATGACCATGAATGCTTGAAGGTGTTCTTAAAATTTCATAACTCGTTAGACAGAAAATCATCAACTCACGAGGGATTGAAAATAACTTCCAATCTAGTACATTCACGGTTCACAACTTGCTAGATTGTGCGATCAACAGATATTCAATTTCATGTGCTTTAACTGCATTTTTGTCAAGATTATAATATCTTTGTGTTGAACTAACACTAACGGCCCGAGCCTTCAAGTTTTGGCATTTGTTAGTCATCTGATATGCAGGATCTTGCAGAGCTGTGGATAACTCAGCACGGTCAGCATCGCGAGTTTTCGATAGAAATTCTTGGTAACAACACGCGCCAAGGCTGGGGCAGTTAAGAATCGTGAAATGGAAGGAAGCCGAAGCTGCACAGAACTTCTCGTCATTGGGCCTCTCCCCAATCCTGACTATCACTGCCTCGACATCCAATTGATCCACGTACATGAGCATATACAAGGATGATATAATGCGGGACGATAGCATATCGGCCATCAGAAATGATCAAAAGGCCAAGGAGCCCAACATAGCTGTCAATCATCACAGAGAGCGAAACAGACTGCCTCAAATGAAGACGACCAAGAACAGGCAGAGTACCAAACCAATATTGAAGTCTAGAAACTACACTTCACGACGAGGCGTGATCCAATCAGATGTTGGCAAGCAATGACGACGGTCGAATCGTATCATTTGACTGAACAGGGGTCATTTCTATCTAAACATATGTGTGCACATGCATCTGTCCATAACATATCTGCCAGATCATGCATAACATCTTTTGCATGCATACATTTACGATCAAAATGAAAATCTTCAGGGGAAAGTACAAGCACGGCGCTTTCAACCTCACCAATGATCAGACCGTGATGGCTTTTGCGGCATGGTACATGGACGATGTGCGTGGGAGATCCAGGGCAAAAGCTGATCACACATCCCATTTAAAAAAAAAAAAAATCACTCAAAACAACTAACACAATGGGAAGGGCTGAGATCCAAACCACTAATACCCTGGGAAGGGCTGAGATCCAAACAACTAACACCCTGGGAAGGGCTGAGATCCAAACAACTAACACCCTGGGAAGGGCTGAGATCCAAACAACTAACACCCTGGGAAGGGCTGAGATCCAAACAACTAACACGCTGGGAACGGCTGAGATCCAAACAACTAACACCCTGGGAAGGGCTGAGATCCAAACAACTAACACCCTAGGAAGGGCTGAGATGCAAACAACTAACACCCTGGGAAGGGCTGAGATCCAAATAACTAACACCCTGGGAAGGGCTGAGATCCAAACAACTAATACCCTGGGAAGGGCTGAGATCCAAACAACTAACACCCTGGGAAGGGCTGGTATCCAAAAAAATCAACGAACCCTAGGAAGGGCTGGTATCCAAAAAATTCAACGACCCCTGGGAAGGGCTGGTATCCAAAAATCAACGAACCCCTGGGAAGGGCTGGTATCCAAACAATCAACGACCCCTGGGAAGGGCTGGTATCCAAAATCAACGAACCCCTGGGAAGGGCTAGTATCCAAACAATCAACGACCCCTGGGAAGGGCTGGTATCCAAAAATCAACGAACCACTGGGAAGGGCTGGTATCCAAATAATCAACGAATCCCTGGGAAGGGCTGGTATCCGAAAAAATCAACGAACCCCTGGGAAGGGCTGATATCCAAATAATCAACGAACCCCTGGGAAGGGCTGGTATCCAAACAATCAACGACCCCTGGGAAGGGCTGGTATCCAAAAAATCAACGAACCCCTGGGAAGGGCTGGTATCCAAACAATCAACGAATCCCTGGGAAGGGCTGAGATCCAAGCAAACCCCGACAAATGGTGACACCTGTAGAACAGTATCAAAAGACTGTACAGGGGTCATTTTTCATCAAAATTACATTTTAAATGTTGTGTCACATGCATTGAATAGATGAATCAATAAGAGTTTGCTAGTCTAATTTAATAGAGTTTGTTCAATAGAAACTATACTCGAAGTTTGAATAACAAACAATGATTGGAATAAAGCTTAAGTATATAATCATGATAGTAACCTTGCTTGAATATCAATAAGCTAAGGTCAATAAGCTTGCTCAATATAAGTAAACTTGTCTTGAATAAATTAACAAGTTAAAAGAGAAGAACAACTTGCTATAAATAATTTTCAAGTTTAAAGGAAGGAAACTTGCTCAACTTGAAATTAATAAGTTGAGATAAGGAACTTGCCTCAAGCGTAGATTACAAATTAAATATCTCACGATCCTTAAACAACCTATACATTTAATTATAAAATGGTAACATAATTAGTTACAAAATAATATACACTTTAAGCTTGCTCTTATCTTTTATATTATAACATCTCATTTAGCATACCATAGTCGACAAGTACTAGTTTAGCAACCATCTTGGCAATTCTTTAATCATCTAATATATTAATAGAAGTTTTAAACTTGTTTATAGCATAATAGTAAAAGCACAAAGAAAATAAAATTTTTTTAAAATTTTCAGTACTGTTCCCTCGCCGATGCGAGGATTTACTGAACAAATATCTCGTCGGGGCGAGACCTCGCCGAGGCGAGCTTTTCCTTAACAAAATTTCTCGCTGGGGCGAAGATTACCAGCTCATTTTTCTCGCCGGGGCGAGACACCCGGCAGTCGTCTCCTACAATTCGCGAACAGTGAAAACTTAGGCCAAATTTGGCCAGATTTTCCGAATTTTATCATCCAGTACACAAACTAAATATACCCAGACATCAAATATGCTAGAAAACAAATAACCAACATGTTTCTAACTAATTTAACTATTATAAAACACATAATCAACCAATTTAAAACCAAAAATTCACTGTTAAACAATTTATTCATGCTTTGACCATTTTCATGAAATTAAACTCTGTAATTCATTCTTCAACCAATTAAAACCATTCTTCTTGCATTATTCATGTTTTTCATCACATAATCATAAACAATAATTAATTCATCGATTAATAACCAAATTGAATCATCAATTTTCATACAAATATGCCATACATGAAATAAAGCTCTGTAAAACTAAGAACTCAATTCTAAAGCATGTTTTCATGAATTAATTCTTCAAACTAGTTTATAATCACCACATAATCTCTAATACATGTTTACTAACAATTATAACCAAGTAATTCATGTATTTGACATATAAATTCATATACAGTGAAGTAAAAATCACATACAGAGAAGTAAAATAATAAAAATATAACTAAAACAAAACTAATAAGAATTATACCTTCAAGTTATGTATATAATTCCTTACTAGCACTTCCCTTTCTTCTCTTTCTCAATTCACAAACTCTCAATTCTCTCTTTTCTCTCAACTCTCAAACTCACAGAGCTCTATTCTTTTCTTTCTCTCAAACTCTGTGTTTCTTCTTCTTTCTTTTCTTTTTCTTAACTGACGTAGTTTAAAAATATAAACTGATAAAATAAGAATAAAAACTAATGAATAAAAACTGATGGAACGTATAATCTAATTAAATCATCAGTTATAAAAATTCAAAAGCCATAAGGCTTGTTTGGCAAATACAAAATAAAATAACCCATTATTCTAACTAAAGGTCTTAAGGCCTTGTTTGGTAAAACTGAATTAAACACTTTCTCATTATTTTAATAAACCATTATAACATATAATTTAAAATGTCACACTTCTAATTTAATTGAACTTATTATTAAATAAATTCAATTAAACCTTACTAACTTAAATAATAAATTTATTTAACCAATAACAATAACACTAAATGAATTATATTATTCAAATAAATCATTTATTCAAATAAACCTTTTCATCATCTAATTTAATTATTAAATTAAATTAGAATAAACATAACAAATCACATTCAAATAATATTTATCATTATTAAACTTAACATATACCCATTCCACAAAACTTAATAAATTATTTATTAAGCTCAATAAATTAATAAAAATATTTATATAATTCAATAAATATTTTTATTCAATCACAAAAATTGCATTCGTTACATCTTTCCCTCCTTAAAAGGATTCTGTCCTCAGAATCACAACGCAATTAAATCATCCGTTACATTCTCCCCTCCTTACAAAGATTTTGTCCCCAGAATCGCAATATAAAGATTAAACAAATAATTGAGGAAAATTTTGCATCATTATCTCTTCGAGTTCCCACGTTGCTTCTTCAGCACTATGGTTTCTCCAGATTACCTTAACAGAAGGTATCACTTTATTTCTAAGAACTTGCTCCTTCCTGTCCACTATCTGAACAGGTATCTCTTCATAAGATAAATCTTTCTCAAATTGTATCGGTTCATACTCTATGACATGCTTATAATCAGACTTATACGGTCGTAGCACCAATATGTGGAAGACATTGTGAATGTGGTCTAACTCAGGAGGTAAAGCTACATCATAAGCTACCGCACCCACCCTTTTCAGTACCTCAAACGGTCCAATAAATCGCGGACTCAGCTTACCCTTTTTACCAAATCTGATTTTTCCTTTCCAGGGAGATACTTTGAGAAACACAAAGCTCCCGACTTCAAATTCGCGATTTTGTCGGTGTTGATCAGGATACTTCTTCTGCCTGTCTTGAGCGGCTATCAGTCTGGCTCTTATCACCTTGACAATTTCAGCAGTTTGTTATACCAGCTCGGGTCCCAATAGTCATCGTTCACCAACCTCATCCCAGCATAATGGAGTTCTGCATTTCCTTCCATACAATGCTTCGTAGGGCGGCATGCCGATATTAGCGTGATGACTATTGTTGTAAGCAAACTCGACCAGAGGTAAATGATCATCCCAGTTGCCTTTAAAATCCATGACACACGCCCGAAGCATATCCTCCAACGTTTGAATTGTTCTTTCGCTCTGGCCATCGGTTTGAGGATGATAGGCTATACTCATTCTCAACTGTGTTCCCAAACAAGCTTGCAAACTCCTCCAAAATTTTGAGGTGAAACGTGGATCTCGATCTGATACTATTGATACTAGAACTCCGTGAATTGAGATAATCTCTTTGACATATAATTTCGCCAGCTGATCCAAAGTGAATCGAATTTTGATAGGCAAGAAATGCGCTGATTTCGTCAATCTGTCAACTATGACCCATATTGCGTCATATCCCTTCTGAGTAGTTGGAAGTCCTACTACGAAGTCCATTGTGATATGCTACCACTTCCATTCTGGTATCTCCAAGGGCTGTAACAAACCACTTGGTCGTTGATGCTCCGCTTTGACTTTCTGACAAGTGAAACATTTCGCAACACATTCAACAACCTCTCTTTTCATGTTTGGCCACCAAAAATATTGACAAAGATCCTGGTACATCTTTGTGCTTCCCGGGTGAACCGAAAATCGTGAACCGCGAGCTTCATTCAAAATCTCCTCTCTGATTGCCAATACCGACGGTACCCAGATTCTGCCTTCAAATCTCAGCAACCCTTCGGTATCGATTTTATATTTAAGCTC